>JAEAOA010000947.1:1087500-1448773 GCA_016746295.1 Potamilus streckersoni | reverse complement strand
CAAGGCTAACATTCAATATGGGCTGCAGTCATTATTAGCATGGGATATCATTCACTATGGTTGCAGTCATGGATAGAACAGACTAACATTCGTTATGAGTAGAATTCATAGTTAGCACTACATTACTATTCAGAGTCAGTTGTTGATACTTACGTTTCACTGAGCAGTTTAAATTAATATTTATTAGAGCATGCCCTGCCTCATCAATGGTACAGCAATTAATAAAAAAATCCATTCAGAAATACAACTATTGTAATTTAATTCAGTGTCAGTTGTTGATACTTATGTTTCACTGAGCAGTTTAAATTAGTAAATATTAGAACATGCCCTGCCTCATCAATGGAATAGAAAGTAATAAAAAAAAATCCACTGAGGTAGTTGTATGGTAGTCAATTATGTGCATAAAATAATGTGCACCTTTATTTTCATACATAAAATTTTAATACAATCTGTATCATCTGCCAAGTAAGGATAATTGTCATGAGCTATTTTTATGTGTGCAGATTTCTTTGTATTCAAGCAGTATTGGTCCTTGGAGGATGGAATTTTCATGCATTCGGCTCATTATTATAAACTTAACACACATTTGTATGTGTTTTAGGCACTGTGTGAAACTTGCCAAAATATCATGCAGGCAAATATTAACCTGAAAATGATACTATTACTGTTCTGAACCAACTGGTCCAACATTTCATCACACGAGAAGACCAGATGTGGTCAATGATTTATTGGTAAATTCATAAAGACAGTAGTTTTGCTCTGTATGTTGATAAAATTGGTGTTCAAATATTCCTATGTGAAATAAATTCAGTAATTTTACCTATATTTTGAGAGGCTGACATGAAAATTCACTGAGCTATAGTTGTGGATATTACAAGGTTCATACTTCTTGTGGTAAAAAGGATTTCAACCCTTTTCCAGACTGGTTTTGTTATTTTTTCGAGACCCATGTGGCACATGTATTTGAAGACTTTGTCACTATAAATGAGCATGTGGTATCCACATGATTTAAAATAGTATACACCATTCATGAGTGGGTGGTAGCAAGGTCATGCTTGTTTTATCAAGAACGCTAATCTTATAGACAGCAGCTGATGTCTCATTCATAAAACAGCATCCCGAAATTCCATATATTTTACAGACATTTAGGACAACAAGTTTATTTTTCCTACTTTTTCCACATCTGGAAAAGTGCCCCTGTTCCCCTTGCTTTTTCTAGACTTTGTAGAAACCATGGATTTAAGTTATGTTGCCATTTTGTTGTCTTAATGGCATGTTTACTTATCGTTTATTGCAGTAATTATTTGTGCTTTGATCAATTGTGATATCTTTATTGAATATAGATTGAAAGGGAAACTTTTTCATTTTAAAAAAATTAGATAGTGTTTGCACTGTTGAGTCAATTATTTCTCATATTTCTCATTATGGTGTGTTATGTTTTTACTCTGTGACATGTTCAGTTTTTTGTTTTTGCTCTATAATATTGGATATTTTTTTGAAAATTTAAATTATGTTAAATAAAGTCCTACATTCTATGATTATACTAGGATCGGAATTGTGTTCAATACATTGTTACTTAGGATTGTGTGTGTAGCTTATATATTTTGTTTTGTGTGCAGATATGAAAGCAGGGCCCTAAGTGGCCTAGTGGTCCAAAGCATTCTCTGTTATGGATCACTGCCATCTCACCTCTGTCTACGTGGGTTTGAGTCTATGGGTTTGAGTCTAAGATTTGGTGAATGTGGATATGTGAGAAAGCTTGCCAGTAGCTTCTTGTGGGTTGGTGGTTCTTTCCACAGATTTCCTGGTTTCTTCCTCCACCATTAATACTGGCCGCCATGTATAGCCAATCATATGCTGAAATTCTGGCATTAAGCCCCACAACAACAAAAGATATGAAACCAGGACGGAGGGGTCCTATTTTATTAATATGATAGTTGTTTAGAGTGGATATGCCATGGCATACAAGGATCTTTATTGTTTGCAGTTAGGCTTGATTTAAAGCAAGTAGACATAGTGACATGGTGCATGTCAAATGAAAGAGAATTCATATTATTTACTAGATGATCATGTTTGATTACTCTTCTCAGATGAAGTCATTGATGAATAACAGTTGCCCCCCTTCTGAGAAGCTACCACTTTAAGAAGTTACCTCTTGCTAGGTGGCCAATGTAGTGTTTTTAAACCATTTTGTCTTAAAGAGGTAAAGCCAAATTTTAATTAAAGAAGCTTTAAAAAAGTATTTATCATGTGATCTCTTAAGTTTTTGAGGCAATGCTATTTGTGTTAAATAAACACTTGGAGTAGTTATAATGGTCATTGTTTAGAAAGAGATTTTTATTTATCAAATGCAGGGTGTGTCTTTGAAAAAATTGACAAAAATTTATTAACCCCTTTTTTCCTCCAAAGTTTTTTTTTTCACAATGGTCATCAAGTTTACTGTTTTTGGTATACAGTTTTATAGTTGCTTTGTTTACTTTTACAGGTTTTAAATGTTAGTTGTTGGTGTTAAGAAGGTGTTGCAGTTATGGTTGCTGAATAATGGCTACCACTAAATTGCTTTTAATTACTTTTCTTTAATGTACATTTTTTATTATTGTTCATTATAGGTAAAATTATTAACATTTCAGTGTAGACTCACTGCACTTTATATATGAATGGTATTGATGTTTTTGTTCATATTTGGCCAAAAAATCTAGTTAAAAATGGAGGAATCAATATGGAACTGACATGCAAAGTTTCTGATCAGAACTAGGGATTCCGAACTAGATAATATTGTATTAAGTGAAAATTGGCATGGATAGAATAAACAATTTAGTGGGTATAACTACAGCCTGTCCTACCTTAAGCTTCAGGCTGAGTATTCCTAATGTATCAATATAATGTACAGAATAGGTGAACAAATAGGAGATCAGTAAATAACCAAATACAGGTTGAGAGGAGCAGCTGAGGATAAATTTATAAAATACTATAGCACTGCCATGTTAGAAGTAAAAGGTTTTTAAAATATTGTGTTAGGGCCTTACAAAAAGTAGTTAATTGAAGAACTTGTTGACCTGAACTAGATACTCTTAACACTAGTGTTTCATGCTGACAGTGGCACACACATAAATACTCTTGACATATGTATTTCATGCTGACAGTGGCACACTTAAATACTCAAGACACTTGTATTTCATGTGACACTGGCACAAATAAATACTCAAGACACTTGTATTTCATGCTGACACACATATGCTACAAGGTGACAGTTGATAGGAAAGTAAATGCACCTGTTCAATAATCAATGGATTGTTTGTCATTTACTAATAATGAAAAATTAACAATTTATAGAGAACAACACATATAACTAAAGTTGTAGCAA
Organism: Potamilus streckersoni; assembly: GCA_016746295.1. Classification (NCBI taxonomy): domain Eukaryota; kingdom Metazoa; phylum Mollusca; class Bivalvia; order Unionida; family Unionidae; genus Potamilus; species Potamilus streckersoni. The sequence goes on along the minus strand of JAEAOA010000947.1, from coordinate 1,445,409 downwards.
CCTTCAAATGAAGTCTTTGGGGATGTGTAAACAACGCTGCAGACCAGTGTTAATCTCTTATGCAAGTTGCCTGCCACCCGGACATTAGAATAGCCTCTAGTCAAAGACTTGTAGTCTTCACACCCAGGCTTTAAACATTGGTTCAGAAATAAAAGGAAGTCCGCAAGATGAACAGGGAATGTCCTCACCAAAGTGTAGACATGCAGAGAAAAGATATTGTCTGCTAAGTTTGATTGAGTCTGTCCATAGTGACATCCAATCAGAATTAAGATGGAGGGTGGGATTAAAACTGAGATCAGAAGTAGAGTTCATTCTTGCTGTAAAATTATCAGTAGACACCTAGGAAGATTAATAAGCAGTAGGTTTGTTACTCCAAGAGAAAGCCACATGAAATTTGGCACGCATCTTAGGACCAAAATTGTAAGAGAAGGAAAAACTTTGACAAGGTCAGTAAGTTATGTGCTCACATTTTGAAAAACATTATGGCATCCTAATTGAAATTATTGGTAGTATGTATACTTAATTCTTGGGATTGTATTAGTATGTAAAATAATGTATATTTAGTTCACATAGAAAATTATGTAGATTGTTCGCTTGATAGAATTTAATTTGTAATTTGCTGGAGTTCCAGGACCACAATACTTATATCCCTGAATGTGTTTCTCGCCGGGGTTTTTTGCCCATGGAGTTCCTGACAATTTCCCTAGCGGCGCCACAATATCACCACCACACGCTATTTGCAACGAGGAAATAAATTTATATTTGCTTGTACCAGATTTTGCACACTTGCCTGTAAGTGCGCGTATCTTTTCCTTTTTTTTTTGTTATCGTTGCCAATCCAATGGTGGAAGTTGTTGCTCTACATCGGAACACAATATAAACTCATATCATTATTATATGGATATAATTGACTTTTTATCGACACGAAAACAAGAGCCAGTAAGGCACCATCCCGCGTCACCAAGTTATATCAGAATGATTATAATAAGTCCCTCTGGGTCTGGTAAGACACAATTATTACTTAATCTGATAATGCGATGACTCAAATGTAATAAGTTATATTTAGTATCGTCATCTGTAGATGATCAACTATGTTAAAAAGTACTTAAAGATTTTAATCAAAATGGTATATGACTGGACGAAGACAAAAATGATATAATTGATTTTATTACCAATATTGATGAAGCTCCATCCGTAGATTTATAACGATAAACTTACATGATCCAAGATTAGGTGTCGTAAAGATTTAGATAAAATCTTATGGATTTGAGTTTGAATTTATAGCGGCAGAGAGGGTGAACGAGCAACGCGTGTAACCAGAACGTGAAAATCAAAAGGTCCAGAAAAATCTGGTCAAATTAAGAATTTTTTAATGTTAAGCCAAAAAAAATATAGTTTTAGGCAAGTAGTCTGTTCACCATCGCTGCTGCTACTTGATAAATAAAGGCTTTCAATCTTTGATGGACACGCGTCTTTGAAGGGTTTTAGAAGAAACTAGATCATTCAAAAGAGACACAGCTGAACACTTTTGAAAAAAATATTAAATCCTTAAACTAGTTAGATGGCATTTATAACATTCAAAGACATCTGACCATTCTCATCATTAACCGACATAGTTGTAGTTTGCGTTTTACGACAAAGCAGCACAAATCGGTTAAATGGTTTTGAGGTCAAATGTCAAGCCCAGGCTGATCCGATGGAAAGATTCGAATCGGCATCTTAAATAACTACTGAATTGTATATGTGTTGTATCGTATTTATACAGTATGGTATATCATGGAATTGTATGATACTTGTATTGTACCAATGTACTGTATTGTATTTTACTGTTTTATATAGTACGGTATTATACAATATATTAAATAATGCAAAAACAATCTCCGATATGTCAGGGCAACCATGGCATTGGTAAATTGTAAAGACGATTTACGGACTATTGCTGAAAAACCAGCGCTACTAAGTTTCTTCACGTATAATTGTACTTAACTTAGTAAAAAGTTTATTTTTGAAGACGATTCCAGCATGTTTTTACATGTCATTGTCGAATGTATATGATGGACAGATAGACAGACATAGACGGACAATGATAAGTGCGTAGAGAACGTCATTGTTTTAAATGATATTAACGCAGCAAAATGTGTTCGGACAAGCAAGTTTATTTCTACATTGCACAGTCATAAGTTATATTATTGATGTGATGAAAACAGACTCCTGTCGAGTAATTGTTTCTGAGCATCTTCAGAAGAAGTGGACGTATCTTTAACATTTTAAAAAATCCTGGAACAGAATCTTGAGCAAATCACAGCAAACGTTATGAGACGACCAAAGCTTTCTATTATGTTAGTATCCTTTTTTGCTTGCTGAAAAGAGATACAATTGCTGATGATAATACTAATGGAAAGTTAACAAGAAAGAAATTACATGTTGATGATAATGCTAATCGATAGACAAAACGGAAAACTGAAAATAGATTAACGAATAATCAACATTATGCGGTCCAAATGAAGTACAATGTTCTCAAATGACATTATTATTATTCAGAGCCGATCTTATTAGCTTCGATTTCACTTTGATGACTTACAACTAAATGTTGCACTTTGCTTGTTTGCTGGATTTATTTTATTGTGCTTTCTTTTGGTTTGTTAGTGTTTGCTTTCTTTCTGAATCAGTTTCTTAATTATTTTGTTTTTAAAATCTACCACAAAACGTGAAATGTTTTTAACTATAGTATTACGAACTTATATTTTAGTGTATAATATTTTACATTTCAGAATACTTTTCAAAGGTACCACTTGAATTTTAAAATCAATTTAGATTAAAATAAACAAAACAAGTATCGTGGATCGAAAGATATGTCACTCACTACGCCAAGGAATGAAAATAGACGGTTGCTAGGTCTCGCAGACGAGAAACCGTCATGCATAAATTGAATGTTATCCTCTTTCTCTATCTCAAGTCTTACACTTGAAGTGATCACAGGATTGCCGGGATTGCCGACTATATACCGGTAATGACTTTACGCTAATATGCTCATTTATACTTACGGTAGTATCCACCATAACCGTGGCCACCACCGTATCCATTTCCCCACAAGCCGTATCCACCATGCAGGCCAAAACCTAATCCACCGTTGTATCCATGGTTATGGCCAGCGTAGCCGCCGAAATGTCCTGGGAAGTATCCACCATATCCATGTCCAATCTCATACCCTCCTCCGTAGTATCCACCGGGATATAAGCCACCATACAATCCACCAGGATATCCAGCGTACCCGATGCCACCATAATGCAGTGGAGGTGTTGCGCTTACAACAGCAAGGATAGAAAGGGCGAGAAATGCTGCCTTCATGTTTTCTGTAAAAAGCATATATTAAAAGAGACCTTTGTTACCATCAGAACAAACAATTCCAAATTATTATTAATATTATTATCATTATTATTATTATTATTATTATTATTATTATTATTATTATTATTATTATTATTATTATTATTATTATTATTATTGTGTCATGAAAATATGACTTTTTTGTTCTGATGCATTGTTAGAGTCACCGTATGATATTATTGAAAGATACTTCACCATGCATCATTGGCATTATGTCGGAAAACCACGTCGCTTGCTACAAAATCTTATTTCGGACATATGTTGATGGAGTGATATAGAGTATAAAAGATAAAATTGCATTTATAAAGCGGAATGCACAGAATAATGGCCAAATCATTATGGAAAGATTTGTTTCAGAAGCTTAGTAAAATAAAGTTTCATTGTGAGTTCACGTTTGAAAAAAGGGAATATCTTTTTTCAATACGTCACCTCAGGTGATTAGACGATGGTGGACGCATGCTGATTTAACAGGCACATCTGAGGACACGCTTTTGTAAAATATAAAGGATTACTTCACGGCTAATGTTGTGTTTCTGTAGTGCTTTCTAAAACTACTTTGAAGTAGATTATATTATGGATGTACAGGTATATATCTTATGTATCACAATTCTCCCGCACACAAATTAAATTTAGAAAATGATAACTAATTAGCTAAAGCTACAATATGTACATGAAAATGAAACAGTCTTCAGTCTTTCCATTGAAATTTTATTCCTATATTTGTCAAAATATGATGAATTCTTGCAAGCCATTACTAAATCATTTCAGTTAAGTACGTCAAACTGAATGAATCTTTGGACTATATCACTATTACTGAATGGTAAATATACTTTTATAAACACATAAATAAAAAAAGATGTCGAAAAGTTTTAACAGAAGCGAAGAAATTGCAGAGTAATCCATTCTCTGCTTGCTAAATTAAATCTGGAATATCAAAATAAAAATAAAATGAAGAAAGAAGACACTGACCATTTTACAGACAGGTCAGCTTACAAAAATAGGCTATTGATATCAATGTCGTTTTCCAACAATATCAATTTTAAATAAGATTAATGAAAATTTGAGAATATAAGTGATATCGCAATAATATTCATTCCAATATACCGCTCTATGGGATATCTCCAGAATATCGTATCTTTCAGTCAACACTAATACACGATTATCTATAGCAAACTAAAATACTATACACATTGAATTTATCGACTAACTATATCAAATAAATCTTATTTTCTTCAAATTAATCTATTATCTATAGGTAATCGATCTTTTACATCAAAATTAATCAAACATATCAATCAAATTCATCGCCATTACACGTTAAATCCATCAATTATCTGCATCAAATTAATCCATTACATCTACGAAATCCGTTTCAAGATGAAATGCCGCCGGATCACGGAATAAATAATCATATTTTTTCTATCAACAGCATCAAATTTCTCTTATCAATACAGCAGAAAAATTTATAATAACTTAAACAAATTTTAAAGACATTAAACCAAATCCTAACCTTGTAGACTTTACAACAGATTTTGATAGCTTAGGTTACAGCTTTACTGACAGTTATTTCTAAAGTCGCTATTAATGGTATATATCTTAATCTTATACAATATTCCACAAACAGGTCTTAATTACATTTTTATTATCAAAGGAGCATCAAAGAAATATACCTGACTTAAACTAAATTTAAATATATTTAAACAACTCTTGCCTTGTAGACTTCACGAAAGAATATATATATATATATATATATATATATATATATATATATATATATATATATATATATATATATATATATATATATATATATACAGAGAGAGAGACAGACAGACAGACAGACAGAGAGAGAGAGAGAGAGAGGAATACCTGTTGCTGTAGGAGACCGGCTGACCAGCAGCTTTTACCTGCAGTCTGTAGGTGTAGGGGCGTATTTATAGGAGAATATTAACGTTAAAATGCAATAATTGTCATCATACAGTTGAATACTCAAGACATAATTACTAATATTGACTGATATCTATTGACTCATGACGCCTTGAAGCAAGACAAAACAAGTTAGTCGGGCCTTTCTGAGAGTCGTAATTATCCGCTTGTGAGTTAAGGAAGCATCAATAGGTAATACATTAGAATATTGTAGAACTTATATTTTCCAACTATCATAACAACATATTTACATGTGTCAAAACATTTGAACATTTGAACATAAGATTAGCTTTTTGTATTTCGTTATACAAAAATTGAAAATGGCCATACTTACCATGCAATCCATTAAGGGTTTATGGACAATAGCATGTTTCTTTCTTTTATTTTCTAGCGTGAACATATGATTATCATGTGGTGTGACCCTCCGTACGTACATGATAGATTCAGTACGCTTTATTGAACAAAAGTGACGAACAGTGTGCATGATGAGAGATTACTAACACCAAGATGATCTTTGAATGACGCGTGTGTGTGTGTGTGTGTGGTCTCTCTCTCTGTCTCTCTCTCTCTCTCTCTCTCTCTCTCTCTCTCTCTCTCTCTCTCTCTCTCTCTCTCTCTCTGGCGGCAGAAGGGTCAGTGGTCTAAAAGCTGTTCCTTAGCGATCACTAATATTTTACTCTCGTCCGCGTGATTTTGAGTATTGATGAACGCGGTGTGTGAGAAGGTTTGCTCGTAGCTTCCCGTTTAGGTCTCACCGGACAGTTGTTTTACCAAATTTTCATCCGACAATGACCTATTGCAGAAAAATGATGGTTTTGATACTGAACCTATACTACCACCAACAACTCATTTTTACATTCATTTTTGACAAAAAAGAGCTATTTTTAACCTGTTCCTGTGAGAAGCAGGCTCACAGAGTCAGTATGTACCTTATTGATCTTGAAAGTTCACTAGTACTGTAACAAATTAACGTACTTTTCATCACCCCTCAACCATGTAGATTTTTAGATATTTACCTCTGAAGCAGACACATGTAAATACGTAAGCCAAGTCGGATGCACATTTGCAGAATAAGTTACGCATTTGATCTCCACTGCTAGTCTAACTGTGACAGGCAGTCACCAACAAGGCAACCCATTTACAAGCCTAACTCAAAGTAAATGTAAACCACATTACAGATTTAGCTTATGTATGAGTTTATAATTGCTAGGGTTGTTATAATCAGGTTCATGCCTTCTACCTTAAAAATTAGGGGTGTGTCAAAATATGAAACTATCCAGTGAGACCTTAATGATTTAAATAGCAGTCTGATTAAGGGAAAATCTTCTTATTTTCAAAACATTAGGCAATTTTAAATAAAATGTAACCTTTACATGTGTAAAATTCAAGCTTGCTTGTTTCCTTTTGCTCATTGCTTTAATCGATGAGCAAAAGCCATCAAACAGAGCAACCGCTATGACAACAGCTTCAAACTTCATCTATTACTTTCCCCAATGAAACATACTATTTCCTTATAACATGTCAGTTTCATCATTTTTCATAACCAATACAACCTGTATTATTAGTGCCAAGTGATATCAAAGAATCTGACAGCACAAGAAATGCAACTCCTCATGAAATCTGAAATTGTAGTGAATAAAAGCTGCAAAGGAAGCCAAGCAGAATCTCTTGTAAAATAGCTGCAGAATGTACATGCCAAGTACTTGAAAGAATAATAATGATGCACAGCATATATGAACTGACCACTATTCCCTCCCTGATTTAATAAAGAAGGTCATATCTGTGTTAAAAAAAAGAAATCAGAAGTGAATATATAAGGGAGGAAACTCCTCAGCTAACCCAAAAGTGACTGACCAAAGTTTGTAAACAGAACCAATTCATTTAGGAAACTTCAACAGTGAAATTCTATACCCAGACTCAGCACATCTGCTGAGTAGACATTATGTATGGAAAATGTAGTTTCACACCTCTAAGGTCACCTTTGGGTCATTTTCATACTGGCCAGCTTATATTGTTGCTGAAGATGCTGCGGACAAGTTTATTTTCCAAGTGATTGTAACATGCCTACACTTAACCATAAAGTAAAAAGAAAATCATGCAAAAGAAATCAGGAGAGGAGAAAAATACAGTTTAAAAAGGGACATGCAGTTCTTGATAGTTACCAAAATTCCAATGAAGTTGATTCTAATTCACCTGTTCCTGTGAAAGCCCCACAACATCTGATGTGGCTGACTCTTGATGAAACCTTTGATTTCAGCCTGGCTTTCAATGTCTCTTCACAAAGTGTGCTACCAAACACCTTGACGCCTAAAAGAAATGAAAGCAAACTGTAAAATGGAAAAACTGCAAATAATTTGTAATTACTACCTTACAATAAGCACTTTGGACAGGCATAATGTTCTGTACACTAACAAATGTTGCGACAAATTTGTCGCTTATTACTAATTGATGCAGTTTCCAAAGATAAATGCAAAATTTATCTGCATGATTTATTGTGACATATATGCAACATGTGTATATTATTTGAAAAGGTCTCATTAGGATGGTGTAAGAAAAACAGTAAACAATATGCTAGAAGTTTTATTCTCTTCCCTCTGAAACGTGTACAGATCATTGCATATCCAGCTGATATTTTAGCTTCCAGCCAAATTGTACGTGTCCATTTTTGCAGTTTTCTTACTAAAAATGTCATGAAATTGCTGCTTTTCAGCAGGGGTTAAATGGGTAGTGTACTTTTAGGCCATTATAACTGAACATGTCTGTAAATAAATGAAATGTATGTGTCGAAACGTTACATCATGAACATATAGGAATGTAAATTCATAATATTTTGGCAATTAGCATTTAAATTATAAGAAATGTAGAAAACATGTATTATAAATATTGAAAAATTAATAAGTAAGTGAAATACTTCATTAAACCACATTGTATCAAACTTATTAGGTCTTTGTTGTTCATTAGAAAATTGGATCAGCTGTTAACTCTGACAGTGCTAAGTTAGCATGTACTTATAGGCAAACCTGTAGGAAGTGTTTGTTTTGAAATACCTTACTCTGTCAGATTCAAGACATGGAGGTAATAAGGAAATGATTTATGGCATAGTTAATCAAATTTGACAAGACTGAAAAAATGACATGGGTCACTAAAGTCTCATCGGACAGTTGTTTTGCCAAATTTTCATCCGACAATGATCTTTTGCAGAAAAATGATTATAATTTTACAATAAAGATACAAATAAAAACTAACTAATTATTTTTTTGAAAGGATGCTTGTAAGATTCTGACTACGGTATTAAGGTTAATTCCTTATGCAACTGGTGGTTTTGATACTGAACCTATACTACCACCAACCCCTCTATTTTACATTCATTTTTGACAGAAAAGAGCTATATTCAACCTGTTCCTGTGAGAAGCAGGCTCACAGAGTCAGTATGTACCTTATTGATCTTGAAAGTTCACTAGTACTGTAACAAATTAACATACTTTTCATCACCCCTCAACAATGTAGATTTTTAGATATTTACCTCTGAAGCAGACACATGTAAATACGTAAGCCAAGTCGGATGCACATTTGCAGACTAAGTTACGCATTTGATCTCCACTGCTAGTCTAACTGTGACAGGCAGTCACCAACAAGGCAACCCATTTACAAGCCTAACTCAAAGTAAATGTAAACCACATTACAGATTTAGCTTATGTGTGAGTTTATAATTGCTAGGGTTGTGATAATCAGGCTCATGCCTTCTACCTTAAAAATTAGGAGGGGTTGTCAAAATATGAAACTATCCAGTGAGACCTTATCTGTGGATCACCATTGATTCTGGCGGCATCACGTTGTCTACCATGAGATTAAAAATGACATAAAATTCAAAACAAGGACTAGAATAATAAATGCACACTTACATATCAGAGTTCATATTTACATACATATATCATACCAACAATACAATACAATACAATACAATACAATACAATACAATACAATACAATACAATACAATACAATACAATACAATACAATACAATACAATACAATACAATACAATGCAATGCAATGCAATGCAATGCAATGCAATGCAATGCAATGCAATACATGCATGCATGCATGCATGCATACATACATCCATCCATCCATCCATCCATCCATCCATCCATCCATCCATCCATCCATACATACATACATACATACATACATACATACATACATACATACATACATACATACATACATACATACATACATACATACATGCGTACATGCATGCATGGAAGGTTACTTTGAATTTCTCCGATCGATGATTTATAATCGTTACTTTCAAATTGTTTCACCGCCTCTGTCTTTCTGAGACGTTCTTAGTTTATCATGGCCACATGCGTGACTTAGTATTGAACAGTAGTTATATATAAATCGAAACATTAACTATGTATTTACTATATAAACAAGCAGGTTCGATAAAGTCTATAGATCAAACGTGATAAAAATTAAAGAATGAGAAATGCAGCATTATACAAGAATTTGGAGCTATCCCTGTTGTAGATTGGAATAATTCGGAAGGCAAACAGAGCCATAGAAAAGGATGAAATACACAAAGTATTATGTACAAGGAGGGATAGTGGGGCGAAAGAGGGAAGATCCTTCCATAACGAATTTCACTACGTCTCTACTGAAGAAAAAATTAGCTAGGTTGATATCTAATGTCTCTTCCAATGAGAATCCTACCAGTGAAGAAATCAAAAAAGAAAAACGATTAACTTCAGAGACCAACTAACTAAAACTATTAAATGAAGTAGGTCGTTTACACCAGTCTTTACAGCAATCAGAAAATGAAACGGAGAGACAATGTGGATATGTTTTCATTTTTATCTGAAGTTTGCTTTCGTTCTTGACTTTAGCTCTAAGGTATATATTTCAGATTTATTTTCCTAATCAGTCCACTTGGACTAAACATGAGGGATGCCTTATTTACGATGGCAGGAACATCAAGATTCAGAATCCCTCCCCCATCTTCACTCGATATTCATCTTTCAGCTCCCAGATTTCTATCGTCGTGTTTAAATAAGATCTTCTTTAAATATGTTTCAATAATATCACTTTTCAAATCCCCACAATAAGCATTTAGAAGGATGGAAAAAATGAAAAGTTGGAAAGGGAGAAAATCCAGATCCTATGTGAAGTTTGCCTCCAAGAGGCTAAATATTAAACATTTTCCCAAAAGTAGAAAACCCCATCGACACCGATCCCCAAATTCTCAGGAATATGTCTTTACTGTGTCTCAGTCTAACGTTTGTTCAATGCCTTTCTGCGATCAGTGGAGGGATTCAAACACAGCACGTCAGGATTAAACACCAAATCCAGGTAGATTTGTAAACCACACCGAATTGATAAACCTCTGTACATGTATTCAAAAGTGTCTCTTTTTAAATTGACAATACAAAGATTACTAAAATCAATTTCAAGATAAAGACAATTCTATATGATTTTAATGTCAGCGAATGTTCTCTAAACAAATGAAAACATCTAACCTAACTCCAATAGAACTTTTCCCCGCTCCCTACACGATTTAAACGTGACTTAATCCTAATCGATATTTGGACAGATTTATCAGGAAGGACGCCAACAGCATTTTCCATTGAGGATGACATTGCTTAGATTGGTATGTAGGGAAACTGTATCGATTTCCTAACATAATTTTCCAACATTTCTGTCATATATTTGAGCTGACTGTTTACATTCCAATTTGCATTCCTAAGAAACACCTTGGAAATCCCTGTCTATCAAAGCCTATGTCGTTAGATTTGTCGGTGTTTGCGTCATAATAAGAAACACATCTTTCAGTTTTCGCAACAACATAATCAACTGCATTCACATTTTGAATTGTAAGTTATAAATCGAAGAATGATTCATCACAGTTATTCATAACTGTTGATCAGTGCACTTTAGCCATAACTTTGTTATGCCTTTTGATGATGTAATTCCAGCTGATTTTGGAACCTAATTAACATTTTAGTACCTAATATGATCAATTTATGACTTAATTCAAGAGCGGATTTATCAGTTTTTAGAGTGTTATCCAAAACACAGGTTCTCCAGATAACCGAGGTTGAGATAAGTGGCTTTGGCTGTATATACGTTGATATATTTATAGCAAAACAAACCTCTCACACTTTATAACTTTTGGAAGATTGGTTTGCATTAAATACAGTAACATATGTTACAGAATTTGACTTAAAAAGTGGTTTACCTAATTTAAGCAATCCATTGAAAAAGAAATGATAAGCCCATTGAAAATTATTTAAACTTGTTCCTGATAATTTTATATGTACTATAGGATACAAAAACCAAATTTCATGATATTTAAAACATAGTGATCAAACTTTATACGTGCTGTAAAACCTGGACAGTGCATCATATACATAATGAATTCAGAGTTAGGAAGGGTAGGTTGGAGTCAGTGGGTTTTATAAAACATGTACAGGGATTTGCCATGAAAATAGCTGTTAAAATTGTTAGTTATCTTGTTAGACATACTGAGAAGTGTGCGAGTAGAATTTTTAATAAAGGCCACTCAACTTTAACCTCCATTCACTTGACCATCAGGATCATACATCAAACTACGAACAATCAATCCAGCTCTTGTGTCATCATTTGGCTAGGAAACGCTTGCAATGCGTTACCTGGTCATTAATATAGTGTTATTAACTTTTGTGTAAACAATGTGTGGCTGGTTAAGTTTGTTGCAGTGCATTGTCAGTGCTCCAAAATGGTTGTAAAAAGTTAAAATTTGTGTAACATTTGATCATGTGGCTGCTGTAGTTCAATTTCAGTTCATTCAAAATTGTACTCTGCATTTCATTTTCACAGGTGTTTACCTTGTACAAGTAGACTCTACCTGAGACTTGTTCAGTCCCATAATAATTTGTAAAATTTAAAACCTACCTTTCTCCATCTTTGCAAATTTCTGCAATTTAGAAAAATAGTGGAATGTTAAATCCTTGCTATTTTTAGGGAATGGAGCATCCCAATCTATACAGGTATCAAGGGTATAACACTGACCATCGCACAAGTAAAAGAAAAGCAAATACATACATGCAGTGTAAACTTTAAATTCATATTTAACAATGTGATGCTGTGTTATAAATAACAGATATACTTGATGTACTTAATATACTTGAAGTGTAACCAATTGTACAGATAATAGCATGAAATCACCCCACTACTTTGAGACAGATGGTCATATTAGCAAGGGGTTTTCAGCACAAGACTTCTTATGATGGCTTCTTGCTTCTAAATAAAAACAGCGATGAAAATTTTATTATTGCTGCTCATAAAAGCAAGAGTTACATCTTAATGGTTGTATATATAATGCCTTAATATAATGTCTAGTTGGTTCTAAATGAAAATGATATTACACCAATTGTGGCTTCATTAGAGTGGTCAGATTGAAATTTGTTATTTCTGTGCCTAAATTAACGACTACATCAACATTATGTTTTTAATGTGATCTCTAGTTGATTCTAAACAAAATGGAGGCAATCTTGCATCCAATGGTGGCCATCATGAAAAGTCTGTTACTGTAGAACATTAAGAGATGGTTTCACTATTCAGCAGTTAAAGAAAAAGAAATAATATTATCTTGGATTCTTTTCAACCAGAAAAGACTCCTTTTTGGGTTAGTTTTTAATTTTATAAAACTGTAACTTGCCATATCTAACTCAACGAATTTCTGTTGTTACTGTCCAAGTTGTTCAAATTATTTGGACTTGGCAACCTAAAATTTGAAATGGCCTCTAAAATTTTAAAGCAGTTTGCTTTATGGATATTATAAATGGATAGGTAGGTGGAATGCTGGTAGTGACAACCAAAATGAATAGCTTGAAATGTAGCCATCTAAGCAATAAATGCTGATGCCTTCATTTGATAAATGATAGTAGGCTGCTTTTGCCACAGGGAAAACTTTAAATTATCTGACCTGGACGTGAATCTGAATCTCCCATAGACTGTCCAGTTGCTGTTCTTTTAGCATCTATAACTGACTGAACTCTGAGATGCTGAGAGTATATAAAAACTAGGAATCTGTGCTTATAAATCATATCTCTATACATACCTGTTTTGACCAACACTCCAGAGACACTCGGCTAAGCCACTAGTGGAGGAATGGATCTATGGGACAGTGTATGATATATGTGTGCAGGTTTCTTTTCATGTCCTTTAGGTATGCATGCAGTCTTTTAATGGGTATCTTGATATTTTCCGTGCAGTGACTTTACTTGATCAGATGTTGTTCAAATTATTCTTACAAATCCATCTTTTCATGCCTTGCAAGTGTATAGATGGTGAATCACTTGTAATCTTAGTAGTTTCAAAGAAAAGACCATCGAAGTTCCAGCCTGGCCCCTCCAAACCCAGTTGCAAGGTTAGAATTCCAAACTCTGTTGCAAACTCGTGATGCATAGTACTATCATTGACCCGGGTTTTGAGTATCTACCGTAATGGTACAGGAGTATGTTCATATCAGTACATATGCATACATACATTTGATTGAGTATCTACCGTAATGGTACAGGAGTATGTTCATATCAGTACATATGTGTACATACATTTGATTGAGTATCTACCGTAATGGTACAGGAGTATGTTCATATCAGTACATATGTGTACATACATTTGATTGAGTATCTACCGTAATGGTACAGGAGTATGTTCATATCAGTACATATGTGTACATACATTTGATTGAGTATCTACCGTAATGGTACAGGAGTATGTTCATATCTGTACATATGTGTACATACATTTGATTATCTACCGTAATGGTACAGGAGTATGTTCATATCTGTACATATGTGTACATACATTTGATTGAAAATCATGATGCTTTCCATGAAGGGCAGGAACAGGCTCCATGTAGTGTCATTAAGCTTACACATTTTATTCCCCAACATTTAGAAATAAAGGCTAATGCATGATGGTGTACTCTCAGGTGCTGATATCAACCTGTCCGACAAAGAGGGCCAATCTCCACTGTACATATGTGTCCAGAATGCAATCAGTACACTTATGCTACACACATTGATTAGTATCTACCGAATCGGTACTGGTAGTATGTTCAATGTAACATATGCTACATAATTTGTGATGTATCTACGTAATGGCATTCAGGTAGTAATGCTCCATATGCAGTACATTGTTAATACATTTGATTGAAAAATCAGTGTAATGTCATTAAAATCATAACAGAACAGCTCATTTAAGGTCATTATTCTTAAAAGTAGCCTTGTTCTATTGCTTAGAATGGTTTTGGGCAGTTAATCTTACGAGAAGACAACATGGTCTGGATGTAGATGCATTTCTTTCTTTGAGCATGATGATGTACATACCATTAATTCATTAATCTTAAGGTAAATGCTTTGATAATGTATTATTTACTAGAAAGCTCATTGTAGTTCTTGTCATTAAGCTTGACAATTTGTGTTCCCTAACGTGTCTATGAAATAAGGACAATGATGATGGTTTACTACTATCTAGTAATAACTGTTTCGACAAATAGGGCCAATTCTCCACTTGTACTGTATGTGTCCAGAAGCACTCCTTAGCTATGCTACAGTGTATGCTCAAGGCATGGGTATCAAGTCATCTGTTAGTTAAAGTACTCAATGCAGCTGTGATGCGCTTGGATTGCTTTGAAGTCAAGGGATGGTGTTCAGAGCTAGTTGGCTAGAAGATGACTGAGCATTTGAATTTAAAGGACAAAATGATAATCACAACATCCTAAGAATTTGTGCTAATTCTGCATGATTGTGCTATTAAAGGCATTTTCTGAATTAGCGTCTCCCTGTATAGCAAATTGCTTGTCATGTTTATTTAATTGAAATGTTACACCATTAATTCCCACATGTGATGATTGGTAATTTATAAAATATAACACATCGTTATTAGTGTAAGATGGCATGTTTGATGAACATGTAGCTATGTGTGAATTCAGAAATGTAAGAATTAAATGTAACATTTTTTGTTGCATACAATAGGAGTTGTTTTTAAAAGGTTTTGACAGTTTGTAAATGTATGCTTATAAGAATCCGAGATTGTGGTAACAGATATTATGTGTTATGATATATGACAGTAGTGTCATAAGATTTAAAAACTTTGGCTCAAGAGACAAAGAGAAAGGTTCAAAGTTGTTCTTAATCACTGACAAGAATTTAGTCTTTGTGTGATAAGTGGCTTTGGAGCTATTGCCAGGAATGTCCAGGGAATGTATATAGCGGTCTTACACAGGTCCCATGAACCATATAATTTATCAAAATTGTGTGTCAGTGTGTCAGTTCACACAATTGTACAACAAAAAATATGTAGTTCACTTAATTAGAGCTAAAGAAATAGATAAAAGCAACATCACTAATCTTTTATCATCTTCTCAAAGTACTTTTTTGATAGACTCGTCTTAGAAAACTTTGCCATATGACTGACTGGAAATGTCTGCCAGGTGTCTTCACATTTTCTATATGACATTAGACACGTTTTGTTTAAGGATACCAAGGTTTTATTGCGTTATAATTACTTTTGCCTAATATGTGTTTGATATCATTGTAAAAGAATTGTATTACATTACTGACATTTTGAGACACAAATACAATTAAACAAAGATATAACAAAATAGACTGTTGATACTTTTTCCAGAAATTTGTATAATAACTTGTTTGAAACTGGAAATAGCCATCACAGGTTACTGATTTCACTCTAACTGTTGAAAATATGCAGACCGACATTTCACTATTTGTTAGCTCATTTACAATGATATAATAAAAAAAATAATTGTTTATAGTCAACAGCTTATCTCTAGATAAAAATATTCCATCATAAAGACATTAGTATGTGACCTTTCTTATTGAAAAGGATGAAAATTAAAGTCTTTATCTGGAATGCTTTGAGTAATATCTCCATTGTGGATAATACTAAATCTGCACTTGGTCACATACTGGTCACATAAATAAAAATTGGTTTCATTAAATAATAACGAATGTAGAAGATATAACAGAGAAACAATCTAGTTATCAGGCATATTATATGTTATGAATTTGAAGTATTCAGTCTAATTTGCTACTTGTCTTATAAATGTTTTGTTACCGAGCTGCTAAACTTGAATTGGTTCATTGGCTTGTATGTGACTGAGTGCAGGTTTTAGTCTTGTCCATAATGGAGACCTTAAACTTTTTGAGGTATAAGTTTCACTTTAGGAGTTTCTTCCTTTAAAAAAAGGGAGGAATATTTTCTTAATTTGTAATGGTTTTGTTATGTTAGTATCATTGGGCTAATGAACAGCTAAACATAGTTCTTCCAAGTTTTAAGAATTTAAATTGTCCATTTATTTTATTGACTGTTTGATTTTTGTTACTGATTGTAATATCTGAAGTTGTTTTCAGATGGAAAAATATATTTTGTTTGCTGTCTGAATACATGGAAAATAAAGTATGTATTACTGAGGTCACAAGTCTGCTTTGACACAAATACTTGATTTAGAAAAACATTAACATAAAATACTGTTCGTTTATGAAAAATCTACTGCATAGTTGCCTGGATGAAGAGATAGTATTTATCAATAGTTTATATTCCCATAATGCACAGCAATCATTTGGTATGATTTGCATTCATTGTTAGCACAGATTAACATTCCATATCAATTAAATAAATAGTTAGCACAGACTAACATTCAATATGGGTTTCATTCATAGATAGCACAGGATAACATTTCATATGGGTCACATTCCTAGTTAACACAGGCTAACATTCAATATGGGTTACATTCATAATTATTACAGGCTAACATTCAATATGGGCTGCAGTCATTATTAGCATGGAATATCATTCACTATGGTTGCATTCATAGTTAGTACAGGCTAACATTCAATATGGGCTGCAGTCATTGTTAGCATGGAATATCATTCACTATGTTTGCATTCATAGTTAGTACAGGCTAACAGTCGGTTTGGGCTGCAGTCATTGTTAGTACAGGCTAACAGCCAATATGGGCTGCAGTCATTGTTAGCATTCATAGTTAGCACAGGCTAACAGTTAGTATGGGCTGCAGTCATTATTAGCATGGGATAACATTCACCATGATTGCATTCATAGTTAGCACGGGCGTCATTCAATATGGGCTGCAGTCATTGTTAGCATGGAATATCATTCACTATGGTGCATTCATAGTTACCACAGGCTAACATTCAATATGGACTGCAGTCATTATTAGCATGGAATATCATTCACTATGGTTGCATTCATAGCTAGTACAGGCTAACATTCACTATGGTTGCAGTCATAGATAGAACAGACTAACATTCGTTATTAGTAGAATTCATATTTAGCACAGGCCATTGTTACTTGAATCATGGAGTAAATTTTTGCTTAATTCACTTTTTAGATATACACCTATTGTAATTTAATTACTATTCAGTGTCAGTTGTTGATACTTACGTTTCACTGAGCAGTTTAAATTAATATATATTAGAGCATGCCCTGCCTCATCAATGGTACAGCAATTAATAAAAAAAATCCACTGAAGTAGTTGTATCGTAGTCAATTATGTGCATGAAATAATGTGCGCCTTTATTTTCATACATAAAATTTTAATACAATCTATATCATCTGCCAAGTAAGGATAATTGTCATGAGCTATTTTTATGTGTGCAGATTTCTTTGTATTCAAGCAGTATTGGTCCTTGGAGGATGGAATTTTCATGCATTCGGCTCATTATTATAAACTTAACACACATTTGTATGTGTTTTAGGCACTGTGTGAAACTTGCCAAAATATCCTGCAGGCAAATAGTAACCTGAAAATGATACTATTCCTGTTCTGAACCAACTGGTCCAACATTTCATCATCCAAGAAGACCAGATGTGGTCAATGATTTATTGGTAAATTCATGAAGACAATAGTTTTGCTCTGTATGTTGATAAAATTGGTGTTCAAATATTCCTATGTGAAATAAATTCAGTAATTTTACCTACATTTTGAGAGGCTGACATGAAAATTCACTGAGCTATAGTTGTGGATATTACAAGGTTCATACTTCTTGTGGTAAAAAGGATTTCAAACCTTTTCCAGACTGGTTTTGTTATTTTTTCGAGACCCATGTGGCACATGTATTTGAAGACGTTGTCACTATAAAAGAGCATGTGGTATCCACATGATTTAAAATAGTATACACCATTCATGAGTGGGTGGTAGCAAGGTCATGCTTGTCTTATCAACAATGCTTATCTTATAGACAGCAGCTGATGTCTCATCCATAAAACAGCATCCCGAAATTCCATAAATTTTACAGACATTTAGGACAACAAGTTTATTTTTCATACTTTTTCCACATCTGGAAAAGAGCTCCTGCTCCCCTTGCTTTTTCTAGACTTTGTAGAAACCATGGATTTAAGTTATGATGCCATTTTGTTCTCTTTATGGCATGTTTACTTATCGTTTATTGAAGTAAGCATTTGTGCTTTGATCAAGTGGGACATCTTTATTGAATATAGATCGAAATGGAAAATTTTTCATTTAAAAAAATTAGATAGTGTTTGCACTGTTGAGTCAATTATTTCACATATTTCTCATTGTGGTGTGTGTGTTCAGGAATTTATTAGATTTATTTTACTATGTGACGTGTTCAGGTTTTTTGTTTTTGCTCTATGACATTGGATATTTTTTGAAAATTTAAATTTTGTTAAATATAGTCCTACATTCTAAGATTATACTAGAATCTGAATTGTGTTCAATACATTGTTACTTAGGATTGTGTGTGTAACTTATATATATTTTTTTGTGTGCAGATATGAAAGCAGAGCCCCGAGTGGCCTAGTGGTCCAAAGCATTCTCTGTTATGGATCACTGCCATCTCACCTCTGTCTATGTGGGTTTGGGTCTAAGATTTGGTGATTGTGGATATGTGTGAAAGCTTGTTAGTAGCTTATTTAGCTTCTTGTGGGTTGGTGGTTCTTTCCACAGATTTCCTGGTTTCTTCCTCCACCATTAATACTGGCCGCCATGTATAGCCAATCATGTGCTGAAATTCTGGCATTAAGCCCCACAACAAAAGATATGAAACCAGGACGGAGGGGTCCTATTTTATTAATATGATAGTTGTTTAGAGTGGATATGCCATGGCATATAAGGATCTTTATTGTTTGCAGTTAGGCTTGATTTAAAGCAAGTAGACATAGTGACATGGTGCATGTCAAATGAAAGAGAATTCATATTATTTACTAGATGATCATGTTTGATTACTCTTCTCAGATGAAGTCATTAATGAGGAACAGTTGTCCCCCTTCTGAGAAGCTACCACTTTAAGAAGTTACCTTTTGCTAGGAGGCCAATGTAGTGTTTTTAAACCATTTTGTCTTAAAGAGGTAAAGCCAAATTTTAATTAAAGAAGCTTTAAAAGAGTATATATCATGTGATCTCTTAAGTTTTTGAGGCAATGCTATTTGTGTTAAATAGACACTTGGAGTATTTAGAATGGTCATTGTTTAGAAAGAGATTTTTATTTATCCAATGCAGGGTGTGTCTTTGAAAAAATTGACAAAAATGTATTAACCCCTTTTTTCCTCCAAAGTTTTTCTTTCACAATGGTCATCAAGTTTTCTGTTTTTGGAATTCAGTTTTATAGTTGCTTTGTTTACTTTTACAGGTTTTAAATGTTAGTTGTTGGTGTTAAGAAGGTGTTGCAGTTATGGTTGCTGAATAATGGCTACCACTAAATTGCTTTTAATTACTTTTCTTTAATGTACATTTCTTCATTATTGCTCATTATGGGTAAAATTATTAACATTTCAGTGTAGACTCATTGCACTTTATATATGAATGGTATTGAAGTTTATGTTCATATTTAGCCAAAAAATCTAGTTAAAAATGGTGGAATCAATATGGAACTGACATGCAAAGTTTCTGAACAGAACTAGGTATTCCGAACTAGATAACATTGTATAAAGTGAAAATTGGCATGGATAGAATAAACAATTTAGTGGGAATAACTACAGCCTGTCCTACCTTAAGCTTCAGGCTGAGTATTCCTAATGTATCAATATAATGTACAGAATAGGTGAACAAATAGGAGATCAGTAAAAAACCAAATACATGTTGAGAGGAGTAGCTGAGGATAAATTTATAAAATACTATAGCACTGCCATTTTAGAAGTAAAAAGGTTTTAAAAATATTGTGTTAGGGCCTTACAAAAAGTAGTTAATTGAAGAACTTGTTGACCTGAACTAAATACTCTTAACACTAGTGTTTCATGCTTACAGTGGCACACACATAAATACTCTTGAAATATGTATTTGATGCTGACAGTGGCACACTTAAATACTCAAGACACTTGTATTTCATGTGACACACATATGCTACAAGGTGACAGTTGATAGGAAAGTAAATGCACCTGTTCAATAATCAATGGATTGTTTGTCATTTACTAATAATGAAAAATTAACAATTTATAGAGCACAACACATATAACTAAAGTTGTAGCAACTTTCCAATGAAGTCTTTGGGGGATATAATATTCGATAGATGTATGTAATATTTATGAGAGAAAGAGAACATTAATTTGTGGGTTGATGTTTTAACAAATGACTCACTTTGTCATGATTGCTCATTCCAGGTTATCAGGAGATGTATAAACCTGGGTATTGTTACAGCGTTTGATGTGTAAACAACGATGCAGACCAGTGTTAATCTCTTATGCAAGGTGCCAGCCACCCGGACATTAGAATAGCCTCTAGTCAAAGACTTGTAATCTTCACACCCAGGCTTTAAACATTGGTTCAGAAATAAAAGGAAGTCCGCAAGATGAACGGGGAATGTTCTCACCACTGTGTAGACAGACAGAGAAAAGATATTGTCTGCTAAGTTTGATTGGGTCTGTCCATAGTGACATCCAATCAGAATTAAGATGGAGGGTGGGATTAAAACTGAGATCAGAAGTAGAGTTCATTCTTGCTGTAAAATTATCAGTAGACACCTAGGAAGATTAACATCTTAGGACCAAAATTGTAAGAGAAGGAAAAACTTTGACAAGGTTAGTAAGGTATGAGCTCACATTTTGCAAAACATTATGGTATCCTAATTGAATTTTTGGTAGTATGTATACTTAATTCTTGGGATTGTAATAGCATGTAGAATAAGGTATATTTAGTTTACATAGAAAATTATGTAGATTGTTCGCTTGATAGAATTAAATTTGTAATTTGCTGGTAGGCTAATTTGTAGTAACAAGTATTTTTGTATTGCATTATGTTAGAGTTTACACAAGTGAAATTGGATTTTGGAAAAGGATTGAAGTCTGTAAGATTAGTTATAATAGATGTGTGAATATATTAGAACATTAATATATTTTGAATATTTGCATATTTTGTATGATTTGTAATGTAAAACATGCATCTGATTTGTGTAATATTGTCAGTATGATGGGATTATGAGTTTGTACTGATGTAAAGCAATTTACTGTTGTATGTATAAAAGTAATTAATCCCATGCTTTTATTATGTTGTGTTTTACCATACAAGAATGTATGAAAATTTCGGTGTGAATGAATATGTGACCGGTAAAATTTGATAGCCTTGTCTGATGATAGGCTGTGAATTGTGTGAGATGTGAGCACTGATGAAAATATTGTATCATCCTTGTGTTTTCACAGGAAGCTTTTCGGTGGACAGAATTTACGGATTCATGTTAGTAGTCCCCACTCTCCAAAAGGGAGACGGATGTGAGACTGACAGTGCAGTCAGAATCGACAAAGTGTAGTCGACATAGAGAAGAAAGAAAGAAGGTGAAGGAGGAGGAACTTAGTCTGGAGGAGGTAATAGTGGAGGAGAAGGAACTTGGAGTCAGGAAGGAAGAAAGGGAATTAGGAGATATGAGAAGAATACACATGAGTAGTACACAAGGACTGGTGGAAATCGCTCACACTATGAATCTAATGATATAATAGACTAGTAAAGGGTCAAGTGGAAAAAGTGTATTTTGGGAAATTTGAATTATTGACCATTTCATTTTATTAAATTGTTATTATTGAGCTTCACCCTTTTTTGTATCTTTATTCATTTAACTGTTGGCACTGCTGACTGGGTGCTCTGAGTTTTACATCTAACTTTCACTAAATCAACTTCCAATCAAAATCAAGCCTAGGAGGAACTTATACAATAATTTTAATAAATATTGTAAGCACCCCACTCCCCAATCTCCTACAACCAAAACCTCACAGTGGGGGCAACCTTTATACTCCTCAAGATGACAATGTACATGTATTTACATGAGTGTATGTTTATAATGATCTAGACATTTCAGTGGGCTTCAAGGTGTATGCATTTGAAATTTCAGTTACAGTTGCAGGTAGTTCATATGTGACATAAGTTCCATTTTGGCACTTTTAACTTTGAATGATTTATGGACCATTTTCTCCTTCAAATACATACCCCCTGAGTCTATGGAAAGAAAAAGTTTGTATTTTATGTCTATATCATATAGACAAACTTTTGTCTATAACCAAGCTGCTTGAAGGTAATGACAATGTTGAAGATTTGTTGTCTTATATTCAGTATTGTGGTATAGATGAACTGAGCTCAAATTCCTATTAATGAAAAAGCCTCAGAATTCATCCAAAGCAATTTTAAGACCATTACCTGGGATTCGGATGTCGGTATTTCCATATTGAACATATTGAACTCTCAGCTTATGTATGGTAATTTGAGTTCTGCCACTCTCTGGGAAGTCTGATTAGCAGTATTCCTGGGAAAGGAATACAAAATCTTCTGTTAAATGATATTGTTTTAGTCGCTGTTGATGTTGTTGAGAGCGCTTTAAACATGGATAAATCACCATGGACTCTAGGGTACTCTATAACGATTCACTCGTCGCTTTGATTAAGTGTGCTTGGTGGTAATTGTGTATCCGCAGGAACTTATTTGTAATTGTTCGTGTACAAATCCACGCTGAGGAGTAGTTGAATCTAACCTGTAGATTGCAGGTCTACCTGTGGACCTTACCACGCTGGAAATGTGCGTTGTCACACTCTTTTTCTGCCTCCTTCAAGTTCGCCAGGTTCATATAAATATCTAACTGTAACTGAGAAAAAAATTAACGTTTTATATATATATATATATATATATATATATATATATATATATATATATATATATATATATATATATATATATATATATATTGATCGCATTAGACGGTTGCATAGAAGCTGCACAAGTAATTTTCTTATTCAGCGCAGCTATCACACTTGGTAGCCTCACAAACTATGAGACCTATCCTTTGTCTTCAAGTCAGCGGATATTTCCTTTGCATATTGATACCCGAATAATCGCTCAGCAAGTTTTTGATTAAATTGTTGAACGATTGCCTGATCACGATGAATTTCCGTGTGTCCTCGTCTGACTTTAACGTTGTGCTTGTTCATCATTGATGATGCTGCACCAAGAAATTCTTTGCCAGGGTCAACCTCTAATAGTTTTAGCCATCGTAGACCACCTCGCTGATACATTCGTTCAAACGCAGATGCAACTTAAGATGCTGTTTTTTTTAAGTGGCTCTGCTTCCTTATATCTACTCGCAACGTCAACGACAGTTAACGCGTATCTGTTGTGAGTTGACGTCTGCCAATTTTAATGGTATTGTGTGGTAAGAACAAGATATCCGCTTGATGAACTTCATTAGGAATACCGACATCAAAATATGCGTATTGAATTTTTTTCAGGTGGATTTAGAAAGATTTATCATATTGCCTGTCGTGCTAACCACTCTGCAACAACATCATGTATAACTTTTGCTGAAGCTACAAGTTTGCTAATTGCTGCCTTACCTTTCCAATACCATCTCGGGGAATAATAAACATATTCCATTTTACTAATCAGTTGATTAATTACCAGCTCCTATTATTATTTTACCTTTCATAGCAGATTTTACTCGAAAGCTAGCGAGAGATTCTCTGAGAGATTTATTAGATATAGTATTTAACGTGTGAATCAACTTTACATCTGCGAGATGCCGCTGTTGCAAATCTGGACTTTTATACGCGACATCATGAATGTGACACGCTTGAACAATCTTATTTACTGGATACTCTCCATGTTTTGGTCAATCTTGGTTATCGAGTCTAATATGGAGACGAGTTCCAGGACCACAATAATTATATCCCTGAAGGTGTTTCTCGCCGGGGTCTTTTGCCCATGGAGTTCCTGACAATTTCCCTAGCGGCGCGGCAATATCACCACCACACGCTATTTGCAACGAGGAAATAAATTTATATTTGATTGTACCAGATTTTGCACACTTGCCTGTAAGTGCGCGTCTCTTTTTTCTTTTTTTGTTATCGTTGCCAATCCAAAGGCGGAAGTTGTTGCTCTACATCGGAACACAATATAAACTCATATCATTATTATATGGATATAATTGACTTTTTATCGACACGAAAACAAGAGCCAGTAAGGCACCATCCCGCGTTACCAAATTATATCAGAATGATTATAATAGGTCCCTCTGGGTCTAGTAAGACACAATTATTACTTAATCTGATAATGCGATGACTCAAATGTAATAAGTTATATTTAGTATCGTCATCTGTAGATGATCAACTATGTTAAAAAGTACTTAAAGATTTTAATCAAAATGGTAAATGACTGGACGAAGACAAAAATGATATAATTGATTTTATTACCGATATTGATGAAGCTCCATCCGTAGATTTATAACGATAAACTTACATGATCCAAGATTAAGGTGTCGTGAAGGTTTAGATAAAATCTTAGGGCTTTGAGTTTGAATTTATAGCGGCAGAGAGGGTGAACGAGCAACGCGTGTAACCAGCACGTGAAAATGAAAAGGTCGAAAAAAAAATCTGGTCAATTAAAGAAATTTTTAGTGTTAAGCCAACAAAAATATGGTTTTAGGCAAGTACCATCCCTGCTGCTACTTGATAAACAAAGGCTTTCAATCTTTGATGGACCCACGTCTTTGAAGGGTTTTAGAAGAAACTAGATCATTCAAAATAGACACAGCTGAACACTTTTGAAAAAAATATTAAATCCTTATACTAGTTAGATGGCATTTAAAACACTCAAAGACATCTGACATTCTCAACATTAACCGACATAGTTGTAGTTTGCGTTTTACGACAAAGCAGCTCAAATCGGTTAAATGGTTTTGAGGTTAAATGTCAAGCCCAGGCTGATCCGATGGAAAGATTCGAATCGGCATCTTAAATAACTACTGAATTGTATATGTGTTGTATCGTATTTATACAGTATGGTATATCATGGTATTGTATTGTACTTGTATTTTACCAATGTACTGTATTGTATTTTACTGTTTTATATAGTACGGTATTATACAATATATTAATGCAAAAACAATCTCCGATATGTCAGGGCAACCATGGCATTGGTAAATTGTAAAGACGATTTACGGACTATTTCTGAAAAACCAGCGCTACTAAGTTTCTTCACGTATAATTGTACTTAACTTAGTAAAAAGTTTATTTTCGAAGACGATTCCAGCATGTTTTTACATGACATTGTCGAATGTATATGATAGACAGATAGACAGACATAGACGGACAATGATAAGTGCGTAGAGAACGTCATTGTTTTAAATGATATTAACGCAGCAAAATGTGTTCGGACAAGCAAGTTTATTTCTACATTGTACAGTCATAAGTTATATTATTGATGTGATGAAAACAGACTCCTGTCGAGTAATTGTTTCTGAGCATCTTCAGAAGAAGGGGACGTATCTTTAACATTTTAAAAAATCCTGGAACAGAATCTTGAGCAAATCACAGCAAAAGTTATGAGACGACCAAAGCTTTCTATTATGTTAGTATCCTTTTTTGCTTGCTGAAAAGAGATAAAATTACTGATGATAATACTAATCGAAAGTTAACAAGAAAGAAATTACATGTTGATGATAATGCTAATCGATAGACAAAGCGGAAAAGTGAAAATAGATCAACGAATAATCAACATTATGCGGTCCAAATGAAGTACAATGTTCTCAAATGACATTATTATTATTCAAAGCCGATCTCATTAGCTTAGATTTCACTTTGATGACTTACAACAAAATGTTGCACTTTGCTTGTTTGCTGGATTTATTTTATTTTGCTTTCTTTTGATTTGTTAGTTTTTGCTTTCTTTCTGAATCAGTTTCTTAATTATTTTGTTTTTAAAATCTACCACAAAACGAGAAATGTTTTAAACTATAGTATTACGAACTTATATTTTAGTGTATAATATTTTACATTTCAGAATACTTTTCAAAGGTACCACTTGAATTTTAAAATCAATTTAGATTAAAATAAACAAAACAAGTATCGTGGATCGAAAGATATGTCACTCACTACGCCAAGGAATCAAAATAGTCGGTTGCTAGGTTTCGCAGACGAGAAACCGTCATGCATAAATTGAATGTTATTCTCTTTCTCTATCTCAAGTCTTACACTTGAAGTGATCACAGGATTGCCGGGATTGCCGACTATATACCGGTAATGACTTTACGCTAATATGCTCATCTATACTTACGGTAGTATCCACCATAACCGTGGCCACCACCGTATCCATTTCCCCACAAGCCGTATCCACCATGCAGGCCAAAACCTAATCCACCGTTGTATCCATGGTTATGGCCAGCGTAGCCGCCGAAATGTCCTGGGAAGTATCCACCATATCCATGTCCAATCCCATACCCTCCTCCGTAGTATCCACCGGGATATAAGCCACCATACAATTCACCAGGATATCCAGCGTACCCGATGCCACCATAATGCAATGGTGGTGTTGCGCTTACAACAGCAAGGATAGCAAGGGCGAAAATTGCTGTCTTCATGTTTTCTGTAAAAAGCATATATTAAAAGAGACCTTGGTTACCATCAGCACAAACAATTCCAAATTATTATTATTATTATTATTATTATTATTATTATTATTATTATTATTATTATTATTATTATTATTATTATTGTGTCATGAAAATATGACTTTTTTGTTTTGATGCATTGTTAGAGTCACCTTATGATATTATTGAAAGATACTTCACCATGCATCATTGGCATTATGTCGGAAAACCACGTCGCTTGCTACAAAATCTTATTTCGGACATATGTTGATGGAGTGATATAGAGTATAAAAGATGAAATTGCATTTATATACGCGGAATGCACAGATTAATGGCCAAATCATTATGGAAAGATTTGTTTCAGAAGCTTAGTAAAATAAAGTTTCATTGTGAGTTCACGTTTGAAAAAAGGGAATATCTTTTTTCAATACGTCACCTCAGGTGATTAGACGATGGTGGACGCATGCTGATTTAACAGGCACATCTGAGGACACGCTTTTGTAAAATATAAACGATTACTTCATGGCCAATGTTGTATTTCTTCAGTGCTTTCTAAAACTACTTTGAAGTAGATTATGTTATGGATGTACAGGTATATATCTTATGTATCACATTCTCCCGCACCCAAATTAAATTTAAAAAATGATAACTAATTAGCTAAAGCTACAATATTTACATGAAAATGAAACAGTCTTCAGTCTTTCCATTGAAATTTTATTCCTATATTTGTCAAAATATGATGAATTCTTACAAGCCATTACTAAATCATTCCAGTTAAGTGCGTCAAACTGAATGAATCTTTGGACTATATCACAATTACTGAATGGTAAATATACTTTTATAAACACATAAATAAAAAAGATGTCGAAAAGTTTTAACAGAAGTGAAGAAATTGCAGAGTAATCCATTCTCTGATTGCTAAATAAAATCTGGAATATCAAAATAAAAATAAAATGAAGAAAGAAGACACTGACCATTTTACAGACAGGTCAGCTTACAAAAATAGGCTATTGATATCAATGTCGTTTTCCAACAATATCAATTTTAAATAATATTAATGAAAATTTGAGAATATAAGGGATATCGCAATAATATTCATTCCAATATACCGCTCTATGGGATATCTACAGAATATCGTATCTTTCAGTCAACACTAATACACGATTATCTATAGCAAACTAAAATACTATACACATTGAATTTATCGACTAAATATATCAAATAAATCTTATTTTCTTCAAATTAATCTATTATCTATAGGTAATCGATCTTTTGTATCAAAATTAATCAAATATATCAATCAAATTCATCGCAATTACACGTTAAATTCATCAATTATCTGCATCAAATTAATCCATTACATCTACGAAATCCGTTTCTAGATGAAATGCGACCGGATCACGGAATAAATAATCATATTTTGTCTATCAACAGCATCAAATTTCTCTTATCAATACAGCAGAAAAATTTATAATAACTTAAACAAATTTTAAAGACATTAAACCAAATCCTAACCTTGTAGACTTTACAACAGATTTTGATAGCTTAGGTTACAGATTTACTGACAATTATTTTTAAAGTCGCTATTAATGGTATATATCTTAATCCTATACAATATTCCACAAACAGGTCTTAATTACATTTTTATTATCAAAGGAGCATCAAAGAAATATACCTGACTTAAACTAAATTTAAATATATTTAAACAACTCTTGCCTTGTAGACTTCACGAAAGAATTATATATATATATATATATATATATATATATATATATATATATATATATATATATATATATATATATATATATATATAGAGAGAGAGAGAGAGAGAGAGAGAGAGAGAGAGAGAGAGAGAGAGAGAGAGAGAGAGAGAGAGAGAGAGAGAGAGAGGAATACCTGTTGTTGTAGGAGACCGGCTGACCAGCAACTTTTACCTGCAGTCTGTAGGTGTAGGGGCGTATTTATAGGAGAATATTAACGTTAAAATGCAATAATTGTCATCATGCAGTTGAATACTGTAGACATAATTACTAATATTGACTGATATCTACTGACTCATGACGCCTTGAAGCAAGAAAAAACAAGTTAGTTGGGCCTTTCTGAGAGTCGTAATTATCCGCTTGTGCGTTAAGGAAGCATCAATAGGTAATACATTAGAATATTGTAGAACTTATATTTTCCAACTATCATAACAACATATTTACATGTGTCAAAACATTTGAACATTTGAACATAAGATTAGATTTATGTATTTCGTTAGTATATATACAAAAATTGAAAATCGCCATACTTACCATGCAATCCATTAAGGGTTTATGGACAGTACCATGTTTCTTTCTTTTATTTTCTAGCGAGACCACATGATTATCATGCGGTGTGATTCTCGGTACGTACATGGTAGACTCGATTCGCTTTATTGAACAAAAGTGACGAACAGTGTGCATGATGAGAGATTACTAACACCAAGATGATCTTTGAATGACGATGACGAGTGTGTGTGTGTGTGCGTGTGTGGTCTCTCTCTCTCTCTCTCTCTCTCTCTCTCTCTCTCTCTCTCTCTCTCTCTCTCTCTCTGGCGGCAGAATGGTCAGTGGTCTAAAAGCTGTTCCTTAGCGATCACTACTATTTTACTCTCGTCCGCGTGATTTTGACTATTGATGAACGCGGTGTGTGAGAAGGTTTGCTCGTAGCTTCCCGTTTATCGGTGGAACACCATTGATTCTGGCAGCATCACGTTGTCTACCATGAGATTAAAAATGACATAAAAATCAAAACAAGGACTAGAAAAATAAATGCACACTTACATATCAGAGTTCATATTTACATACATATATCATACCAAAAATACAATACAATACAATACAATACAATACAATACAATACAATACAATACAATACAATACAATACAATACAATACAATACAATGCAAAACAATACATACATACATACATACATACATACATACATACATACATACATACATACATACATACATACATACATACATACATACATACATACATACATACATACATACATACATACATACATACATACATACATACATACATACATACATGCGTACATGCGTACATGCGTACATGCATGAATGGAGGGTTACTTTAAATTTCTCCGATCGATGAACTATAATCGTTACTTTCAAATTGTTATACCGCCTCTGTCTTTCTCAGACGTTCTTAGTTTATCTTGGCCACATGCGTGACTTAGTATTGAACAATAGTTATATATAAATCGAAACATTAACTATGTATTTTTTATATAAACAAGCAGGTTCGATAAAGTCTAGAGATCAAACGTGATAAAAATTAAAGAATGAGAAATGCAGCATTATACAAGAATTTGGAGCTTTCCCTATTGTTGATTGGAATAATTCGGAAGGCAAACAGAGCTTTAGAAAAGGATGAAATGCACAAAATATTATGTACAAGGAGGGATAGTGGGGCGAAAGAGGGAAGATCCTTCCATAACGAATTTCACTATGTCTCTACTGAAGACAAAATTAGCTAGGTTGATCTCTAATGTCTCTTCCAATGAGAATCACTACCAGTGAAGAAATCACATAAGAATAACGATTAACTTCACAGACCAACTGACCAAAACTATTAAACTATTGAAGTAGGCCGTTTGCAACAGTCTTTACAGCAGTCAGAAAATGAAACGGAGAGACAATGTAGATATGTTTTCATTTTTATCTGAAGTTTGCTTTCGTTCTTGACTTTAGCTCTAAGGTATACATTTCAGATTTATTTTCCTACTCAGTCCACTTGGACTAAAACATGAGGAATGCCTTATTTATGATGGAAGGAACATCCAGATTCAGAATCCCTCCCCCATCTTCACTCGATATTCATCTGTCAGCTCCCAAATTTGTATCGTCGTGTTTAAATAATACCTTTTTTAAATATGTTTCAATAATATCACTTTTCAAACCCCCACAATAAGGATTCAGAAGGATGGACAAAATGAAAAGTTAGGAAGGGAGAAAATCCAGATCCTATGTGAAGTTTGCCTCTAAGAGGCTAAATTTGAAACATTTTCCCAAAAGTAAGAAAAGAAAATCTTTTCTTCAGCAGATGTAAGGATGTAATTTACCAGTGATAAAAGTCAGGACTTCAGTTAACATGAAAAAGTAAATTTTGTTCCTCAATCGTGATATATATATATATATATATATATATATATATATATATATATATATATATATATATATATATATATATATATATATATATATATATATATATATATATATATATATATATATATATATATATAAGGATACAGATATCGATGTCTAATTGATCTCAAATTGAAATAACGCATACAATTCAAAGGAGTATTTAAAAATTATTACAGTTATCTCGCCTTTATTATCTTGTCATTAGTATTTTTTATCTTTATCATAACGACGTATGAAATTTGCATCGTCAACGATTGAAAGAACAAAAGATAGCAAGGAAACGATGATATAGTCATCCGTCACCACCATCAGGTATCTTTGAAAAAGCCTAGGAGGAATGAGGAATGACGGTGAATGTTAAGTTAAACCGACTGAATGAAGAGAGAGAGAGAGAGAGAGAGAGAGAGAGAGAGAGAGAGAGAGAGAGAGAGAGAGAGAGAGAGAGAGAGAGAGAGAGAGAGAGAGAGAGAGAGAGAGAGAGAGAGAGTAAATATTATGTTAATTAATGCAGATAAATGACATATATTAGCTTTATATATATTGAAATAATTTAAGGACCACTTTTTTGTTTGTCGTTTCGCTTTGATTCTATCCCACGCTAATTTCTTTGGCTCCAGTACCTCAATCCATTGATGAGTGTTCAGTATTTAAAATTTCGTCTGCATCACTAGTGATTTACTATTATATATATATATATATATATATATATATATATATATATATATATATATATATATATATATATATATATATATACATAGAGAGAGAGAGAATCATAACGGAAGACTATCTGTTTTAGAGTTTAGATCTTTACAATAGCAATGCTAGTAGCATTATATCGTCACTATAACGATAAATATAAATTATATTTATTTCATAGTGATGCATTTTACAATACAATTCATTCATTCATTCATTCATTCATTCATTCATTCATTCATTCATTACGGGGGCCCAGAGTGGCCGAGTTGTCTAAAGCGCTGTTCGTTATGGATCACTGCCATCTCACCTTTGTCTGCGTGTGTTCGAGTCTAGGATTCGGCGAATGAGGATTTGTGAGAAAGCTTGCCAGTAGCTTCTCGTGGGTCGGTGGTTCTTTCCGGTCATTTCCCGGTTTCTTCCTCCACCATCAATACTGGCCGCCATGAATAGCCTATCATGTGCTGAAAAATGGCGTTAAGCCCAACAAAAACAACAACAACAACAACAACAACAACATTCATTACACAACAACCGTTCCGGTGATATCAGTGGTTAGAGCAGTAGGCCTCTTTTTCGAAACCCGGCCGAGTCATACCAAAAATTCATTAAAGATGGTATTAGTAGATGCCTCGCTTGGCGTTCAGACTTAGTGTTAGGACTGGTTGGCCTAGTCTCATGACAGTGTCATTAGGTGGGACATGATGCTACATGCCATACTGTAAACATCTTAGCAATATGACTGAAAAGCTTTCTTACATTACAAATCACAAACACAAATCAAAATCACATAATGAACCATTACATTTTGAGCTAATTCTAAACTGTGAACAAAGGACTAAAGCAGAGTGGTGTGAGATCCACGTCAAAATGTATATCCCGGTAAAGTAATTCATTGAGTTATGGAGAATAGCTGTTGAGGTTTTGGAGAATATATGTTAAGATCATGTGTAAGATCATGTTACTGATATAATTGACACGAATAATAATAATAATAATAATAATAATAATAATAATAATAATAATAATAATAATAATAATATGATTATGATAATAATAATATTAATAATAATAATAATAATAATAATAATAATAATAATAAAAATAATCATAATATGATAATAATAATAATAATAATAATAATAATAATAATAATAATAATAATAAGATAATAATAATAATAATAATAATAATAATAATAATAATAATAATAATAATAATAATAATAATAATAACAATAATAATAATAATAATAATAATAATAATAATAATAATAATAATAATAATAATAACAATAATAATAATAATAATAATAATAATAATAATAATAATAATAATAATAATAATAATAATAATAATAATAATAATAATAATAATAATAATAATAATAATAATAATAATAATAATAATAATATCACAAGAATTTAACTACTCATGTAGCTGATGGTGCAAAATTTTTCAAACTGACAGACTGTAATTTTAGTAAGGTTGCAACGGGGAGGTTAGATTTGTTTCATTCAGACCAAATTACCCATGAGTTTCAAATGTTGTATCCAGTATCGTTCCTTACCTGTACGTTTTGTGTCTTTACACTCTAGGTTAGATTCAATCAGCAATTTTCGAGTGGCTCACAGAATATCCATTCGAGTAGTAGGGTTCAGCGACATTGGCAATGATTTTGTGATTATTTATTCGCTTTTGGAAATCAATGGTTTCGAAAAGATATCGAATGGCAGAGATATTGCCTGTCAGAAGATATATTGTATTAATGACGGGACAGTCTAACTTCTAACAGATGGAGGAGTTAATTCATGTTGTCGAACTTCTAAAAATACGGCATCAGGCATCACCATATAGTAGTATTGAGGAATTGATGATCCTCTATCAGAGACCCCAGCCCTCCCAAAACGTTGTAAGTTAACATTTTTGTCAGCAGCCTTTGTTAGCTCAAAGCGATGACTTTACGTGATAAGTTTTTTCTAACACATTTTCTGACAAAAATATATTTTGTGGCCGGGGTGTCTCTGATAAAGGATACACCAATCCTCACTACTACTAAGTACTTATTGGTTAAAAATATTATATTAAACAATACATATATATATATATATATATATATATATATATATATATATATATATATATATATATATATATATATATATATATATATATATATAATGTCATAATCAATCCCACATTTTGGATTCGATCTAACAAATTGATTTTGTAAAAGATTTAATTTGATCAAAGCAGCATCAGGGTATACTGGTATAAAACCTAAAATAATAAGCGATTGCATTTAAAAGGTGGGATATTATGTATCGCCGAAATATGGATCAGTCGAAGGCGATACAAGAAAAACAATAAAAAATATTTGTCCTCATATAGACGACTTTTTGAGATGAAGATGGTTATATACAATGATTTTTTGGATGTGTGATTTTGACTGGGACGGCACATTTTAACCTCATTTGAACCCCACTGTTGCCCTATGACATCAAAGCAGGTTCAGAGGTCACATAACGATTGTATGCGTATGAATATATTTACAGATGGCCATATGGTTGATTTGTTAATTAATGGACGGCAAATTTAAATAAACTGATTGATGAGTATGAATATAATATATTTGGTCATGTAGTTGATTTGTTAATTAAGGGACGGCACAGTTTTACATAAACTGATTGATGAGCATGAATATATTTATAGATGGTCATGTGATTGATTTGTTAATTAAGGACAAGGTGGGAAACCTTTAATGAGGTTCTTATTTTTTTTTAGATATTACCCACAAGACGAAGTTTGTGACTATAAGACGAAATGTTAGCAGAGGGCTGTCTGCGGTGTAGGTCTTTTTTTGCGACCATTTGTTGCCGTCGCAAAGAGATCTTAGATTATTTATATATCGAAAGTCTAGAAACTCAGAAGGCCAAATGGTCTTTGTGACCTGGAACCTCACTAGGTTATTTTAGTTGTGTTTTAAATGACCCCTGTGTGGATACCCATTAGCAGGTCACATGGTTAAATTACCTCCTACTGGTCTAATTTTGGACGAAACAAGACGGCACAAACACATAACATATAATGATGATGATATATGAGATAATGATAATGAAGGCCTTTTCTATTTGTGAACAGAAGCTAGCACACCCACCCCAAATATCAAATTCGTTGGGGTGAAAACTATCACTACAACGCATTGACGTTGTAGGTGGGTGAATTATTTTCTATTCAAAATATAGGGTTTTGGCCAGCACCCCCACTAAATAGATAATATTTCGTGGGCACACAATCGCCCCTCCCACAAATTTCTGGCTTTCATAGGATTCGAACGCCAATCGCAATTTCCGCAGCCATTACGTCTAACTAACTGAGCTACCAACGCATTATATAAATATATTAAATTAGTTAATATATACCTAACAGAAACAGCATTATATATTTTCTGATTGTGAAAGCAGGTAATACTGCATTATATTTTCTGTTTTAAAACCTATATTATTTTAGAGAAAAAAATGAATATTTTGATTTCGCATTGCAATATAAAAGAGAAATGTAATGCAGTACTCTCTCGCTAACAACGGCGAGGCCAAACTAAGTGATAAAAATATCTATTTTGAAAACATTATAAATAAAATCTACAAATAAATGATTTTATTTTGTACATATTAAACTACTTTCTCATTACAATGTGAAGAAAGTCTTTGGCAATATATAATTGTGCATTACATTTGACATCAAGTTATATACATTACCATTTTTTCCAATACCATCTATGACCTAAATTATATAAACGATTAGTTATGCGTAGCTAGATTAGCTTACTTCGAGCTGCTGTTATTACTGCAGAGAATATATACAACACACACGCGTACCACAGACTGCTGTGAGAGAATATACAAATCAATAAATCGTAAAAAGATGTATATGCGTTATCACAAGTTGAAATATATACTTAGACAAGCAGATACTAATGTGAAAAATAGCAGATCATATTTTTTTTGTTTGTTTCACTAATTAATTAATAACAAAACTGCACAGATTTAAGTCCATAGCAAGACATATATAACCAAAATTAAGTTAATTTATTAAGTTAGTACGGCTTTGAGTTTAGTTACGTAAGAGCATTAGATCATTTTTAAACAAATAAAGAACTGCACAGGTTTTTAAAATGCTGTTATATGTTTATAATTTTACTGGTGCGTTTTGCCAGCAATTCATCTAATTATAATGCTTTAGTAACCGAAGGAGTTATTCGTGGCATCCATAGCACAAGTTTGTTTATAATAAATTGCACATCAACAATGCCAAATCTAAATAGGCAATCGTTTTGTTCTGCAACATCATTGTAATTTGACGTGATCCTGCTGCAAGATCTCTTCTCCTAGCAAAACCTTCATTGTAACGTGAATTTCTTATGCCAACAAGTATGTTAAGAATTAAATCTAACATTTCGACAGCGGTCGCAGCTGCTCCTGGTGGTGTTATATAAAGATTATAATAAGCTGCAGTAAGTGAAAATCTTAGAGCGTCTGCATTAGCAGCTGCACCTGGTGCGGCTATGCCTAACGCTGCCGCATTATAAATAAGAAAATTTCTCACAATTACAAGATCTGCAGCTGCATCAGCTCCGTGTGTCAAAATACCTCTATATAAAAATTCGCTTGATTCAGCTAAGCCATTTCCAGTGTCTTTAAACCACATCATATTAGTTGCAGTTGATTTGAAGTAATCATCGAAAAACAAAATAATATTTAAGGCTGTACTTGCAACTAGAAATATCTTCGACAGTTTGATTTGCCAGCTGATATCGAGCACTTCTAAATAAACACCAACCATTATTTACAAGAGCTACTTCTGCTACAGCCGCAATTGCAACAGGTGGATTAGGTATTTTCATAATCCGACCACGAACTTCTAACATTGTTTTGTGAGGTAGTAGAAATACGTCCTCGTCTCTTGTATTAAATGTTCTAACGCCAGCTTTATTAGATTCGTTAGAATTTTCATCTAGATATTCGACATACTCAAATTCCGTTACGGTGTCGTCTTTGTCAGAAATGTCTGCAAAATCGAGATAATTTTTAAAGACATTTTCTTGTTTTATTAGGGTATATAAAATTATTGCGGTGTTGTAACTTTAGATATTAAATTTTGTATAATCTGCTCGCCTTTTGGTGATAAAAGTTTTTTCGTTGTTGCTATCATCACTCGTTTGGTTTCTTTTGTTGGTGCGATTTCCGAAATAACTAGTTTGATTGACGGTGGTTCGCCTTTTGTTTAATCAGATATTTTTTGTCCCACTGCAGTTCCCGTAGCAGATGCAGCTCCAGTTGCAAAAGCTATACCAGCGTCAAGTGCGATTGGCGCAACTTTACGAGCTAGTCCTGGAATATTTTCAGCAATTTTAGTAAATATATTTCCGAAAAGTCCTCCTACTAATTTTCTTCGATAAACTTTTTCTGCTTCATCATATATCTGATGTTGTATAATTTTGTTGTCAAATCGTTCAAAAAATATATGTTTACTGTTGTTTGCGTACGTACACGAAATAAGTAACAATTTCGTTATTCAAATGCAACTGTCTTCCAGATTGGTCTGTTAATTGCATATTTACTGCTGTTATTTGATTTTCAACGTTCAGCGGATAATTTATAATATGACGTGGATTGATTTGCATGAGATAACCTGGTGGAACTTCTGGCGAGAAACTGTATATAGTCTGACCTTTGCTACCTTTAGCTGAATAAGAACCAGATGCAATAGAGCAATTTACCAGTATCGTGTTTACGTCAGTTATATTTACTGGAAATTCACCATCATATGTAAGAAATTTGCCACTAACAGAACTATAATGTATGTGACGAAATCCTATCAATGATGCTATACTCGTTGGTGGTGATAAAACAATTGACATATCTTTTAATTTTATTCTAGCTCGCAATGTGTTATAATTTGGTGCTAGCTCAAAATTGTCAGCATTACCACCTAATTTTGTTATAAGTTCTTTTATAGTTTTATTTAAGTCAGTTATGTTGTATGCACCTTGTGGAATATCAAACGTCTGTGTATGTTGCTGACTGAACATAAAAACTAAACGAAAAGTTGTTTTTGATACCAGTTTTGACGTTCGCCATGGCGTTCCAACAAGTGCATGAAACTAATCCAATTTCGTATTGTTTTTCACGATCTGGTTCTATTGGCGGAATATACTTTACTGAAAAGTTCGCGCTATCTTTATCAGATTGGCTGGAGTCGAGTAATAATGTTGCTGATATTTTTGTTATATTTTTATAAAATTAAGTCGCAGTGTAAAGTATCATATTCGTCAGATGCTAATAAATTACACGATCTCAAACTATCAAGTATATCGATGATTTTATTGTCGATGTCAGCACCAACATTTCCTGCTTCTTTTGATGATATCAATAACATTAATCTGCCGATCATTTCAATAATTGATGCGAATATTCTGACGCCTGTTCCTGTTTTTTCTTCTCTATGTTTTTCTACACGATTTTTATCTAATACTAAAAATCTCCTTTTAATGTTCCACCCATTGCCAAAAGGTTTTGTTCTGCTATTTTCTGCTCTTTTTGGAAATATGCCAGCAAAAGTACCATATCTCATTCTGTCATAAAGTGGAGGCATATTTTCCTCTTCTGTAACTGTTTTTAAACCATTTTTTGCAGTAGCTCCGTCTCTCGTTATTTCATTTAATCTATCAATTAATGTGGTATAATCTGCATCGGTCTACTCATTTATATTATCAATATCTTTTATGTTTTCTTTCTCTAAAAATTCATCAGATTCATCATCTTTAATCACATTATTTGCTTGTTTAATATACCATTGTCTTTGCTTTCCAACCTCCATAAACTTTGCAGTAAGCTGACCAACTCTTTTCTGTTCTTCTTTAATAACTTTTATATTTGTTGATAAATTTGTTATAATATTTTTAATTTCTTGTGTAGTTAATATCGCTAATCTTCGTTCGAGTTCTAGCGGATTATTTATAATCTTATCTATTTCAGCTTGCCTTGCAGCAGGATCAGCTATATATGCTGCAAGTGCTTCAGCTAATCTTCTTTTTTCTGCATCAGATGTCTTAATAATTCTTCCAGCAGCCGTCTCTTGTTGTTCTTTAACTAATCCGAGTTAACCTTTCTCTTGTAATTTTTTAGCCTCTTCTTATGAAAATGATTTAGTTTCGGGTTGTTTTCCAAGTAAAGCCTCAGTAACTGGTTTGAGAATTGTAGCTGTTTTTTCTGCTGCTACAACTTGACCGCGTCGTGTTTGTTGTACTAGCTGTTTAAATTTTGCCTGATATTGCGCAAGCTTTTTAAGATTTTCTATGTTTTCTGCACTTCGCTTGTTTTTCCATTAATTATATACTATTTTCTATAAAATATTATTGTAGATAGTTTTCAATACAACATCGAAACATTTTATTTTTATCATTTGTTATCTTATCGAATAAAAATAAATTATATCTATTTGCCGTTGCTTGACGAAATAATTCAATAAATTTATATTTAGTTACGTCGCCGAATTGTTCGTTCGCGACATTTCTAACGTCAATATTATCAAGTCCTGGAAATAATATAAAACAACCAGTATTTCGCCTAATAAATCTGTCGATATTATAATACCTTTGAGCGAGATAAATAAAATTACATTTCTTATTTCGCGACAGTGAAACATACGATCTGATTTTATTCATTTTCTCATTGTTTAGCGGAATATCATCTAAAACAACTATTTTATGATCGGAAGAATCGAGTTCATTAACTGGAATAAGTTCTTCCAGTTGTTTGATTTATATAAAGAAATCCTCGCCAGATTCAAGATCGTCACGAAGTTTGTCATTATAATTGTTATGTAGCTCGTACTTATCTTGCTGCGGATTAATTGTATAAATATAAAGAAGATCGTAGTTAAAATTACCTCCGAGAAGTAAATTCATTAGCAAATTTGTTTTGGCAGATCCAGTTCTACCAACAATATTCTACCAACAATAAGATAATGACAATCTGGAAGTTCATTGTTATGTTTATGTTTCACCAACCGTTCTGTATCAAAGTTTAATATCGACTTTTTTGCCATTACTATCATGGTATATAATTTTATCAAGCAGTAAATAAATGATGAGTTTTTACTCAAAATTTGGAACAACAGTAAGAGATTCAGCGTCTGCTCAACAAGGTGACTTATCTAAATACGCAACTCTCGACCAACTCAAAAATGAAATTACTAATTTATTAAATGTCACGAGTGTAGATCAAAAGAAAGTTGTTATGTTTCAAGATAAAGAAGGACGAGTAAAACGAGCAATATACAACTATCTTATGTACTTGTACGAATTCTCACCGCGGTTGTTAATAATATAGTTACTTTTACTGACCAAGGTAAACTACAAGATTCGAGGCAGTCCCTTAACGATTATGTTAAGAAAGCTGGCGATGTATATATTGGCGACATAATAATGTCAGGAAAAATATTACCTATCTCAGAAACCCAACCGCAGATACAGATGCAACAGCAAAAAAAATACGTCGACGATCAAGAATCTAAATACGTGTCAGTGCGCGGTGGTATTATGCTTGCATTTCTGAATATGAATAACAATGGTATTATTAGTCTTAGAGCACCAGAAACGGATTTCGACGCTGCAACTAAAAATATGTCGAGGATAAAGATATTCCAATAACGACTTCGTTAACGACAATCAATGATGGAATTGACGCATTTAGAACTGAGTTTTCTAATCACATTCAAACATTTCTAAATTTTCGTAGAAAAATTAACAGAACTAATAATGATTTCTTTTTGGAACTCCACCAACTGTTATCATTAATCTCGCTGATATAAACACAAGACTAAACAATATCACTAGTGGCATTCCTAACATTATTAGAAAAACTGATCTTATTAAAATTACTCACAAACAAATTAAAAATATTGTGTACACGGTAGCATCAGGAAAAGCAACATGGTCGTAGCAAAATAACACTCTTAAACATATCGCGGAGGTCACTGGTGTATATAGATTGTCTTTGTTTAGTAGTGTAAAGTTTAGTATATTTACAACATTTCCATGGCTTCATTCAACCGATGATTTTTCTGGAACTGTGACTATTGTGTTACACAAAGATATTGAGGAAACGTTTATGCTGATAGCGGATAATACAAAGTTAACCGCAGCTACTTAGTGGTGGTGTATTGAATTTGTATCTAAAACTCCAGAATGATTTTAATTAAACTCCAGAATTAGTTATTTAAAAATATGGAAACAAATATGATATAATGGAAAAATATAGTCGACTTCAATCATATTTCAGAAAACATCCCGAAATAAGATGTTGACGCTCTAATGCAATATTACAATTGCTATCATAAAAATCTTTGGTGCGTCAAAAAATGTTACAAATACTACATCAAAATGCTGCGAGTAATATCATATCTATCGCTACTAATGACCGGTTCTAGTATAATTTCAAGAGGCGCATAATTAAATCCGTTTTTGCTAATAATATCTGCTGTCGGTTTTTCTCTTGCAACAGCGTTTAAAAAAGTTGAACCTCGACTTACGACTAAATGAAATTCTTGCAAAACAGCGAGTATAACTTATAAAATTACTTGATCAAATTCGATCTTACTTGCGTGGCATAAAATATGATATGGACGATTTAATACGCGAATTCCGCATTATTGATATTATGTTGACAGATCTTCTGACTATGAGAGTTAGCAAATACGAAAAAGATTATAATAAAAAGTAAATGTTTAATTAATTTTGTATGGCTTTAGTAATATCATTATCGAATAATATATCAACCATATTATCAATAAATGTCATCACATCAACTGCCCATCCCGCTAGTTTCATATCATTTTCAACCGCAAATGACCACACTGATCCATATTTCGGCGATATATGAAAACCCACCTTTTTAATGCAATCGCTTATTATTTTAGGTTTTATACCTGTAAACACTGACGATGCTTTGATCGAATTAAATCTTTTAAAAAAATGTATTTGTTAGATCGAATCCAACATGTCGGATTGAGTACGACATTTTATATATATATATATATATATATATATATATATATATATATATATATATATATATATATATATATATATATATATATATATATATATATATATATGGCATAATTTAATAGTTTAATAGAACAGACTGTGCTATCCTTTGATTCTGTAGTATAATGTTCACAATAGTGGTTAGAATTTAATAGTTTAATATAAATAATACTATCATACGAGTTAGAGTAATTAAATTCCTACTCTAAGGAGTCTCGAACCCAAGTCTGCTAGTAAATGGCACCCATCACCCATCGCCTTGCCTGCACGCACCAGCCCATATAACGTCACGACTTAGCCCGCATACCAAAAAAAAAATGATATCACTAAGTCTTTGTT
Organism: Potamilus streckersoni; assembly: GCA_016746295.1. Lineage (NCBI taxonomy): Eukaryota > Metazoa > Mollusca > Bivalvia > Unionida > Unionidae > Potamilus > Potamilus streckersoni. Next base: position 1,402,862 of record JAEAOA010000947.1, on the reverse strand, counting down.
CTATGAGCTCGTGCGTAGTAGACACACTCGAATTACAACCTAGTAGATAATTCTCAAACATACATACAGTTGTTACAGATTCCTATGAAAGAAATCAAGATATATAGGATTATTTTACTGTATGTATGTATGTATGTATGTATGTATGTATGTATGTATGTATGTATGTATGTATGTATGTATGTATGTATGTATGTATGTATGTATGTATGTATGTATGTATGTATGTATGTATGTATGTATGTGTGTATATATATATATATATATATATATATATATATATGTATATATATGTGTATATATATATATATATATATATATATATATCGGTTTAGTTCTTTAGTGGAAACCTGTTTTCATGTAGATATGTTAGGTAATATAGAATTCCTACGATGGTACATGAATATTAAATGTTAATGCACGAATGTCTAGCTTTTAACGTCAATAACTTCGTCATTATTTATTATAATCTCAGGCATGAGTGATTGACATTTGTACGTAAAATCGAAAGTTTAGGTATCAAAAATAAATACCTTTGTTAGCGTTGAAAATTTCATTCACTTATTCTATGAGCAATATGATTATTTACGGTGCCCATATTCTTTCATAATTAAAGTTTGGGAAACATTTTCAGTGGCTTACTCAAAGATATAGCCATTATTTTCAGCACTGATTTGCGAGTTCTCAATTATGTCTATAATATTTGGAATATCTTTGCAGTTCATATCTTTATATTGACCGTTTCTCTCAGCGCTGAGACTGCTCAGTATTCACGTCAGCAACGCATGTGTCAATGATGAAAATGATTGAACTAAGCTTAGCATTACTAAATTTCAAGCAATTTATCTGGGCTTAAACTTTGTGTCACGAGAAAGCAAGGTTTTTGACCTTATAAATGAATATCGGGCATTGTTGATCATTAATATTCTGAAAATAAGATCCGAAATGAAAAAAAGAAGGAAATCGCTTTCGAGGTACTATAAATACCTACTGGTCTACGTTCACACACATACACACACAAACACTATAAGACTTAATAAAACAGTTATCACCTGAATTTATGCACTTGCTTATTGATGTGCCTACAAGAGCATATGTGATCTATCATGATGTTGAAATTGTAAATTCCAAACATGTGAAACAAGTCCCGTACATGGTAAAACCTCTCAAAAAGGTAATGTTTGAACAAAAAGACTTCCGTATTTTCTGGAGAATGGCTTTGCAGATCCGAGTAAAAGTGACGGAGTTCCGAAACCAGAAAATACTTTCCGAATGTGCATTGAGCAGGTGAACAATGCGACTAAAACTGATTAATCTCAGCTACCATTTCGATGACTGCATTGATAAAATTAAAAGTGCAGAGTATTTCACTAAATCTGGAAAATTCCACTGACGGATAAAGCAAAGAAAATTTCTGCATTCTTGACTCCAGATGGACTTTTTATCATTATAAAGTGAATCTGTTTGAGATAAAAGGTCCATCTAGTACTTTCTACCATTTACTGACAATTAAGATGTTTACATAGATGATTTCATCATTTATAAAGATAAATAGGAAGATTATTGATTGACAATTCGGATAGTCTTTGACAAAAACATCGATGCTTATTTATTTATCTAAAAGTGAGTTTTGCCACTTGCAACATACTAGCTGAACCCCTGAAATATTTGTTAAGGAAACCTAGTTTCATTGGTTTGAAAAATGTCACGAGCAATTATATAAGTTAATGGCCATGGTTAAAAAAGAACCAGTTCTTTCAGCTCCAAATGTCATTCAATCATTGAAAATATCTCCTTGATGCAAGTTTTGTTGGAGTTGGTGTAGTTTACAATCAAGAAGAATAAAATGGTGTTAATTATCCAGTTTGGTCTTCCTTCTAAGAAATTAACATAGAATCAGAGAAATTGCTCCACAATCAAGAAGAAATGTTTGACTTTGGCATTGCAATACTTTGAAGTCTATATTAGTTCATCTCCTTCTCCGTTTAGTGTGTTTATTGGCAACAACCCCTTAGTTTTATTGGCAAGATGTAACACGAAAATCAGATTATTAACGTCGATTTTGATGTTGCATTTTTACCACCACCTATTTTAATTGCTTGTGTTCAATATTTGAATTTTTTTATTTCATCTTTGCATCATTGTTTTATTGTGATGATTATTGTTCACTGAAACTGATATTTTCGTAAGAGTTTATTTTTCTAGAACGTACATATCTTTCGATGATATTGTAAGAGCTGTGCAGATATCCGGGTTTATAAATTAACGACGTAAATGATTGGCTGTGACCATGGGCGTATCTTAAGAATCGCAAACGTAAAGATAGAGAAATGAATCATAAAGAAAAGTGCATCTTCGAACTGACATATGAAATACACAATATAAGTATTTCAAGAGAGAGAGAGAGAGAGAGAGAGAGAGAGAGAGAGAGAGAGAGAGAGAGAGAGAGAGAGAGAGAGAGAGAGAGATTATACGTGTATGAAGTTCTGTCTTCCATCAAGGCATGCTGGCCTCTATAAAACATTCGTGCATTATAATCTTGCATTGCAACAATTCGCAATGACTTGTCTTTGTCTTTGTATAATCCCTCTGCTCTTGTGATTTGTGATGCCGGATTCATCGACAGAACTGCAAGAGTATTGTCAATAACAATTATCACCATTGGCACCTGGAATTTGAGAACGCTGAGAGAAGCAGGAAAGCTAAAGGAGCTTACATATGAATTGAACATATACCGCTGGAACATCCTATGACTACGTGAGGTACGATGGAAGGATATTGGAGAAGCAACTACTTTGGAAGGCCACAAACCGTATTTTATTGGTAGAGAGGACAAACATGATCAGGAGTCGGGTTCCTTGCCCACAAGAACAGCGTGAGTACTGTCATGGCCTGTCCGCCAGTCTCCAGCCATCTCATCCCCATCCGCCTCAGGGTAACTCCATTCACCATCATCATCATACAGGCATACGCCCCAGCATCAGACGGTGATGACGCAGATGTGAAAGAATTATATCAACAGTTACAAGAATTCGTGGTTAAAATATCGAAGAAAGACATGTAGGTCGTAAGAGGCTATTGGGATGCCAAGATATTTGAGGACGCTTGCATGAACTGAAAAGGTAAATGTGGCTGTTGCTGAAATGCACAGACCAACGAGAGAGGCTTGAGGCTCCTGGAATTCGCTAGATTAAACTAGGCTAGGCAAACACCTACGGCCAACATAAAGTATCCAGACGATGGACATGGCACAGTCCAAGTGGAGACTATCACAGTTAGTTCGACTACATCATGGTAAAGAGGCACATTCAGTTAAATATATACATTGCCACGACTCGAAGCTTTCTGAGTGTGGACATTAGAAGTGACCATGATCTTGTGATGACGACATTCAGGCTACATCAAAAGAAATTTAGGAAAGATAAACAAGATCTCGAGAAATTTAACGGTCCAGAAGTAGCAGAAGCATTTCAAGCAAAGTTTAGTAGGAAATTTGCATCGTGCACAATCCTCAACCTATAAGCCATTCAAGTAAAGTCATGCTAAGGATACTGCTAAACAGACTAAATCCACAGGCTGAAAAGATCATTGCCGAGGTGAAGGCAGGTTTCAGAGCAGTTCACAGACAACAGAGCAGACTTTCAACCTCAGGATATTGTGTGAGAAGTACCTCCAATACTAGCAATATATGTACAAGTGTCTTCGTGGATTTCAAGAAGGCATTTGACAGGGTGTGGCATGCAGCCTTATGGGCGATCATGAGACTGTACAACATAAATGCCAACCTCATCACGGTAATAGAGCACCTGTCTGACAAGATCACCAATTCAGTATACTTCATCAGCAGCATATGAGACTGGATCAAAACGTTAGTCGAAGTCTTTCTGCTCTCTGCCACACTACTCAACATCTATCTGTAGAGAATCATGGCTCACACGCTTGAAAAACATGAATCAACAAACAGCATCAGAGGCAGAACAGTTACCAACTTACGTTTTCCCGACGATATTGATTGACTAGCAGGAAATGAGCAAGATATAGCTAGCTTAGTGGGGAGAATCGACAAAATCTCTGCAGCCTACGGCATGGAAATCAGTGCAGAGAAGATCAAACTAATGACCAACAACACCAAGGGCATCAGTCCTGTCGTAAGCGTCCAATGTACAAAGTTAGAAATAGTCCACAGCTTTACGTATCTGGGTGGGTAATTGTAACAGATGAAGAATCGGTGCTTTATGAAAAGCCTAAAACCCTAACAACTAGAAAAGCAAAATATCCACATACACTGCCATATATAAAAAGCTATCAAAAAGTATAATCAATAAAATCCGATACACCATCTAACTGAACCATGAGCTGCAAGATAGGGTGGAGGATTCGGTGTACGACTCAGATAAGGTTATGTACCAGCCTAATCGAAGGGTGAAGCCCGTACCTCATCTCAAATTTCATGGTACAACAAATTAGAATATTAAATCAATAACCAAACGTAAAATGCGAAATGACATGAAACTCTGGAAAGGCGTCTTTGGATGTCAAGGATACGAATAATTCCATAAAGAAACTTAGTCCCCTCCAAAATTAACGCCACGCATAAATGAGATTATTTAAATGCTATAAACCGTAGACTTAACTAAACCACTACCAAATCAAAGTGTTTATTAAAAAAATTAAAATGATTCTTCTGTGTCTATTTCAAATTCTCTATTTTTCCTCGTATTGTTCATTTATTCCTGATAACACCATACAATTCTTAATCACCCTGGAATGCCAAATCTAACAAACTCTACTCCTACCTTGACACCAAATACACGATGACAACTCAAAGAAACCATTTAAACAACATCTCCAATAAGCTACAAATTAGCCAACTATAAAGTGGTCAAAAGTTTAAGATCTTCAGACCCCGACGCACAAAATACGTAGAGGAAACTAGGATCCCAAACTACCTCTGAACTACTGGCGCATGCCAGTGTTGGCGCAAGCCACATAAATTTAATTAAGAATGTAATTAAGTACCGAAAGTAATACAGCGGGATTGAGATTCGTTAATGAGAAAAATTAAAGAGTAGACATTTAGTAATCCATGGGAATTGCAATTGACAATTAAGAAATTATTAAAAATAGCTGCAAGTAGCGGCCTTAAGCACATCTTATATAAGTGCTGTGCAGAAATGGTGAGCAGATGAGACCATAATGGGCATAGACAACGCGAAGAGAATCTTAACTAAAATGATAAAATTATTGATATCATGCATCCACCAATACATGAATGTTGAGATTATCTTATCTTATCTATCTATCTATCTATCTATCTATCTATCTATCTATCTATCTATCTATCTATCTATCTATCTATCTATCTATCTATCTATCTATCTATCTATCTATTTCATATATATTATATATATATATATATATATATATATATATAAAGAATACAAATCATATGGCGAATAACAACCCTCTCAAGCGTACTGGATCCACCAAGGGATCACGTCTGTCAGGGATTAATTAAAATAGATGCAATAAACTGACGACGAACAGTACGAAACTAGTAACTAACTAGCCTAAGCGCTTTCGACTCCCAATGAGTCTTTTTCAAAGGCAAATACAAAACATAGTTACGACAAACAAATAAACACAAAAACGTTGCGTTTGTAAACCTCTACATTTCTATCTTCACATGTGCTAAAACTATAAATACAACCAGCTTGTATAGACTAGTTGCGGAAACTGAAAACGTTGTATAATTCCCTAAAAGTCTACAAGCCAAAGCGACATCTATTTTTACTTTGTGTACATATGTACACAAAGTAAAAATAGATGTCGCTTTGGCTTGTAGACTTTTAGGGAATTATACAACGTTTTCAGTTTCCGCAACTAGTCTATACAAGCTGGTTGTATTTATAGTTTTAGCACATGTGAAGATAGAAATGTAGAGGTTTACAAACGCAACGTTTTTGTGTTTATTTGTTTGTCGTAACTATGTTTTGTATTTGCCTTTGAAAAAGACTCATTGGGAGTCGAAAGCGCTTAGGCTAGTTAGTTACTAGTTTCGTACTGTTCGTCGTCAGTTTATTGCATCTATATATATATATATATATATATATATATATATATATATATATATATATATATATATATATATATATATATATATATATATATATATATATATATATATATATATATATGCATAGCATGTACGCAGTATCAATGATATGCCACGTAATGTATAAATTTTTCATTAAAAGCAAACGAAGCATCTTGAGTTTCCTTAACATGAAAAATTTACACAAAGTGTTGTATAACATTTATAAAGCGAACATACAGTGCATATATTTTTATATCACATAAAAATAAATATATGTGTCGCTTAAAATGAATTATATTTCACATAGGCAGCCTAGAATTGACCTAGTGAATGAAATCCGCACATCTTTGAGTGTTTCCGGTGCAAAATGTAGTTATCTGCCGTAGTGGCTATTTACAATCACCTCTGTATAGTGGTAAGTTGATTGTTCTATTTTCTTAATTTCTGATTTTTCCAATTTTTCTGATTAAACCATTACAATACACACTTATGATGTAAACATAAAAGATTGTTTTAATAATAAAAGTAGAGTAGTAACAACACTTGAATAGTTAGGCCTACACCAATGTCATTTACATTCACGCGCATGAAAATCAATGTGGAATAGAATCTTAGCTAACTGTTTAATGAACCAGAGGTAGCTAAATATTTTAATATATTTACATGTGATTTCAGTCATTATTATGTTATAGCAACAGTACATTCAATCAACTCTCTCTCTCTCTCTCTCTCTCTCTCTCTCTCTCTCTCTCTCTCTCTCTCTCTCTCTCTCTCTCTCTCTCTCTCTCTCTCTCTCTCAACAATTGATCAGTTTGCCTGAACTTTTACCATCATTCATAAGTCCTGGCATATTGTCTGAACATCATCTAGGTTCGCCATTTCATAGATGTTAGCCATTATCCTGCTACGATGATAGAGAGAGAGAGAGAGAGAGAGAGAGAGAGAGAGAGAGAGAGAGAGAGAGAGAGAGAGAGAGAGAGAGAGAGAGAGAGAGGGAGTGCTTTGACCTTATTCATACTTAAATAATATTAATGGAACTTTTAGTACATTATTGTATGTATAAGATTAAAAAAACAAAACCAAAATAAAAAAACATTAAACATATCACAATATGTGTACTATGTAACCGATGAATGTACTAGTTTGAAACATTATATATTTATAAACACTGTTGATAAATTGCAAGGAAAGTTCACAAGTATTTTGTAGAACGGACGGTATTCCTGTAGGTTATTTGGTGAAATTTCTATTCAAGGTTTTTATCCAGTCCAAATTTCTTTTCTCTCCTTCCATATTTCTGCACAGTTTGTCCGTTAAACTTGAGAGAGGAGGAGAGAACGTAAAGAATAAAAGATAATGATGAAAATGTGTACAATATTAAATTAATTTAGAAAACGTGGTAGATTAATACTATTCATCATCATTTTTCATACGTTATATATATATATATATATATATATATATATATATATATATATATATATATATATATATATATATATATATATATATATATATATATATATATATATATATAAAGTTTACAATAATCTTTACATTAAATAAGTTCCTCAATTATAATGATTAAACATGCTACAGTCAATTGACTCATTTCCCTAAAGCATTTCTTCTTGTTAAAAAATCTCACTTGTGAAAAGCAAATGTTCATACGGCTGAAAGCAGCCATCCCAAGCTTCTCCTTTCAAAGATATTTCGTCAATAGCTGTCCTATCATGGTTGATAAATCTAGAACAGAGAGAGAGCAAAGGTAGTTTCTAGTGCTTTTTTCAATGAACTATATCCCTTTCCCACGAGAGTGGGATTGGAGAAAGTAAAACTTCAAAGAACGAGTAAGCTTTGTCTTTAACTTATATAGAGATAGATAGGTGCAGAAGTATTTTGTTATTTCTTACCACCTTTTACAGCTTAGTGCTATCGTCTAGAACGCCATGAGTTTAATTTGGAAGCGAATAAAATCTTTTTTTGCGTTCTCAATATTTAAAAAGCTCATAGTTTGATCCATTGCGCATGTGTAGATTACATCCATTCAATGACTGACTGTTTTATATTTGCAGTTTTTACGCAGTATTATTTGACGAAACTATTTCCTCTTTACCAATTCAACTAATAATGTGGATGTCGTCTGGCGTAAGGGTCATTTTTCCCTACATATCTTTTACTATATTACCTGCCCTCCCTGCAAATTCTTTACAGTTTATAATTGTTCTCCGTAAAAAGGCTTTCAGTAGTAGATCTTTCAACATATAATCGTTCTCTGTAAAAGGCCTTTCAGTAGTAGATCTTTCAACATATTATAATCGTTCTCCGTAAAAGGGTTTTCAGTGGTAGATCTTTCAACATATTATAATCGTTCTCCGTCAAAGGGTTTTCAGTGGTAGATCTTTCAACATATTATAATCGTTCTCCGTAAAAGGGTTTTCAGTGGTAGATCTTTCAACATATTATAATCGTTCTACGTAAAAGGGTTTTCAGTGGTAGATCTTTCAACATATTATAATCGTTCTCCGTCAAAGGGTTTTCAGTGGTAGATCTTTCAACATATTATAATCGTTCTCCGTAAAAGGGTTTTCAGTGGTAGATCTTTCAACATATTATAATCGTTCTACGTAAAAGGGTTTTCAGTAGTAGATCTTTCAACATAATATAATCGTTCTCCGTAAAAGGGTTTTCAGTAGTAAATCTTTTCAATAAGGGAATATTCTTTGCTAATGGGGTGTTGGAGTTAAATACCTTACATTCATGTTACTCGAATAAGTATTTGTCCTTATTCAAAACAATCAGTTGGAGAATAAATAATAAAATGCGGATTCTATTAGCCTTTGAACTCATATGTTGCAATCAATCAGTCAACCTAATGTTAGTCCTGCATGTAAACATAAATATAAATAACAGCGTATAAATAATCACAATTTCCACTGAAACATTAAAGTCCAATTAGGGGCATTATGCATTTTAGACAAATACCATTTTAACGATATGCACAGTTTTCTTTTCTCAGTTAAGTGGTTTGTTTTGCTTTATATTTTGCAAGATCTTCGTGGTTCTGTACCAGTCTCCTTTAGTTTATTTCCAATCTTTGTAAGAGATAATAAATATTTGTCTTATCTATGCATGCGGTTTCTTTTATGCTGTTCTTTGGGGGGGGGGACCAGACAGATGCCCTCCCACTTAGCAGAAAAATTATCTAAAATGTTATGTTTTCGTGTTTACCCCCGAGGTGTTGCTATGTTTAATTTTTTTAATTAAATTCAAAAAAAAAATAATTTCCATTAAATTAAATTTTGTTGGGATATTTTTCCCTAGTGATTTCTACAGGTTATTATAGCCAAATATGCTTTATTTCCATGGTCTTAAACTTTTTAAATTCAGATCCTACTTCCCCACATTGTTTCCAAAGATCTAATAAAGGTCTAGAAAAATTGTCCCATATTTCCTCCATGAGTGGAGGTACCTGTAAAAAGGAGAAACAGTTGGAAATTAAATCAACTTAAACAATAATACCTATCTTTTTACTTCTTTATACGTAAAATTGAACCACATCTACTTTTTGTTCTTAAAAATAAAACTTATTAATTGCCTATATTCGAGTTGGTTGCAATCAGTATCCAGATATAATAGTTTTTCAGCTATATACACTCCATATTTTTTAAAGATGTTAATTATTCCTTCTCTCTCATTTCTGATAATTTCACAATACACTAAAACATGTTTTCTTGTATATTCAAACTTTTTACATAAAGGACATTTTGGTATAGTTTAATCAATTTTCTACTTTTTGCTACATCTCTAGTTAACCACGCGTTGTGTAAAAATTTCAAAATTATGCTTTGTATTTTAAGAGAGTTTATTCTACCCCACAGTTTCCAAATGTTTGACCAGTTTACTCCCTACACATCATTTTCAATTTTACATCTTTTATTTTTTTTAAAAAGTTCTCTTAAAGTTTTATAGGTATTTTTTTGTTTCCCCTTACCATACAATTTCAATGTCTCTATATTTAAATATTATATCCTTTATATATTGTAATCTTATAGGTACTTCAATTATTTCACTAATATAATTGTATCTGTATATTCCTTGTTTGTGTTTTAAAGTATAACCAAACCAATATATGTATATCCCTTCCCAAGGTTTCCTAGTTTTAGGTTTAATGATTTTAAAGCGTTCTGGAATTTTTATTAAAGTTAGACATGGTAGATTAAGTCCTCGTTTTTTCCATGGCTCTATACATAGTTTCTTTTTGTATCAAGTGTTTTAAAATCCCATATATAATTAATTATTTTTCTAAAATCTTATTATTGATATCAAACGATTTTAAAACATGATTTATATTAGAATATAGATACGTTTTATATATTTGTTCTCTTTCCATTAAACTTATTGGCATAGGTGCCCAGATTTCAAGTGAATTTTTATTTTATTTATTATTTGTTTATAGTTCTCAGATTCTTCATTTTTCCCAAAGAAAATCCCTAGGGCTTTTACCGTTTTCTTTATGTATTGTGGAGGCAATCCATGGTGATTCCCTCTCCATATTTCCTATTTTTAATATTTCCGTTTTATCATGATTAATTTTTGTCCATGATGCTTTACCAAAATTTTCAAATACTTTCGTTAGGTATTTGAAGGAATTAGGGTTTCATATAAAGTTTGTGCTATCATCCGCGTGTTGTATCCTTTTTAATTCATCTTTCAAATTAGGTATATGTATTCCTTCTATTCTGTTGTTACTCCTTATTTTGATACTTAGAATTTCTATTGCTATTACGTATAATAGCATGGACAGTGGGCATCCTTGCCTTACTGATCTTTGTATTTAAATTTTTTTCCCTGATTGCTCCATTTACCGGTATTCTGGCAGTTATATCATTATACAGGATTTTGGTCTAGTTTCGGAAATTTTTTTTCTCTCTCTCTCTCTCTCTCTCTCTCTCTCTCTCTCTCTCTCTCTCTCTCTCTCTCTCTCTCTCTCTCTCTCTCTCTCTCTCTCTCTCTCTCTCTCTGTAACACAACTATGCTCCCCGCATGAGGTGTGTTCATCAAAAAATATTCACTATATCCACTACTTCTGTTGAAAATTGATGATATTCTTCCCTTTTAATGTTTTCAGCCGATGTACCCGACAACTGTAGGCAAATCGTTCGTCATTCCCACTGTAGACGTCAGAACGGAATCATTCCCCGATATTACTGTACCACCTAAGAAAGCCTCAAATCAAGAATCCGCTGCATCGAAAATCAACATTTCTGCAAGTGACACGGACAGACGTAATACCAGTGTGGTATCCAAGAATGGAGACACTGTAGAGAATGATGTTTCAAATTTCAATGTGAACGGTAATGTCACAGTATTCCCTAATTCGTCACGTTTGCATCTCAAAGAAACTACTACCACCAATGTGATTTTTTGGGACAATTTTGGTAAGTAAAACCAAATTTCTACACAACGTGCGTGTCTGCGTGTGTGTGTGTATGCGCGTGTGTGCGTGTGAAACGGATATGCGCTTTGTCACTCTCTGTCTGTCTGTCTCTCTCTGTCTCTCTGTCTCTCTGTCTCTCTCTCTCTCTCTTATGAAATTCCCTATTAAAGACATCCTAGGAAAACAGAAGGCATAAACAACAACGAGTAACATTCATTTTAAACTTTTACTGTTTCATATAGTCATTTGTTTCAAAGGCAAGAATCAAACATTAAACCTGGAATTCCTGATTAATTTTTCACCATTTGTATGTTTCATGTCTGCCATTAGCCCTCTTCAGAGAGAGAGAGAGAGAGAGAGAGAGAGAGAGAGAGAGAGAGAGAGAGAGAGAGAGAGAGAGAGAGAGAGATAGAGAGAGAGAGAGAGAGAGAGAGAGAACTCTTCAAAACTGACGAACGGCTGATATGTAATCAGAATGTAAATAGATAATTAACACTGAACTAATCATTAATAAACACGAAAGAAAGAAAGAAAGAAAGAAAGAAAGAAAGAAAGAAAGAAAGAAAGAAAGAAAGAAAGAAAGAAAAAAAGAAAGAAAGAGTGTATTTTATTATAACGAGCTTAAATACTTTCATTAATGCTACGCCAGATACAGGAGGTAACCATCAAATACTGTCATCGGAACAAAATATGTATTTCTTTTTATTTCTTTTTTTAAATAATCGTTATCAAGAAATACACCAAAAATTCTTCACAGGATAGAGTGAAATGGTCAGAACGAACTTCAAAGTCCAGCCAGTTAAATCGGCAGCAAGATTAATCCATTACTTTCGATGCGAAATCGCAAGGCTATATGAAGAACTACCCCTTTATGTATACAGATATATAGACAGGCAGACACACAGACAAGTAGGAAGAAGGACAAATATATACAAACACACAACCATGAAAATAAAAATAAATCTCGAAAATATCTTGAATAAACCAGGATAGGGACAAAAAGAAAATACAAACGTCTTTAATTCTGTGCAACCAGTGTCGCATTTAATACATGCTTTTTCAGGCACAAAATGTTGTGAAATAAACGGATGGCGTCTTTATATTATAAAATATAAATTACGACATTACGTAACGAAACAAATGGTATGATCCTCAGGTTTCCTCTAATATTTCATCAAGTTTTAATCACTCTCCACTCGAATTTTCTTTCATGCCAATAGATATTGCGCCTGGAGACATGAATAGACTCATAAAAGAAACTTATTTGATTCAAAAATTAGATAGTTTGTATCCCATTGGCCTTAATACCAGTATACTATATACAATGGTATATTGTTTTAAATTGATAAATTGTACATCCCTGATAACGATAAAATTATATGTATGACTGTCTCTAGTTAATTTTATTATTATATGCTCATCTTTTTTCTCCTTTAAAAAACATTGTTAGAATCGTGCAATATCAACGATATTGCACACTTTAAAACAGTATCCCACGTGTAAAGAAACTATTTTCTAACGTAAACATTTTTTATGAATGAATTAAAGATTATATTTCATAGACGGCAACATTCCAGCAAATGTTTCATAGATTGAGACATACAAATTGCTTTGGCACATTCCGCGTTTACTTTTTTGATAAAATGTTACAGATTCGAGAATATTCCAACTATATATATATATATATATATATATATATATATATATATATATATATATATATATATATATATATATATATATATATATATATATATATATATATATATATATACAGAGGTTCCTCACAATAAAATGCAAGTTATACACATAAACTGTATTCTTTAGCTGTTAATAAAAATGGCCGAAAAGATACTTATAATTTTACATCCTCAATTTCCTCAAAAAATATATTTTTGTAGGTCTGCAAATCTTAATTAGATGTGCCATATCATGGATTCTCAATGTTGATTACACATTTTGAAATTTGTACTTTAATTTCGAGAACATTCCAAGTGTAGTTGCATCCTCCTTACTTTACTCAAAATGAAATAAACATTAAGTTGTTGCAATGCGTATTCATCAACAATATTCCAGATTTCAATGTTAAGTAGAGCGAGCGCCATTTTATTTCGAAACTTATGTCTAGTACGCGACCAACTTCAAATTTATTTGGGCGGAGTTATGAGCTCATTAATAATGTTGGGCAATGATCCATCAATGCTTAAGTATTTAGTTTGGAATACGGCATACAATTAGTTACTTTGTTTCTTTCAGTGCATTTTGTTTATATATTTAAGCCTTGGGAAGAATAAGAATTTAGCATATAATAAAAATGTTACTGTATTTGTATGGGAAATTATGAACTTGTTTTCTCGGAAGCATTCCCAAGCTGGTGCAGTATATCCATAAAAAAAAACTCGTTCATATTTTCCCATACAAATGCAGTAACCTATAATTATTTAAAAAATTCAACGAAATATTGACCAAAAAACAGCTAGTGTGACCCATCAAATGAAGATGGCGACATTGACCAGTATAGGAGTTACCATTACACACGGCAACTTGTCTTCACTTATCTTTTTGTCTCGACGATGTTACCCCACAATTACCTTCCTAATGGATTTTATTGGAAATAATGTAATGATGCCTTCATTGTTCTGCGTTATCGCGCACCATTTTATTTTCCTTTTAATGCAATAACTTCATTTGAGATTACCAGAAAAAAGAGATTACATACCGGAAGTTGAGACCCGTATTTACTTTCGCCCTTTTGTTCTCTTTTTATTTACAATGAATCATGTAGAAAAGAAAAATGTGCTAGGTAATAGAAAAATAAATTAACTACTGATAAAATGACTTTGGCCATTTTAAAATCGATCATTATTACATATACGGTGACTGTTGATTTACCGCAAGCCATTATTGTCTTAGGCAATCATATTTTCTAGACGCACACTGCTGACCGAGATCCATTATGGTCTGTTTCTATGATTACCCTAATGCCTGTAGAGAAAATATTTCGTGTTCAGTACTAAATTTTCGTTCATTCAAATAAACTCTTAAGAGAGTTACAAGTCTACGTTTACGTATCGGAAATCCATCACGGGTATATATTCAAACCTTTATCAAACATTAAAAGGAAGGTCAGTCGTCCGTCATTTGTTGTTATATTATTATTATGCCAGGCACAGCATATTGGCCGTTAATCTCTGTTATCTATACTTCATTGTTTTTTTAAAAACTGTTTATATAAACAAAAATAGTCCCGTGAAATTTTGAGAGTTTGAAGCCAATAGATCCTGGTTATACTGAAATTTGGAATGCCATAACAGTCCAGTATGGTTTACTATTACAAGACAAAATGCACAACAAAGTATAGTAATTTATTATATGCTCATCTTTTCTCATCTAACTTTACATTGTCAGAATCGTTCAATATTCCCCGATATTAAATACCTTTATATTGCACTCCTCGCGATTGATGCACGTAAGCGCGCATTACGCTATGAAGTTAAATGGTCGGTGGACTGGGCAATATGCGCATGAAATCTATTGTTGTATATTGAAGGAATCTACAATTGCGAAATTAATTATATTAAAAATGAAATAATTATTTTATTATTGAAATATTTGATTGTGAATTTTGTTTTTAAGTCTTCGGTAATGAGACAAATTAAAAGGGTTATTACCTTTTAATGGAAAAATATGAATTCGTTATTTTCGGATGGATATACTGCACTCCCAAGCTCGTGCAGTATAGCAATCCGAAAAACTCATTCATATCTTCCCATACAAATGCAGTAACATATAATTATTTCAAAGTTGTATCCAGACCCCGTTGGGATTCAAACCTTGGCCAAACGATATACCTGCTCCTCTACCATTGATTGATTGATTGATTGATTGATTGATTGATTGATTGATTGATTGATTGATTGATTGATTGATTGATTGATTGATTCATTCATTCATTCATTCATTCATTCATTCATTCATTCATTCATTCATTCACAACAACCGTCTCGGTGGTCTAAGTAGTTGGAGCAAGAGGTCGCTATTTCTTAACCCGGCCTAGTCATATCAAAAATTCATAAAAATGGTATTAGTAGATGCCTCGCTTGGCGTTCAGACTTAGTGTTAGGACTGGTTGGCCTGGTCTCAGGATAGAGTAATCAGGTGGGAGGTGATGCTACATGCCATACTGTAAACATATTAGGAATATGACTGAAAAAAAATTGATAAAGATACGTCAAAAATTCAAATCACAAACACAAATTAAAATCACATAACAAACCATTACGTTCTCATCTAGTTCTAAGCTGTTAACAAAGGACTGAAGCAGATTGGTGTGAGATCCACGTCAAAATATAAAACCCGGTAAAGTAATTTATTGAGGTATGGAGAATAGATGTAATTGCTTATGTAGCTGATAGCGCAAAATTTAAGTCGGGTGTCAAACTGACAGACTGTAATTTTAACAAGGCTGTAGCGGTAAGGTTAGATTTGTTTCATTTAGGCTAAATTACCCATGAATTTTAAATAACGCATCCAGTGTCGTTCCTTACGTTTGCGTTTTGTGTCTCTACACTCTAGATCAGATTCAATCGGCAATTTTCGAGTGAGTCTCTGAATATCCATTCGAATAGTAGGGGTCGCCGACCTTGGCAATGATTTTCTGCCTATGTGGGATTTGTGACTATTCATTCGCTTTCGGAAATCAAAGGTTTCGAAACGATATCGAATGGCGGAGATCTTGCATGTCAGAAGATATATTGTATTATTGGCGGGACAGTCTAACCTCTAACTGATGGTGAAATTAACTCCTGTTGTCGAACTTTTAAAGATATGGAATCAAGAATGTCTATATATTAGGCAACGGTTGACTTTGCAATGGCATGTACCTGAATATGTGGCTGTGTTTGACGATATTGTGACACGTATCAGGTGGTCTTGCAGATTTTTAGGTAATGGTAAGTATCCTCAGGAACTTCTGGAAATAATCTATATATATATATATATATTTATATATATATATATATATATATATATATATATATATATATATATATATATATATATATATATATATATATATATATATATATATATATATAAAACATCAGCTCAATTCCGTCTCAACAGAAGAACAATTGAAAATGTTTTACTCCAAATTAAATAAGATGAAAAAAAGACTCTCTTCGAAACTATACAAAGTCAGAGATAGAAAATTTAGAAGTCATGATCTACAACCAAATGACTGTTGTGAAGAAACCTCAATTGACATAATTTCTTCCAAAAACAACCGTAAGAAGAAAAATCGCCGCAAAAGGAAGAATCGCAAGCACTCTGTAACAAACACTAATGCAACTGTTACTAACACAGTAGTCAACATCTCCAATTTAGAACTTACTGATGCAGAAATAAAACTTTTATCGAAAGGTTTGAGTTTCTGTCCCCGTCCAAAAACATACGACAGAGGGAAGCTTAAGTATGACACCGAAGAATTCATCCGCCGACTAAGACTCAAAGCCCATTTTGCCTTGCATCCACCAAACAAATCAAAGGAAAATATAAGCTGCGACCAACCCACATTTAGAAAGAAAAGTAACTGGACCCCATCAAAAAGTTCAATTCCGAATCTGGAAGCCTTTATCAACTCGGTTGAAAACGATACTTCCAGACATATCAACCATACTAACAAATATTCTAATTTGACAAAAGAAGAAACAGATGCCCTGCACTCACTGAAAAGCAGAATAGACATAATAATTAAGCCTGCAGATAAGGGTTCCGCTGTTGTCGTTATGAATAGGGAAGACTACATTAGTGAAGCAAGTAGACAACTAAATGACGCTAGGTTCTACCAAAAACTGGACCATGATCCAACGCTGGAATATGCAAAAATCATCACTAATGTTATTGACGAGGCGTACCAAAGCGGACACATAGACCAGCAAACCAAAAACTACTTAAGCCCAGAAAACCCAAGAGCAGGTAGATTTTATCTTCTACCCAAAATCCACAAACAAGGAAACCCTGGCAGACCTATATTCTCAGGTAACGGGCACCCCACAGAAAGGATATCAGAATATTTAGGTCATTTTATGAGACCACATGTCCACAAATTACCATCATATCTTCAAGACACGACAGATTATCTCATAAAAAGCAAAGCTAGTGAACCATTACTGCCAGATAGATTACTTGCTTCCTTAGAAGTCACATCTTTGTACACCAACATACCGCACAACGAAGGGTTACAGGCATGTAGCGAAGCATTGGAAACAAGAACTGTAAACAATCCACCCACACACTTCTTAATCCAACTCCTGGAGCTTGTCCTAAAACTCAACAACTTTGAATTTAATGAAGAAAACTACCTACAAATCAATGGAACTGCAATGGGTACTAAAATGGCCCCTTCGTATGCTAACATTTTCATGGAAAAACTTGAGGGAAAGCTCTTAGCATCGGTTGAGCGTACACCATACCAGTGGGTACGCTTTATCGATGATATAGGAATGAAGTGGCAGTATGGAAGAGAAAGTCTGGATGACTTCATATCAAAGGCAAACAACTTCCATCCTTCAATAAAATTCACGGCAGAAAATTCCAACTCAAACCATGTTTTCATGGACACAACAACCAGACTGGTGGAAAACTAATTACACACAGACATATACTCGAAACCAACCGACAAACACCAGTATCTTCTCCCAACCAGCTGTCATCCAAAACACTGCATTAAGAACATTCCATATAGCCAGGCACTGAGGATACGCAGAATTTGCTCCGACGATGAAAGATTCCTAGAAAGGTCTGAAGAGCTGGCTAAACATTTAATTTACCGAGGCTACGACAAAGAACCGATTGCGGAAGCAATCCAAAGGGCCAAACAAACAAACCGTGATGACCTACTCAGATATGGACAGAAAGAAAAGGTTGA
The DNA here is from genome assembly GCA_016746295.1 of Potamilus streckersoni. Taxonomy (NCBI): domain Eukaryota; kingdom Metazoa; phylum Mollusca; class Bivalvia; order Unionida; family Unionidae; genus Potamilus; species Potamilus streckersoni. Next base: position 1,384,397 of record JAEAOA010000947.1, on the reverse strand, counting down.
TAGGATACCATTTATTCTGACCTATCACCCAGACAATCCCAAAGTAGGTAAAATCATCGCAAACCACTGGCCAACCGTGCAATCGTCAGACATACTAAACCTAATACTTCCGAACAAACCTGTAGTAGCTTACCGGAGACCAAAAAACCTAAAGGACATCCTAGTCAGGGCCAAGCTAACAACAATCGCTAGTCAAAACCAACCTAGTCAATCTGGACCCTGTGGCGATAAAAGATGCAAAACCTGTCAACATATGATAGAGACCAAGACATTCACTAGTACAGTGACTAAAGAAAAACTAAACATACATGGTCCAAACAAAACGTGCAAAACAGAGAATGTGATTTATCTCATCACATGTAATATCTGTGGCCTTCAGTACGTGGGAGAAACTGAAAAGCTACACAAAAGGATAAACCTTCATAGATCTGATTGGATGACAAAAAAGCTGTACAAAAGCCCGGTCGCAGAATACTTCTCCTCCCCTGGCCACACTTTCAGTGATATAATACTTATCGCTATTGCTAACAACCACAGATGGAGTTCCGAAACCAGGAAGAAAAAGGAATCATACTGGATACGCCGCCTTAGAACATTGAAACCAAGCGGTCTAAACCAAGAAGACTAGAAAATGAAAACTATGCACTAGTAGAATTTAAAATTTTCTAAATCTTCTTATTATCCTTCAATTTTTATTATAAGAATGACCGGTATAGAATCAAATATCCGGGATATAATCTGCGTTAAATATGTACACAAAGTAAAAATAGATGTCGCTTTGGCTTGTAGACTTTTAGGGAATTATACAACGTTTTCAGTTTCCGCAAATAGTCTATACAAGCTGGTTGTATATATAGTTTTAGCACATGTGAAGACAGAAATGTAGAGGTTTACAAACACAACGTTTTTGTGTTTATTTGTTTGTCGTAACTATGTTTTGTATTTGCCTTTGAAAAAGACTCATTAAGAGTCGAAAGCGCTTAGACTAGTTAGTTACTAGTTTCGTACGTACTGTTCGTCGTCAGTTTATTGCAACTATTTTAATTAATCCCTGACACACGTGATCCCTTGGTGGATCCAGTACGCTTGAGAGGGTTGTTATTCGCCATATGATTTGTATTATATATATATATATATATATATATATATATATATATATATATATATATATATATATATATATATATATATTTATATACCAGACAGAACAGACTGTGCCATCCCTGGATTCTGTAGTAGAGACTTGATAAGAGTGGGAAGCATTTAATAGTTTAATACAAACATTATTATCTCATTCAGGATAGAGAAACTACATTCGTACAAAACGGAGTTCCGGACCTAGGTCCGCAAGTAAGTGGCACCCAACGTTTTGCCTGCACGCACCAGCCCATATACCGTCACGACTGAGCACGAATCACAAAAAAAAATGATGGCTCTGAGTCGGTGCTAGATGAGCTCGTGCGTAAGAGACACACTCTCATGACGACCTAGTAAATAATTCTCATATATATACACAGTCGTTCCAGATTCCTATGAATGAAATCAAGGTATATATGATTTTTATACTCGTTGACCTGGATTCGAAATTCCGTAGAGTACGAATTTAATTTCTATAACTAACATGTAGGAGAGTATTGTTTGTACTAAGCGATATATTATGTCAAATGCATATTTATATTTTTCTGATCTATGCTCCTACAATTAAACGGACAAAAGTTAAATCCAAGAGGTGGTATGGTTGCTTTATTATATAATTCAAAATGAAAAATAGAAATGTACAAAAAAGAAAGAAAGAAATTGATCTCGCCATATTAGCCGCGCAACTGTTGGTTTCCTGTTTAGGAAACGTATATGTGCTCTCTGTCACTCTCTGTCTGTCTGTCTGTCTGTCTGTCTGTCTGTCTCTCTCTCTCTCTCTCTCTCTTATCAATTTTCCTATTAAAGACATCCTAGGAAAACAGAAGTCATAAACAACAACGAGTAACATACATTTTAATCTTTTACTGTTTCATATAGTCATTTGTTTCAAAGGCAAGAATCAAACATTAAACCTGGAATTCCTGATTAAATTTTTCACCATTTGTATGTTTCATGTCTGCCATTAACCCTCTTCAGAGAGAGAGAGAGAGAGAGAGAGAGAGAGAGAGAGAGAGAGAGAGAGAGAGAGAGAGAGAGAGAGAGAGAACTCTTCAAAACTGACGAACGGCTGATATGTAATCAGAATGTAAATAGATAATTAACACTGAATTATCATTACTAAACACGGTGAAAGAAAGAAAGAAAGAAAGAAAGAAAGAAAGAAAGAAAGAAAGAAAGAAAGAAAGAAAGAAAGAAAGAAAGAATTTTATTATAACGAGCTTAAATACTTTCATTAATGCTACGCCAGACACAGGAGGTAACCATCAATTACTGTCATCGAAACAAAATAGGTATTTCTTTTTATTTCTTTTTTAAATAATCGTTATCAAGAAATACACAAAACATTCTTCACAGGATAAAGTGAAATGGTCAGAACGAACTTCAAAGCCCAGCCAGTTAAATCGGCAGCAAGATTAATCCATTACTTTCGATGCGAAATCGGAAGGCTATATGAAGAACTACCCCTTTATATATATATATATATATATATATATATATATATATATATATATATATATATATATATATATATATATATATAGAAAGGCAGACACACAGACAAGTAGGAAGAAAGACAAATAGATACAAACACACAACCATGAAAATAAAAATAAATCTCGAAAATATCTTAAATAAACCAGGCTAGAGACAAAAAGAAAATACAAACGTCTTTAATTCTGTGCAACCAGTGTCGCATTTAATACATGCTTTTTCAGGCACAAAATATTGTGAAAAAAACGGATGACGTCTTTATATTATAAAAAGAAATTAAGACATTACGTAACGAAAAAATGGTATGATCCTCAGGTTTCCTCTAATATTTCATCAAGTTTTACTCATATATATATATATATATATATATATATATATATATATATATATATATATATATATATATATATATATATATATATATATATATATACACTGACACACACACACAGTTTCCTCAGAATAAAATGCAAGTTATACACATAAACTGTATTCTTTAGCTGTTAATAAAAATAGCCGAAGATGTACTTATAATTTTACAACCTGAATTTCCTCAAAAAATATATTTTCGTAGGTCTGCAAATCTTAATTAGATGAGCCATATCATGGATTCTCAATGTTGAATACACATTTTGAAATTTGTACTTTAATTTCGAGAATATTCCAAGTGTAGGTGCATCCTCCTTACTCTACTCAAAATGAAATAAACATTAAATTCTTCAGCATCTTTTCGATAATTGTAATGTAAAGGCTTCATAATCTTCCCACATTACGTTCTGAATCATTCAATGACAGAAAAGAAATACGCATGCCGATGTCGACACAATTCAAAACTTTAAACTGGCAGACCCTGCTGGAAAGCGATGCTAGTGTGTCATGTAGATAAATCCAGACCAAAATCACAAGATTGTGTTGAATCGACAAAAATACTAAAAGGTATTCATTCCAGATCAAATGAAAAAGTTGTTGCAATGCGTATTCATCAACAATATTCCAAATTTTAATGTTAAGTAGAGCGAGCGCCATTTTATTTCGAAACTTATGTCTAGTGCACGACCAACTTCAAATTTATTTGGGCGGAGTTATGCGCTCATTAATAATGTTGGACAATGATCCATCAATGCTTACATATTTAGTTCGGAATACGGCATACAATTAGTTACTTTGTTTCTTTCAGTGCATTTTGTATATATATATATATATATATATATATATATATATATATATATATATATATATATATATATATATATATATATATATATATAAGCGTTGGGAAGAATAAGAATTTAGCATCTAATAAAAATGTTACTGTATTTGTATGGGAAATTATGAACTCGTTTTCTCGAAAGCATTCCCAAGCTGGTGCAGTATATCCATCCAAAAAACTCGTTCATATTTTCCCATGCAAATGCAGTAACCTATAATTATTTAAAAAATTCAACGAAATATTGACCAAAAAACAGCTAGTGTGACCCATTAAATGAAGATGGCGACATTGACCAGTATAGGAGTTACCATTACACTTGGCAACTTGTATTCACTTATCTTTTTGTCTCGACGATGTTACCCCACAATTTCCTTCCTAATGGATTTTATTGGAAATAATGATGCCTTCATTGTTCTGCGTTATCGCGCACCATTTTATTTTCTTTTTAATGCAATAACTTCATTTGAGATTACCAGACAAAAGTGATTACATACCGAAAGTTGAGACCCGTATTTACTTTCGCCCTTTTGTTCTCTCTTTATTTACAATGAACCATGTAGGAAAAAAAATGTGCAAGGTAATAGAAAAATAAATTAATTACTGATAAATGACTTTGGCCATTCTAAAATCGATCATTATTACATATACGGTGACTGTTGATTTACCGCAAGCCATTAATGTCTTAGGCAATCATATTTTCTAGACGCTGACTGCTGACCGAGATCCATTATGGTCTGTTTCTATGATTACCCTAATGCCTGTAAAGAAAATATTTCGTGTTCAGTACTAAATTTTCGTTCATTCAATTAAACTCTTATGAGAGTTACAAGTGTACGTTTAAGTATCGAAAATCCATCACGGGTATATATTCAAACCTTTGTCAAACATTAAAAGGAAGGTCAGTCGACCGTCATTTGTTGTTATATTATTATTATGCCAGGCACAGCATATTGGCCTTAAATCTGTTATCTCTACTTCGTTTTTTTATATCTGTTTATATAAGCAGAAATAGTCCCTTGAAATTTTGAGAAATTGAAGCCACTAGATCCTGTAGATCCTGGTTATACTGAAATTTAGAATGCCATAACAGTCCAGTATGGTTTACTATTACAAGACAAAATACACAACAAAGTATAGTAATTTATTATATGCTCATCTTTTCTCATCTAACTTTACATTTTCAGAATCGTTCAATATTCCCCGATATTAAATACCTTTATATTGCACTCCTCGCGATTGATGCACGTAAGCGCGCATTACGCTATGAAGTTAAATGGTCGGTGGACTGGGCAATATGCGCATGAATACTATTGTTGTATATTGAAGGAATCTACGATTGCGAAATTAATTATATTAAAAATAAAAAAATAAATTTTATTATTGAAATATTTGGATGTGAAGTTTGTTTTTAAGTCTTTGGTAATGAGACAAATTAAAAGGCTTATTACCATTTAATGGAAAAATATGAATTCGTTTTTTTCGGATGGATATACTGCACTCCCAAGCTCGTGCAGTATAGCAATCCGAAAAACTCATTCATATTTTCCCATACAAATGCAGTAACATATAATTATTTCAAAGTTGTATCCAGACCCCGTTGGGATTCAAACCTTGGCCAAACGATATACCTACGATTGATTGATTGATTGATTGATTGATTGATTGATTGATTGATTGATTGATTGATTGATTGATTGATTGATTCATTCATTCATTCATTCATTCATTCATTCATTCATTCATTCATTCATTCATTCATTCATTCATTCATTCATTCATTCATTCATTCATTCACAACAACCGTCTCGGTGGTCTAAGTAGTTGGAGCAAGAGGTCGCTATTTCTTAACCCGGCCTAGTCATATCAAAAATTCATAAAAATGGTATTAGTAGATGCCTCGCTTGGCGTTCAGACTTAGTGTTAGGACTGGTTGGCCTGGTCTCAGGATAGAGTAAACAGGTGGGAGGTGATGCTACATGCCATACTGTAAACATATTAGCAATATGACTGAAAAAAATTGATAAAGATACGTAAAAATTCAAATCACAAACACAAATTAAAATCACATAACAAACCATTACTTTCTCATCTAGTTCTAAGCTGTTAACAAAGGACTGAAGCAGATTGGTGTGAGATCCACGTCAAAATATATATCCCGGTAAAGTAATTCATTGAGGTATGGAGAATAGATGTAATTGCTTATGTAGATGATAGCGCAAAATTTAAGTCGGGTGTCAAACTGACAGACTGTAATTTTAACAAGGCTGCAACGGTAAGGTTAGATTTGTTTCATTTAGGCTAAATTACCCATGAATTTAAAATGATGTATCCAGTGTCGTTCCTTACGTTTGCGTTTTGTGTCTCTACAGTCTAGATCAGATTCAATCGGCAATTTTCGAATGACTCTCTGAATATCCATTCGAATAGTAGGGGTCGGCGACCTTGGCAAGGATTTTGTGCCAATGTGGGATTTGTGACTATTCATTCGCTTTCGGAAATCAAAGGTTTCGAAACGATATCGAATGGCGGAGATCTTGCATGTCAGAAGATATATTGTATTATTGGCGGGACAGTCTAACTTCTAACTGATGGTGAAATTAACTCCTGTTGTCGAACTTTTAAAGATATGGAATCAAGAATGTTTATATATTAGGCAACGGTTGACTTTGCAATGGCATGTACCTGAATATGTGGCTTTGTTTGACGATATTGTGACACGTATCAGGTGGTTTTTCAGTTTTTTAGGTAATGGTAAGTATCCTCAGGAACTTCTGGAAATAAACAATATATATATATATATATATATATATATATATATATATATATATATATATATATATATATATATATATATATATATATATATATATATATATATATATACCAGACAGAACAATGTGGATATGTGAGAAAGTTTGCCAGTAGCTTCTCGTGGGTCGGTGGTTCTTTCCGGTGATTTCCCGGTTTCTTCCTCCACCATTAATACTGGCCGCCATGTATAGCCTTTCTTGTGCTGAAAAATGGCGTTAAACCCCACAACAACCAACCAATCAGACAGAACAGACTGTGACATCCCTGGATTCTGTAGTAGAAACTTGATAAAAGTGAGAAGCATTTAATAGTTTAATACAAACATTATTATCATTCAGGATAGAGAAACTACATTCGTACAAAACGGAGTTTCGAACCTAGGTCCTCGAGTAAGTGGCACCCAACGCCTTGCCTGCACGCATCAGCCCATATACCGTAATGACTGAGCACGAAACACAAAAAATGATGGCTCTGAGTCGGTGTTAGATGAGCTCGTGCATAAGAGACCCACTCTCATGACGACCTAGTAAATAATTCTCATATATATATATATATATATATATATATATATATATATATATATATATATATATATATATATATATATATATATACAGTCGTTCCAGATTGCTATGAAAGAAATCAAGGTATATATGATTTTTATACTCGTTGACCTGGATTCGAAATTCCGTAGAGTATAATTTAATTTCTATTACTAACATGTAGGAGAGTATTGTTTGTATCTATCTATCTATCTATATATCTATATATCTATATATATATATATATATATATATATATATATATATATATATATATATATATATATATATTTATATATATATATATATATATAGACATCGTTTTAGTTCTTAATGAAAACATTTTTCCATGTACATATGTTAGGTAATATAGAATTTCTACGATTGCATATAAATAATGCACGATTGTGTAGCTTTTAACGTCAATAACTTCGTCATTATTTATTATAATCTCAGGCATGAGTGCTTGACATTTGTACGTAAAATCGAAAGTTTAGGTATCAAAAATAAATACCTTTGTTAGCGTTGAAAATTTCATTCACTTATTCTATGAGCAATATGATTATTTACGGTGCCCATATTTTTTCATAATTAAAGTTTGGGAAACATTTTCAGTGGCTTACTCAAAGATATAGCCATTATTTTCAGCACTGATTTGCGAGTTCTCAATTATGTCTATAATATTTGGAATATCTTTGCTGTTCATATCATTATATTGACCGTTTCTCTCTGCGCTGAGACTTTGCTCAGTATTATATATATAAATGTAAGCAACCCATGTGACAATGATGAAAATGATTGAACTAAATTTACAATTACTAAATCTAGTGGTTAGAGCGTCCGCCTCGGATGCGGGAGGTCGTGGGTTCGATCCCCGGTCGAGTCATACCAAAGACTTACAATAATGGTACTAACAGTTGCCTCGCTTGACGCTCAGCATTAAGAAGTTAGTGTTAGGACTGGTCGGCCTGGTGTCAGGATAATGTGACTGGTTGGGACATCATGCTACATGTCTGCGGCATGATGCGCCAGTGCTAGACATCACTATAAACTGCTACACTGCAGACATCGTAGTGATATGACTGAAAAATTGTTAAAAGCTACGTTAAATCATAAACACACATAAACAATAAATCTTTAGCAATTTATCTTTGCATTAAACTTTGTGTCATGAGAAAGACTAGATTTTTGACCTTGTAAATGAATATCGGGCTCAGTTGATCATTTATATTCTGAAAATAATATCCTGAAATGAAATAAAGAAGGAAATCGCTTTCGAGGTACTATAAATACCTACTGGCCTACGTTCAAACATACATACATGCACGCACACACACACACACGCACATACACACACATGATAAGTTTGAATAAAACAGTTATCACCTGAATATAAGCACTTGTTTATAGATGTGCCTACAAGAACATATGCGATCTATCATGATGTTGAAATTGTAAATTCCAAACATGTGAAACAAGTCCCGTACAGGGTAAACCCTCTCAAAAAGGGAATGTTTGAACAAATAGACATCCGTATTTTCTGGAGAATGGCTTTAAAGAACCGAGTATAAGTGACGTAGTTCACCATGTATACTTGTTCCGAAACCAGAAAATACTTTCCGCATGTGCATTGAGCAGGTGAACTAATTAACTAAAACTGATTAATTTCAGCTAACACTTCGATGACTGCATTGATAAAATTGAAAGTGCAAATATGGAAAATTGCACTGATGGATAGAGCAAAGATAATTTCTGCATTCGTGACTCCAGATGGACTTTCTATCATTATAAAGTGAAGCTGTTTGAGATGAAAAATTTATTTAGTACTTTCTACCCTTTATTGAACACTATTCTAATTGGTGTTGACAATTGAAATGCTTACATAGATGATGTCATCATTTATAAAGACAAATAAGAAGATTATTGAGCGACAATTCGGATAGTCTTTGTTGGGATATTTTTCCCTAGTGTCTTCTACAGGTTCATTTATCCAACAAGGCTTTATTTCCCTTGTCGGAGTCATTCCCCTTATATCTGTAAGTTAACCTTGGCTGGAGGTTCCCTATGTCCTGTGCTTGCTATGGGTTTGGTGCTTGTGTATGTTGCTATATATTGTATTCTTCTAAGGACAGCCGGCTATTTCAAATTCAAATTCATTCCGTTTTTCTACTCCATTATATGCATCTCTTTCTTTCTATTACACTCTCCCCTTCTTCCATTCTTACTTTAATTTCATTCATGGATGCTTATAATTTGTTAATCCCCATTTAATTTATTAAATTTGTTTTATTTAATTTGGAGTTTAGAGATCAATCGTATTTTTGTTTACTTATTTGAAATTTTAAATCCTATAATTGTTGTGAATGTTCTTAGTAATACGTCTTCCTAATTAATTTAAATATTTTGTTGTTAATGAGCCAGGGTATCGAAGTTTTTAAATTCGGACCTTACCTCCCTACATTTTTTCAAAAGATCTAATAAAGGGCCATAAAAACAAGTTGGAGTAAAACCACACCTGGTGTTTTCTGAGGCCCTTCCGCAGGCGTGCTCACTTCGTGTGTCGCCATGTCATATAGCCCTACATCGTCCTTGTCACATACTTCCTCCATGCGTGGAGTTACCTGTAAAAAGGAGAAACAGTTGGAAAATAAATCAACGTAAACAATAATAACTATCTTTTAACTTCCTTATACTTAAAATGGAACCACATTTACTTATTGTGCTTAAAATAAAACTTATTATTTGCATATATTCGAGTTGGTTGCAACCAGTATCCAGATATAATAGATTTTCTGCTATATACACTCCATATTTTTTAAAGATGTTAATTATTCCTTCTCTCTCATTTCTGATAATTTAACAATACACTAAAACATGTTTTCTTGTATATTCAAACTTTTTACATAAAGGACATTTTGGTATAGTTTAATCAATTTTCTACTTTTTGCTACATTTCCAGTTAACCACGCGTTGTGTAAAAATTCAAAAATTATGCATTTTATTTTAAGAGAGTTTATTCTAGCCCACAGTTTCCAAATGTTTGACCAGTTTACTCCCCACACTTCATTTTCAATTTTACATCTTTTATTTTTATTAAAAAATAGTTCTCTTAAAGTTTTATAGGTATTATTTTTCCCCTTCCCATACAATTTCGATGTCTATATTTAAATATTATATCCTTTATATATTGTAATCTTTCAGGTAATTCAATTATTTTACTAATATAATTGTTTATGTATATTTCTTGTTTGTGTTTTAAAGTATAACCAAACCAATATAAGTATATCCCTTCCCAAGTTTTTCTAGTTTTAAGTTTAGTGATTTTAAAGCGTTCTACGATATTTGCAATTTTTATTAAACTTGGACATGGTAGATTAAGTCCTCCTTTTTCCATGGCTCTATACATAGTTTCTTTTTGTATAAAGTGTTTTAAAATCCCATATATAATTAATTAATTCATATCTAATTTTTCTTAAATCTTATTCTTAATATCGAACGATTCTAAAACTTAATTTATATTAGAATATAGATACGTTTTATATATTTGTATTCTTTCCATTAAACTTATTGGCATGGGTGCCCAGATTTCAAGTGACTTTTTTTATTTATTATTTGTTTCTTCATTTTGCCCAAAGAAATCCCTAGGGCATTTACTGTTTTCTTTATGTATTGTGGAGGCAATCCACGGTTATTCCCTCTCCAGTTTCCTATTTTCAGTATGTCCGTTTTATCATGATTAATTTTTGACCATGATTCTTTACCAAAATTTTCATATTCTTCCATTAGGTATTTGAAGGAATGGGGGTTACTTCTAAAGATTGTACAATCATCCGAGTGTTGTAGCATTTTAAATTCATCTTTCAAATTAGGTATATGTATTCCTTCTATTCTGTTGTTTCTCCTTATTTTGATACTTAGAATTTCTATTGCTATTACGTATAATAGCATGGACAGTGGGCATCCTTGCCTCACTGATCTTTGTATTTCAATTTTTTCCGTGATTGCTCCATTTACCTGTATTCTGGCAGTTATATCATTATACAGGATTTTGGTCTAGTTTCGGAAATTTTCTCCGAATCAGAATTTCTCTAATACTTTCTCTATGTAGTTTTGTTCAATTCTATCGAATGCTTTTTCCTGACTGACTAGCACTATAGCGCCTGTCTTATTATTTGTTTTAAGATAATCAATTATAGTCTTGATTTTTAAAACATTATTTTGTATGTTTTTTTCCTGTGGTCCACAAGTTTGGTTATCATTAATGATCGTAGGCATACAATTTTTAACCCTATTTACTAAAATTTTGCTTAATTTCTTATAATCTACATTTAGGAGGCAGATGGGCCTCAAATTTTTTAGGTCTTTCTTATATCGCTTCCCCTCTTATATTAACGTTATAATCCCTTTCCTCATTGAATTTGACATTTTAGTATTAGTTAAAAATATGTTATTTTATAAAAAAAAAAAATTCTAGAATCGGCGATAACTCACTTTGGAATTTATGATAAAATTCCGTAGTGAGTTCATCTCTACCTGGGGATTTCCCTACCAAAAGTTGTTTAATTGCATTTTTTATTTCATCTATTGAGATGAAATCATCACATAAGTCTTTAAGTACTGATGAGATCATCTCACATTTTATATCCTTTAAATAATTATTATTTTGGCTTGTATCTATATTTTGTTTAGTTTATAATTCTTTATAATATTTTTGTGTACTTTCTAAAATATCTTCTCTATTTTTTGAAATTTGTCCCATTTTATCTATTATTTCCTCCATTATTTTCATTCCTCCCTTCCTTAGTTTCCTGCCCTAATTTCACAGCATTATTTTCTTTTTCTTCCTAATTTGTTTTAACTTATCCTCTACTTCCCTTTTTGTCTCTTCGTTAATATACCTATTTAAAACTAATTTTATTTCTCTTTCATCCATATTATGTAATTCATTTAATCGCTTAGATTGTTGCAAAGCTATTAATTTAAATGTTTTCTTTAAACTGTCCCACATTGATATCACATCTCTATGTTTTGTGTCTAAAAATCTTATATTCTTTTTAATTTTATCTAACAATTCTTTATTCTCTAAAATCTTTTTGCATGCTGTTCATTCCATTCATTTTGATGCAGGAGTTAAGGGTCTTTTTTATTAAAGTAATTAAAAAAAACAGCGCAAGGGTGAAAAATGTATTAACTGTAGGTTTCAAGATTTGTAATCTGAAGGTGACGGCGGTGACATTTTTTATAGGGTCTAATCGGATTATTCAAACTGGACAATGAAACAATTAACCGTAGGCTTAATACCCCAAGCTGTCTTCTTAGAGCTACCTTCCCAATCAAAGCATCAAAGCTAGGAGGAAAATAACTCACTTCCGCGTCCGGGTCAGAGTAGGGAATAATTAGTTAGCTTATTATTAATCCTTTAATCTTTTGAGTGTTTTTACCGTCCCGGACGCGGTGCAGGTGGGTACCTCGGGCTTGTCCACCACATGACCCGTGACGTACAAGGTATATATAAGCCAATATTATTAGAGGTCACAGAAAAGAAACTGTTCTTATACGTCCGTAGAAATCAAGATGGATACTTGGAGACTAGTGTTGTTTTTATTTCCATTAACGGTCTATAGCGGCATCACGACCAATACTCGAAGTTCATATTCCAATACATGGAACTTGCTCGTTGGGAAAAGTTCATCACAAGTAAGTTTCTTTTGCTCAGATTTTATTTTAATTTAGGCACACAAAAACTTTCTTCAGCCAATATTTACTTCTTTTCCTTTCCTTTTCTCTTTCAATTGGTATTTGTGTGGCTTATTTTAGTGCAACAATTATTTACATAATAAAACTTCTTCACACATAAATTTAAAAAGTTAAATATCTAGAGGACTTTTAAATACCTTTTATACTTTGAACATAATGATAATGATAATGATGGTAATAATGATAACGACAAGGACAATGATGACGCCAACGATAACGATAAGACTCAGAGTTACATAAGTAATAGGCGGTCAATTTTCGTTCTACTAAAACAAATATATAACAATACATATAATTAGTAAACGTTTACAAAATGAATATCTACTGCATAATACAAAAAAGATAAATAAAACAAAATACAAATTAAAAAATGTAAATAAATCGTTATTTTTAACTCGACGGTGTACTACCTGTTATAATTTCCTTTGAAGTCATTAAAACAGTCAATAAAGACAATGAAGGTCAGAATAACTTATAAAAATATTTAATATGATCCTCAATTGGCGGCCATCTAAAGGTGCTGAAATGATAAGTCGTACCTTTTAAACCAAGGCAAATAAAGAGAACGTGTGTCAATATTTACTAATTCTATATACCTTTGTATTTAAAATAATGGATATTCATATGATACAATTAATATTTCATACAACTTACGTATCAAATCTTAGCTGCTAAATTGACGAATAATGCCACAAAAGTGCGCATATGGCGAAGTCTTAAATGTGTGCGTTTTGTTGGTTTGAGTAATAATTATGATTAAAGAGAGGCAGATTAAAGTTGTACGATCAATTCAAAAATGAATTTAGCCACTTGAAGGATGAATGCAACCGACTTTTATGGTCAGTTACCTTGATTGTCTCTGTTCCAGTGATTCATTCTACTGATTGTTTTATTTTTATCTCTTTCTTAATGAGTGTTTTTTGTTATTAATTTTATTGTTGCTGCTGGTGTAGTTGATTTATTTCATTATTGTCATAATGTCCTCTTACTAAGATATAACAATTCAAAAATATAAAATAAAAATTGTTATGTGTTAAATGTAAAGATTACCTGTCATTTACCTGGTAATTAAAATATGATATGACGCCTAAGATATACATGTCTGACTGTGATAAAGTTACAGCTGATTAAAGTCGTCTGATTAACATACTGTTTCCAAAGCTGAAAACTCTCCTGGTTGAATCAGAATGAATTACACAACCCAATTTCGAAATTTTGAGACAAAGTTTAGTTTATATACAGTAGGGATTTTTTCTTACGTAATCTGAGAACTTTTCCGTTTTTCTGTTTTTTTTTCCTTTAAATGCTTGCCAGAACTCGTGTGATCAATGTCCATAATGGAAACAAGTGAACTGAATATTCATTTACATTATGAGTCACCTTAGATGGGATTTATTATATTACTTAAATGTATTTAAATTTTATTCTGTATCATTTTATAATCTATAGTGAAAGTCTCTCTCTCTCTCTCTCTCTCTCTCTCTCTCTCTCTCTCTCTCTCTCTCTCTCTCTCTCTCTCTCTCTCTCTCTCTCTCTGTAACACAACTATACTCCCCGCATGAGGTGTGTTCATAAAAAAATATTCACTATATCCACTACTTCTGTTGAAAATTGATGATATTCTTTCCATTTAATGTTTTCAGCCGATGTACCCGACAACTGTAGGCAATCTATTGGTCATTCCCACTGTAGACGTCAGAACGGAATCATTCCCCGATATTACTGTACCACCTAAGAAAGCCTCAAATCAAGAATCCGCTGCATCGAAAATCAACATTTCTGCAAGTGACACGGACAGACGTAATACCAGTGTGGTATCCAAGAATGGAGACACTGTAGAGAATGATGTTTCAAATTTCAATGTGAACGGTAATGTCACATTATTCCCTAATTCGTCAACTTTGCATCTCAAAGAAACTACTACCACCAATGTGAGTTTTTGGGACAATTTTGGTAAGTAAAACCAAATTTTTACACAACGTGCGTGTGTGCGTGTGTGTATGTGCGTGTGTGCGTTACTAATAAAGAGTTATAAATAATATGGACAAGATATATATTGAGTAAGTAGTAGATCTACTTTAACCGTAAGTTGGTTAGTAAATTGGAACAGTACTCATATAAGTCACAGTCTAATGCAATTAGTCAATTTAAATTGACTTAAAATTGGTCTTTAAATTTTAAATAATCATTTATATTTGTCTTTTGGAAAATGCCTTATATGTTAGCCTTTTAAACTCGACGTATACTAAAACTTAGTCACAACGTTCTAGTTTTTTGTTACTAATATATATATATATATATATATATATATATATATATATATATATATATATATATATATATATATATATATATATATATTCTGTTGAGAAATGTTTCGCTCGTTGTTTGGTAAATAATCGTTTGTTATTGTTATTCTTTTCACAACCATATGCAAGTAAATCTATATACTGCATGATGGAAAAGATTTGAAAGAAAAACGATGGATTGATTGATTTTTAAATTGTTCTTTTCAGGTGAATATGCTTACCCCTGGAGTTTATATCTTGGAATTGCATGTGAAGTAAGTTTCTTTATTTTCCTATGTGGAATTGGGATGTATAAGACAAGGACACGTTGCCGACCCGAGAAGTATAAAGACCCGTTGGAAATTTGAGGAATACATCATGGAATGAACTCACATGCTGCTATTATGATCTGCTTCTAATTTAGGTCTTCCGAATTTAAATCTGACAAATGGGATGCATTGCCAATCGTGATATATTGCCAATCGTGATACATTGACAAATATTATAGTGTCAATCGTGATACATTGACAAATGTGATTTAGGTCTTCCGAATTTAAATCAAGACAAAGGTGATGCATTGCCAATCGTGATGACAAATGTGATACATTGACAAACCTTTTAAACACATACATGTAACAAAGTAATAAATGTAATTTGATATTGTATTGCCTATATTTGGCCTTTCAGTTTACATGCCTTATGCGATTTCCAAAGAATAATGATAACATGTTGGAAATTTATATAAAGTAGTACATATACAATATTAGTTAGATAAGAGAGAAATGACAATGTTAACAAAAGAAGGTAAACTCGTAATAATGTTTTTTTTATTTTGTGATTGTTATGAACGATCATCTGGAGAATTTTCACAAAGTCAACTGTTCCAATCTTCACAGTGTTCAAAAAGTGTTCAAATCGTCAACTTTTCCAGTCAGGACAATTTTCAAACGCACATTTTTCCTTCTGCGATGTTTTCAAAATGCCAAATGTTTCGAACTGCACAGTTTTCAAGACGTCAGCTGTTCCAATCTTTTGTGTTCAACTGTTCCATCTTGGACTAATGTCAACATCGAAATTAAATTCAGTTTGGAGGTATAAATGCATTATCTAGACGGAAGAGTTTCTTTGTCTAAGAACTGAGTGGACGAAGTGGGATGGACGTGTTAATGTTACATTTTGAGTTAACCTGACTCATGATTGTCATGTGATATTCTCTCCTAGGATTATACTGGGTTGAGATCAAGTATGACTTCAATTATTGTCAGGCAAGATTCTTGTACATTTACATCAAAGAGCTCTTCCGAAGACAAATGTGTTCAAATTTAAAACTTTATCATTATATACATTGCGTGGAATTTTGTTACAATCCCAAATAAGACAATTTCTTGTTTTCTTCAGTCTAATAACATCACCATAAATTCCTTAGAAATGGATGTTTGTTATTTTTTGGCCTGATCCTTCTGTTTTAGTTTTGTTTCATTTCCATATATCTAACAATTGGTGAAATAAAATAAAACGTAGCCTGTTATATAGCATACTCAAACATGTATATAATCCTCAATGTATATACCCCACCATGTATGTAACCCACTATGTATGTAACAAAATAGGTATGTAATTAGCCATGCGGTAACATTGGGCCTAATTTAATCCACATCCGGGTTGATTGAGAATGGTTAGGTCTTCTAAATTGACGGATATGGCTTTTGGACAATGTCTGAGTCACATTTCAATCTCGATTAAAAATTATCACGTTCTCAATTAAGCCAAAACAGCAGAATACTTGCTCTTCATCTTTGGTATTATTCCTAAATTTCAATATTAAAATCTCAAAAGATTTTTCTACTGTTATAAATCCTCTGCCGTCCTAATCACGTCAACAGGGTCATCAAAGTGATGACAACTGTTAATCAGGAGAGAGTTCAAATTAAGATTAAATTATTGCTCACTAATATAATCTTCTTAGCTTGGATTTTACGTTATACGAATATTCTGTATATATGTAATGGTCTTTTTTAATCAAAATGATGGACGTCCTCGATAAAATATTCTTATCTTAGTTGTTTAGATTTAAGTTTGATTTTAATATTTGATAAAATATTCGTATTCTTGTTGTCTCGATTAAAGTTTGATTTTAATATTAGCATAAGAACTTATTTTAATATACACACATACCAAAAAGTTATTGAAAGGATAAAAAATGACTTAATGGATTTAGAAATTTTTACATATTTCCTGAATTTTAGTTCAATTTCTGAGAAAGATTTATACTTCGATGCGCACGTGCAATTGAACATTTTAGCACATACAAATTGGTCTGCTACGACCTTTTCATTCGACAATGAGTAACATCCATTTTATTCAATTGCTGATTCACAGGCAAGAAGCAAACCTTAAAATTGAAATTCTAGATTAATTTTTCAATTTTTTATTTCATGTTTGAGATTAACCAACTTTATTGTTGTTGAAAAAAGAATACATACAAAACAATTATTAAAACGAACAAAATGAGGTAATGGATATAGAAATGTTTACATTTTTCCTGTGTTTAGTTCAATTTCTGAGAACGATTCCCACGTGTACACAAACGCTGTAGAATGCCTCTTTATATATCTTAACATTGAACCTATACGATTTATTTCAGATCTCTCACTGTTAAACTCTTTAGTGTACTTATAATTTCAAATGGCATTTTTGTGGGTTTAAAAAATGATGAATCTACGATAAAGATGTAATATAGCAAACTGTCAAAATTGTTTAGTATGAAATATAAGATATTTTATAAAACAAAAAAATAATAGGGCATTACAGACCTAAGTATACAATACTGACGAGTAAATAGAAAGACAAAAATGTAAACAGATAAGTTTCACAGCAAATAACAATAACATAATTAGGAGAACAGCATACAAAATAAAGCTGTATTCTAATGGACATACTTGGCTAGCCGGTGTTTATTTCATTACATTTCTCTAAGTATATTAATTTGTCGCTGCAGTTAAGCAACTAATAAAAAAGAAAAGGACAGGTATTAAACGATAAATGAATTTCTGAGAACATGATATCATGCTTTCGTTACTAAGCGATATATTATGTCCCAATGCATATTTATATTTTTCTGATCTATGCTCCTAAAATTAAACGGACAAAAGTTAAATGCAAGCGGTGGTATGGTTGCTTTATTATATAATTCAAAATGAAAAATAGAAATTTACAAAAAAAAGAAAGAAATTGATCTCGCCATATCAGCCCTGCAACTGTTGGTTTCCTGTTTAGGAAACGTATATGTGCTCTCTGTCACTCTCTGTCTGTCTGTCTCTCTTTATCTCTATCTCTCTCTCTCTCTCTCTCTCTCTCTCTCTCTCTCTCTCTCTCTCTCTCTCTCTCTCTCTCTCTCTCTCTCTCTCTCTCTTATGAAATTCCCTATTAAAGACATCCTAGGAAAACAGAAGGCATAAACAACAACGAGTAACATACATTTTAATCTTTTACTGTTTCATATAGTCTTTTGTTTCAAAGGCAAGAATCAAACATTAAACCTGGAATTCCTGATTAATTTTTCACCATTTGTATGTTTCATGTCTGCCATTAACCCTCTTCAGAGAGAGAGAGAGAGAGAGAGAGAGAGAGAGAGAGAGAGAGAGAGAGAGAGAGAGAGAGAGAGAGAGAGAGAACTCTTCAAAACTGACGAACGGCTGATATGTAATCAGAATGTAAATAGATAATTAACACTGAATTATCATTACTAAACACGGTGAAAGAAAGAAAGAAAGAAAGAAAGAAAGAAAGAAAGAAAGAAAGAAAGAAAGAAAGAAAGAAAGAAAGAAAGAAAGAAAGAATTTTATTATAACGAGCTTAAAAACTTTCATTACTGCTACGCCAAACACAGGAGGTAACCATCAATTACTGTCATCGAAACAAAATATGTATTTCTTTTTATTTCTTTTTTAAATAATCGTTATCAAGAAATACACAAAAAATTCTTCACAGGATAGAGTGAAATGGTCAGAACGAACTTCAAAACCCAGCCAGTTAAATCGGCAGCAAGATTAATCCATTACTTTCGATGCGAAATCGGAAGGCTATATGAAGACCTACCCCTTTATATATACAGATATATAGGAAGGCAGACACACAGAAAGACAAATAGATACAAACACACAACCATGAAATTAAAAATAAATTTCGAAAATATCTTAAATAAACCAGGATAGGGACAAAAAGAAAATACAAACGTCTTTAATTCTGTGCAACCAGTGTCGCATTTAATACATGCTTCTTCAGACACAAAATATTGTGAAAAAAACGGATGACGTCTTTATATTATAAAATATAAATTACGACATTACGTAACGAAACAAATGGTATGATCCTCAGGTTTCCTCTAATATTTCATCAAGTTTTAATCACTCTCCACTCGAATTTTCTTTCATCCCAATAGATATTGCGCCTGGAGACATGAATAGACTCATAAAAGAAACTTATTTGATTCAAAAATTAGATACTTTGTATCCCATTGGCCTTAATACCAGCATACTATATACAATTGTATATTGTTTTAAATTGATGAATTGTACATCCTTGATAACGATATAATTATATGTATGACTGTTTGTCTCTAGTTAATTTTATTATTATATGCTCATCTTTTCTCTCCTTTAACCTTACATTGTTAGAATCGTGCAATATCACCGATATTGCACACCTTTAAACAGTATCCCACGTGCAAAGAAACTATTTTCTAACGTAAACATTTTTTATGAATGAATAAAAGATTATATTTCCTAGACGGCCACATTCCAGAAAATGTTTCATAGACTGACACATACAAATTGCTTTGGCACATTCCGCGTTTACTTTTTTGATATATATATATATATATATATATATATATATATATATATATATATATATATATATATATATATATATATATATATATACACAGGTTCCTCACAATAAAATAAAAGTTATACATATAAACTGTATTCTTTAGCGGTTAATAAAAATAGCCGAAAATATACTTATAATTTTACATCCTGAATTTCCTCAAAAAATATATTTTCGTAGGTCTGCAAATCTTAATTAGATGAGCCATATCATGGATTCTCAATGTTGGTTACACATTTTGAAATTTGTACTTTAATTTCGAGAATATTCTAAGTGTAGTTGCATCCTCCTTACTCTACTCAAAATGTAATAAACATTAAATTCTTCAGCAACTTTTCGATAATTGTAATGTAAGGGCTTCATAATCTTCACACATTATGTTCTGAATCATTCAATGACAGAAAAGAAATACGCATGCCGATGTCAACACAATTCAAAACTTTAAACTGGCAGACCCTGCTGGAAAGCGATGCAAGTGTTTCATGTAGATAAATCCGGACCAATATCACAAGATTGTGTTGAATCGACAAAAATACTAAAAGGTATTCATTCCAGATCAAATGAAAAAGTTGTTGCAATGCGTATTCATCAACAATATTCCAAATTTCAATGTTAAGTAGAGCGAGCGCCAATATATTTCGAAACTTATGTCTAGTGCGCGACCAACTTCAAATTTATTTGGGCGGAGTTATGCGCTCATTAATAATGTTGGGCAATGATCCATCAATGCTTACGTATTAGGTCGGAATACGGCATACAATTAGTTACTTTATTTCTTTCAGTGCATTTTGTTTATATATATATATATATATATATATATATATATATATATATATATATATATATATATATATATATATATATATATATATATATATATATATATATATATAAACGTTGGGAAGAATAAGAATTTAGCATATAATAAAAAGGTTACTGTGTTTGTATGGGAAATTATGAACTCGTTTTCTCGGAAGCATTCCCAAGCTTGTGCAGTATATCCATCCAAAAACCTCGTCATATTTTCCCATACAAATGCAGTAACCTATAATTATTTAAAAAATTCAACGAAATATTGACCAAAAAACAGCTAGTGTGACCCATCAATTGAAGTTGGCGACATTGACCAGTATAGGAGTTACCATTACACTCGGCAACTTGTCTTCACTTATCTTTTTGTCTCGACGATGTTACCCCACAATTTCTTTCCTAATGGATTTTATTGGAAATAATGATGCCTTCATTGTCCTGCGTTAGCGCGCACCATTTTATTTTCTTTTTAATGCAATAACTTCATTTGAGATTACCAGACAAAAGTGATTATATACCGGAAGTTGAGACCCGTATTTACTTTTGCCCTTTTGTTCTCTCTTTATTTACAATGAATCATGTAGAAAAGGAAAATGTGCTAGGTAATAGAAAAATAAATTAACTACTGATAAATGACTTTGGCCATTCTAAAATCGAGCATTATTACATATACGGTGACTGTTGATTTACCACAAGCCATTAATGTCTTAGGCAATCATATTTTCTAGATGCAGACTGCTGACCGAGATCCATTATGGTCTGTTTCTATGATTACCCTAATGACTGTAGAGAAAATATTTCGTGTTCAGTACTAAATTTTCGTTCATTCAATTAAACTCTTATGAGAGTTACAAGTGTACGTTTACGTATCGGAAATCCATCACGGGTATATATTCAAACCTTTGTCAAACATTAAAAGGAAGGTCAGTCGTCCGTCATTTGTTGTTATATTATTATTATGCCAGGAACAGCATATTGGCCGTAAATCTCTGTTATCTGTACTTCATTGTTTTTTTATATCTTTTTATATAAGCAGAAATAGTCCAATGAAATTTGGACAGTTTGAAGCCACTAGATCCTGGTTATACTGAAATTTGGAATGCCATAACAGTCCAGTATGGTTTACTATTACAAGACAAAATACACAACTAAGTATAGAAATTTATTATATGCTCATCTTTTCTCATCTAACTTTACATTGTCAGAATCGTTCAATATTCCCCGATATTAAATAACTTCATATTGCACTCCTCGCGATTGATGCACGTAAGCGCGCATTACGCTATGAAGTTAAATGGTCGGTGGACTGGGCAATATGCGCATGAATACTATTGTTGTATATTGAAGGAATCTACGATTGCGAAATTAATTATATTAAAAATTAAAAAAATAAATTTTATTATTGAAATATTTGGTTGTGAATTTTGTTTTGAAGTCTTTGGTAATGAGACAAATTAAAAGGGTTATTACCTTTTAATGGAAAAATATGAATTCGTTTTTTTCGGATGGATATACTGCACTCCCAAGCTCGTGCAGTATAGCAATCCGAAAAACTCATTCATATTTTCCCATACAAATGCAATAACATATAATTATTTCAAAGTTGTATCCAGACCCCGTTGGGATTCAAACCTTGGCCAAACGACATACCTGCTCCTCTACGAATGATTGATTGATTGATTGATTGATTGATTGATTGATTCATTCATTCATTCATTCATTCATTCATTCATTCATTCATTCATTCATTCATTCATTCATTCATTCATTCATTCATTCGTTCGTTCGTTCTTTCGTTCGTTCGTTCGTTCATTCATTCATTCATTCACAACAACCGTTTCGGTGGTCTAAGTAGTTAGAGCAAGAAGTCGCTATTTCTTAACCCGGCCTATTCCGATCAAAAATTCATAAAAATGGTATTAGTAGATGCCTCGATTGGCGTTCTGACTTAGTGTTAGGACTGGTTGGTCATGTCTCAGGATAGAGTAGTCAGGTGGGAGGTGATGCTACATGCCATATTGTAAACATATTAGGAATATCACTGAAAAAATTGATAAAGATACGTCAAAAATTCAAATCACAAACACAAATTAAAATCACATAACAAACCATTACTTTCTCATCTAGTTCTAAGCCGTTAACAAAGGACTGAACCAGATTGGTGTGAGATCCACGTCAAAATATATATCCCGGTAAAGTAATTCATTGAGGTATGGAGAATAGATGTAATTGCTTATGTAGACGATAGCGCAAAATTTAAATCGGGTGTCAAACTGACAAACTGTAATTTTAACAAGGCTGCAACGGTAAGGTTAGATTTGTTTCATTTAGGCTAAATTACCCATGAATTTCAAATGATGTATCCAGTGTCGTTCCTTACGTTTGCGTTTTGTGTCTCTACACTCTAGATCAGATTCAATCGGCAATTTTCGAGTGACTCTCTGAATATCCATTCGAATAGTAGGGGTCGGCGACCTTGGCACTGATTTTGTGTCAATGTGGGATTTGTGACTATTCATTCGCTTTCGGAAATCAATGGTTTCGAAAAGATATCGAATGACAGAGGTCTTGCATGTCAGAAGATATATTGTATTATTGGCGGGACAGTCTAACCTATAACTGATGGTGAAATTAACTCCTGTTGTCGAACTTCTAAAGACATGGAATAAAGAATGTTTATACATTAGGCAACGGGTGACTTTGCAATGGCATGTACCTGAATATGTGGCTTTGTTTAACGATATTGTGACACGTATCAGGTGGTCTTTCAGATTTTTAGGTAATGGTAAGTATCCTCAGGAACTTCTGAAAATAAACAATATATATATATATATATATATATATATATATATATATATATATATATATATATATATATATATATATATATATATATATATATATATATATATATAAAGAATACAAATCATATGGCGAATAACAACCCTCTCAAGCGTACTGGATCCACCAAGGGATCACGTTTGTCAGGGATTAATTAAAATAGATGCAATAAACTGACGACGAGCAGTACGAAACTAGTAACTAACTAGCCTAAGCGCTTTCGACTCTTAATGAGTCTTTTTCAAAGGCAAATACAAAACATAGTTACGGCAAACAAATAAACACAAAAACGTTGCGTTTGTAAACCTCTACATTTCTATCTTCACATGTGCTAAAACTATAAATACAAACAGCTTGTATAGACTAGTTGCGGAAACTGTTCCGCAACTAGTCTATACAAGCTGTTTGTATTTATAGTTTTAGCACATGTGAAGATAGAAATGTAGAGGTTTACAAACGCAACGTTTTTGTGTTTATTTGTTTGCCGTAACTATGTTTTGTATTTGCCTTTGAAAAAGACTCATTAAGAGTCGAAAGCGCTTAGGCTAGTTAGTTACTAGTTTCGTACTGTTCGTCGTCAGTTTATTGCATCTATATATATATATATATATATATATATATATATATATATATATATATATATATATATATATATATATATATATATATATATATATATATATATATATAATCATAATATATACCAGACGGAACAGACTGTGACATCCCTGGATTCTGTAGTAAAAACTTGATAAGATTGGGAAGCATTTAATAGTTTAATACAAACATTATTATCATTCAGGATAGAGAAACTACATTCGTACAAAACGGAGTTTCGAACCTAGGTCCTCGAGTAAGTGGCACCCAACGCCTTGCCTGCACGCACCAGCCCATATACCGTCACGACTGAGCACGAATCACAAAAAAAAATGATGGCTCTGAGTCGGTGTTAGATGAGCTCGGGCATAAGAGACCCACTCTCATGACGACCTAGTAAATAATTCTCATATATATACACAGTCGTTCCAGATTCCTATGAAAGAAATCAAGGTATATATGAATTTTATTCTCGTTGACCTGGATTCGAAATTCCGTAGAGTATAATTTAATTTCTATTACTAACATGTAGGAGAGTATTGTTTGTATCTATCTATCTATATATCTATCTATCTATCTATCTATCTATCTATCTATCTATCTATCTATATATATATATAAATAATTATAAATATATACCAGACAGAACAGACTGTGCTATCCCTGGATTCTGTAGTAGAATCTTGATAATAGTGGGCAGAAATAATAGTTTAATACAAACAATACTATCATACAGGTTAGAGAAATTAAATTCGTACTCTACCGAGTTTCGAACCTAGATCCGCGAGTAAATGGCACCCATCGCCTTGCCTGCACGCACCAACCCATATACCGTCACGACTAAGCACGCATCACCAAAAAATGATGGCACTGAATCGGTGTTATATAAGCTCGTGCGTAGCAGACACACTCGCATGACGACCTAGTAATTAATTCTCATAAATATACACAGTCGTTCCAGATTCCTATGAAAGAAATCAAGGTATATAGGAATTTTGTATTACAAATAATTATAAATATATACCAGACAGAACAGACTGTACTATCCCTGGATTCTGTAGTAGAATCTTGATAATAGTGGGCAGAAATAATAGTTTAATACAAACAATACTATCATACAGGTTAGAGAAATTAAATTCGTACTCTACCGAGTTTCGAAACTTAATTGTTTGTTTATATAACACCGATTCAGTGCCATCATTTTTTGGTGATGCGTGCTTAGTCGTGACGGTATATGGGTTGGTGCGTGCAGGCAAGGCGATGGGTGCCATTTACTCGCGGATCTAGGTTCGAAACTCGGTAGAGTACGAATTTAATTTCTCTAACCTGTATGATAGTATTGTATGTATTAAACTATTATTTCTGCCCACTATTATCAAGATTCTACTACAGAATCCAGGGATAGCACAGTCTGTTCTGTCTGGTATATATTTATAATTATTTATATACAAAATTCCTATATACCTTGATTTCTTTCATAGGAATCTGGAACGACTGTGTATATTAATGAGAATTAATTACTAGGTCGTCATGCGAGTGTGTCTGCTACGCACGAGCTTATATAACACCGATTCAGTGCCATCATTTTTGGTGATGCGTGCTTAGTCGTGACGGTATATGGGTTGGTGCGTGCAGGCAAGGCGATAGGTGCCATTTACTCGCGGATCTAGGTTCGAAACTCGGTAGAGTACGAATTTAATTTCTCTAACCTGTATGATAGTATTGTTTGTATTAAACTATTATTTCTGCCCACTATTATCAAGATTCTACTACAGAATCCAGGGATAGCACAGTTTGTTCTGTCTGGTATATATTTATAATTATTTGTAATACAAAATTCCTATATACCTTGATTTCTTTCATAGGAATCTGGAACGACTGTGTATATTTATGAGAATTAATTACTAGGTCGTCATGCGAGTGTGTCTGCTACGCACGAGTTTATATAACACCGATTCAGTGCCATCATTTTTTGGTGATGCGTGCTTAGTCGTGACGGTATATGGGTTGGTGCGTGCAGGCAAGGCGATGGGTGCCATTTACTCGCGGATCTAGGTTCGAAACTCGGTAGAGTACGAATTTAATTTCTCTAACCTGTATGATAGTATTGTTTGTATTTAACTATTATTTCTGCCCACTATTATCAAGATTCTACTACAGAATCCAGGGATAGCACAGTCTGTTCTGTCTGGTATATATTTATAATTATTTATATACAAAATTCCTATATACCTTGATTTCTTTCATAGGAATCTGGAACGACTGTGTATATTTATGAGAATTAATTACTAGGTCGTCATGCGAGTGTGTCTGCTACGCACGAGCTTATATAACACCGATTCAGTGCCATCATTTTTTGGTGATGCGTGCTTAGTCGTGACGGTATATGGGTTGGTGCGTGCAGGCAAGGCGATGGGTGCCATTTACTCGCGGATCTAGGTTCGAAACTCGGTAGAGTACGAATTTAATTTCTCTAACCTGTATGATAGTATTGTATGTATTAAACTATTATTTCTGCCCACTATTATCAAGATTCTACTACAGAATCCAGGGATAGCACAGTCTGTTCTGTCTGGTATATATTTATAATTATTTATATACAAAATTCCTATATACCTTGATTTCTTTCATAGGAATCTGGAACGACTGTGTATATTAATGAGAATTAATTACTAGGTCGTCATGCGAGTGTGTCTGCTACGCACGAGCTTATATAACACCGATTCAGTGCCATCATTTTTGGTGATGCGTGCTTAGTCGTGACGGTATATGGGTTGGTGCGTGCAGGCAAGGCGATGGGTGCCATTTACTCGCGGATCTAGGTTCGAAACTCGGTAGAGTACGAATTTAATTTCTCTAACCTGTATGATAGTATTGTTTGTATTAAACTATTATTTCTGCCCACTATTATCAAGATTCTACTACAGAATCCAGGGATAGCACAGTTTGTTCTGTCTGGTATATATTTATAATTATTTGTAATACAAAATTCCTATATACCTTGATTTCTTTCATAGGAATCTGGAACGACTGTGTATATTTATGAGAATTAATTACTAGGTCGTCATGCGAGTGTGTCTGCTACGCACGAGCTTATATAACACCGATTCAGTGCCATCATTTTTTGGTGATGCGTGCTTAGTCGTGACGGTATATGGGTTGGTGCGTGCAGGCAAGGCGATGGGTGCCATTTACTCGCGGATCTAGGTTCGAAACTCGGTAGAGTACGAATTTAATTTCTCTAACCTGTATGATAGTATTGTTTGTATTAAACTATTATTTCTGCCCACTATTATCAAGATTCTACTACAGAATCCAGGGATAGCACAGTCTGTTCTGTCTGGTATATATTTATAATTATTTATATACAACATTCCTATATACCTTGATTTCTTTCATAGGAATCTGGAACGACTGTGTATATTTATGAGAATTAATTACTAGGTCGTCATGCGAGTGTGTCTGCTACGCACGAGCTTATATAACACCGATTCAGTGCCATCATTTTTTGGTGATGCGTGCTTAGTCGTGACGGTATATGGGTTGGTGCGTGCAGGCAAGGCGATGGGTGCCATTTACTCGCGGATCTAGGTTCGAAACTCGGTAGAGTACGAATTTAATTTCTCTAACCTGTATGATAGTATTGTTTGTATTAAACTATATATATATATATATATATATATATATATATATATATATATATATATATATATATATATATATATATATATATATATATATCGTTTTAGTTCTTAATGACAACATTTTTCCACGTAGATATGTTAGGTATTATAGAATTTCTACGATTGCATATAAATAATGCACGAATATGTAGCTTTTAACGTCAATAACTTCGTCATTATTTATTATAATCTCAGGCATGAGTGATTGACATTTGTACGTATAATCGAAAGTTTAGGTATAAAAAATAAATACCTTTGTTAGCGTTGAAAATTTCATTCACTTATTCTATGAGCAATATGATTATTTACGGTGCCAATATTCTTTCATAATTAAAATTCGGGAAACATTTTCAGTGGCTTACTCAAAGATATAGCCATTATTTTCAGCACTGATTTGCGAGTACTCAATTATGTCTATAATATTTGGAATATCTTTGCTGTTCATATCATTATATTGACCGTTTCTCTCTGCGCTGAGACTTTGCTCAGTATTATGTATAAATGTAAGCAACGCATGTGTCAATGATGAAAAGGATTGAACTAAATTTACAATTACTAAATCTAGTGGTTAGAGCGTCCGCCTCGGATGCGGGAGGTCGTGGGTTCGATCCCCGGTCGAGTCATACCAAAGACTTAAAAAAATGGTACTAACAGTTTCCTCGCTTGACGCTCGGCATTAATAGGTTAGTGTTAGGACTGGTCGGCCTGGTGTCAGGATAAAGTGACTGGTTGGGACATCATGCTACATGTCTGCGGCGTGATGCCTCAGTGCTAGACATCACTATAAACTGCTACACTGCAGACATCGTAGTGATATGACTGGAAAATTGTTAAAAGCTACGTTAAAATCATAAACACACATAAACACTAAATCTCAAGCAATTTATCTTTGCATTAAACTTTGTGTCACGAGAAAGGCAAGATTTTTGACCTTGTAAATGAATATCGGGCTCTGTTGATCGTTTATATTCTGAAAAAATGATACCGGAAAGGAAATAAAGAAGGAAATCGCTTTCGAGGTACTATAAATACCTACTGGCCTACGTTCAAACATACATACATGCACGCACACACACGCACATACACACACATGATAAGATTGAATAAAACAGTTATCACCTGAATATAAGCACTTGTTTATAGATGTGCCTACAAGAACATATGCGATCTATCATGATGTTGAAATTGTAAATTCCAAACATGTGAAACAAGTCCCGTACAGGGTAAACCCTCTCAAAAATGGAATGTTTGAACAAATAGACTTCCGTATTTACTGGAGAATGGCTTTAAAGAACCGAGTAAAAGTGACGTAGTTCACCATGTATACTTGTTCCGAAACCAGAAAATACTTTCCGCATGTGCATTGAGCAGGTGAACTAATTAACTAAAACTGATTAATTTCAGCTAACACTTCGATGACTGCATTGATAAAATTGAAAGTGCAAATATGGAAAATTGCACTGATGGATAGAGCAAAGATAATTTCTGCATTCGTGACTCCAGATGGACTTTCTATCATTATAAAGTGAAGCTGTTTGAGATGAAAAATTTGTCTAGTACTTTGTACCCTTTATTGAACACTATTCTATTTGGTGTAGACAATTGAGATGCTTACATAGATGATGTCATCATTTATAAAGATAAATAGGAAGTTTATAGAGCGACAATTCTGATAATCTTTGACAAAAACATCGATGCTAATTTGACAATTAATTTATCTGAATGTGAGTTTTGCCACTTGCAACATACTAGCTGAACCCCTGAAATATTTATCAAAGAAACCTAGTTTCATTCGTTTGAAAAATGTCACACGGAATTTTATATGTTAATGGCCATGGTTAAAAGTGAACCAGTTCTTTCAGCTCCAAACCTCTTTCAATCATTGAAACTATCTATTGATGTAAGTGTTGTTGGAGTTGGTGTAGTTTGCATTCAAGTAGAATAAAATGGTGTTGATTATCCAGTTTGATCAATCTGCTAAAAAAATTAAATAAGAATCAGAGAAATTACTCCACAATCAAGAAGAAATGTTTGACTTTTATACTGGCATTGCAATACTTTGAAGTCTATATTATTGGTTCATCTCCTTCTCCGATTATTGTGTTTAGTAACAACAACCCATTAGTTTTATTGGCAAGATGAAAAACCTAAATCAGATTATTAACGTCGATTTTGATGTTGCATTTTTACCACCACATATTTTAATTATTTGCGTTCAATATTTGAATTCTCTTTATTTCATCTTTGTATCATAGCTTTATTGTGATGATTATTGTTCACGGAAACTGATATTGTCGTAAGAGTTTGTTTCTTTTAGAACGTACATATCTTTCGAGGCTTTTGTATGAGTTGTGCAGTTAGTTGGGTTTATAAATAAACGACGTAAATGACTGGCTGTGACCATGGGCGTATCTTAAAAATTGCAAACGTAAAGATAGAGAAATAAATCACAAAAGAAAAGTGGATCTTCGAACTGACATATGAAAGACACAATATAAGAATTTTAAGAGAGAGAGAGAGAGAGAGAGAGAGAGAGAGAGAGAGAGAGAGAGAGAGAGAGAGAGAGAGAGAGATTATATGTGTATGAAGTTCCCGCAAAGCATGCTGGCCTCTTCAAAACATTAGTGCATTATAATCTTACATTGCAACAATTAGCAATGTTTTGTCTTTGTCTTTTTATAATCCCTTATGATGCCGTATTCATCAACAGATCTGCATGATTCGCGTCAGTAACAATATCACCATTGTCACCTGGAATTTGAGAACGCTGAGAGCAGCATGAAAGCTAGAGGAGTTTACATATGAAATGAACATATACCGCTGGAACATCCTATGACTACGTGAGGTACGATGGAAGGATATTGGAAAAGCAACTACTTTGGAAGGCCACAAACCGTATTTTATTGGTAGAGAGGACAAACATGATCAGGGAGTCGGGTTCCTTGCCCACAAGAACAGCGTGAGTACTGTCATGGCCTGTCCGCCAGTCTCCAGCCATCTCATCCCCATCCGCCTCAGGGTAACTCCATTCAGCATCATCATTATACAGGCATACGACCCAGCATCAGACTGTGATGACGCAGATGTGAAAGAATTATATCAACAGCTACAAGAATTGGTGGTTAAGATATCGAAGAAAAACAGGTTGTCGTACAAGGCTATTGGAATGACAAGATATATATATATATATATATATATATATATATATATATATATATATATATATATATATATATATATATATATATATATATATATATATATATATATATATTGTTTATTTCCAGAAGTTCCTGAGGATACTTACCTTACCTAAAAGTCTGAAAGACCACCTAATACGTGTCACAATATCGTCAAACAAAGCCACATATTCAGGTACATGCCATTGCAAAGTCAACCGTTGCCTAATATATAGACATTCGTGATTCCATATCTTTAGAAGTTCGACAATAGGAGTTAATTTCACCATCAGTTAGAGGTTGGACTGTCCCGCCAATAATACAATATATCTTCTGACATGCAAGATCTCCGCCATTCGATATCTTTTCGAAACCTTTGATTTCCGAAAGCGAATGAATAGTCACAAATCCCACATAGGCACAAAATCATTGCCAAGGTCGCCGACCCCTACTATTCGAATGGATATTTAGAGAGTCACTCGAAAATTGCCGATTGAATCTGACCTAGAGTGTAGAGACACAAAACGCAAACGTAAGGAACGACACTGGATACATCATTTGAAATTCTTGGCTAATTTCTAAATTCTTATTCTTCCCAAGGCTTAAATATATATATATATATATATATATATATATATATATATATATATATATATATATATATATATATATATATATATATATATATATATATATATAAACAAAATGCACTGAAAGAAACAAAGTAGCTAATTGTATGACGTATTCCGACCTAAATACTTAAGCATTGAGGGATCATTGCCCAACATTATTAATGAGCGCATAACTCCGCCCAAATAAATTTAAGTTGGTCGCGCACTAGATATAAGTTTCCAAATAAAATGTCGCTCGCTCTACTTAACATTGAAATTTGGAATATTGTTGATGAATACGCATTGTAACAACTTTTTCATGTTATCTGGAATGAACACCTTTTAGTATTTTTGTCGATTCAACACAATCTTGCGATTTTGGTCCGGATTTATCTACATGACACACTTGCATCGCATTCCAGCAGGGTCTGCCAGTTTAAAGTTTGAATTGTGTTGACATCGGCATGCGTATTTCTTTTCTGTCATGGAATGATTCAGAACATAATGTGTGAAGATTATGAAGCCTTTACATTACAATTATCGAAAAGATGCTGAAGAATTTAATGTTTATTTCATTTTGGGTAGAGTAAGGAGGATGCAACTACACTTGGAATATTCTCGAAATTAAAGTACAAATTTCAAAATGTGTAATCAACATTGAGAATCCATGATATGGCTCATCTAATTAAGATTAACAGACCTACGAAAATATATTTTTTGAGGAAATTCAGGATGTAAAATTATAAGTATATTTTCTGCCATTTTTATTAACAGCTAAAGAATACAGTTTATATGTATAACTTGCATTTTATATATTTAGTTAAATCTGTAACATTTTATCAAAAGAGTAAACGCGGAATGTGCCAAAGCAATTTGGATGTGTCAGTCTATGAAACATTTCCTGGAATGTGGCCGTCTATGAAATATAATCTTTAATTCATTCATAAAAAATGTTTACGTTAGAAAATAGTTTCTTTGCACGTGGGATACTGTTTAAAGGTGTGCAATATCGGTGATATTGCACGATTTTAACAATGTAAGGTTAAAGGAGAGAAAAGATGAGCATATAATAATAAAATTAACTAGAGACAAACAGTCATGCATATAATTATATCGTTATCAAGGATGTACAATTTATCAATTTAAAACAATATACCATTGTATATAGTATACTGGTATTAAGGCCAATGGGATACAAAGTATCTAATTTTTTAATCAAATAAGTTTCTTTTATGAGTCTATTCATGTCTCCAGGCGCAATATCTATTGGCATGAAAGAAAATTCGAGTGGAGAGTGATTAAAACTTGATGAAATATTAGAGGAAACCTGAGGATCATACCATTTGTTTCGTTACGTAATGTCGTAATTTATATTTTATAATATAAAGACGTCATCCGTTTATTTCACAACATTTTGTGCCTGAAAAAGCATGTATTAAATGCGACACTGGTTGCACAGAATTAAAGACGTTTGTATTTTCTTTTTGTCCCTATCCTGGTTTATTTAAGATATTTTCGAGATTTATTTTTATTTTCATGGTTGTGTGTTTGTATCTCTTTGTCTTTCTTCCTAATTGTCTGTCTGTCTGCTTTTCTATATATCTGTATATATAAAGGGGTAGGTCTTCATATAGCCTTGCAATTTCACATCGAAAGTAATGGATTATTCTTGCTGCCGATTTAACTGGCTGGGCTTTGAAGTTCGTTCTGACCATTTCAGTCTATCCTGTGAAGAACTTTTTGTGTATTTCTTGATAACGATTATTTAAAAAAGAAATAAAAAGAAATACATATTTTGTTTCGATGACAGTAATTGATGGTTACCTCCTGTGTCTGGCGTAGCATTAATGAAAGTATTTAAGCTCGTTATAATAAAATTCTTTCTTTCTTTCTTTCTTTCTTTCTTTCTTTCTTTCTTTCTTTCTTTCTTTCAACGTGTTTAGTAATGATAAATCAGTGTCAATTATCTATTTACATTCTGATTACATATCAGCCGTTCGTCAGTTTTAAAGAGCTCTCTCTCTCTCTCTCTCTCTCTCTCTCTCTCTCTCTCTCTCTCTCTCTCTCTCTCTCTCTCTCTCTCTCTCTCTCTCTCTGTGAAGAGGGATAATAGCAGACATGAAACATACAAATGGTGAAAAATTAATCAGGAATTCCAGGTTTAATGTTTGATTCTTGCCTTTGAAACAAATGACTATATGAAACAGTAAAAGATTAAAATGAATGTTACTCGTTGTTGTTTATGCCTTCTGTTTTCCTAGGATGTCTTTAATAGGGAATTTCATAAGAGAGAGAGAGAGAGAGAGAGAGAGAGAGAGAGAGAGAGAGAGAGAGAGAGAGAGAGAGAGAGAGAGAGAGACAGACAGACAGACAGACAGACAGACAGACAGACAGACAGACAGAAAGTGACAGAGAGCACATATACGTTTCCTAAACAGGAAACCAACAGTTGCGGGGCTAATATGGCGAGATCAATTTCTTTCTTTCTTTTTTGTAAATTTCTATTTTTCATTTTGAATTATATAATAAAGCAATCATACCACTGCTTGGATTTAACTTTTGTCCGTTTAATTTTAGGAGCATAGATCAGAAAAATTTAAATATGCATTGGGATATAATATTTCGCTTAGTAACGAAAGCATGATATCATGTTCTCAGAAATTCATTTATCGTTTAATACCTGTCCTTTTCTTTTTTATTGGTTGCTTAACTGCAGCGACAAATTAATATACTTAGAGAAATGTAATGAAATAAACACCGGCTAGCCAAGTATGTCCATTAGAATACAGCTTTATTTTGTATGCTGTTCTCCTAATTATGTTATTGTTATTTGCTGTGAAACTTATATGTTTACATTTTTGTCTTTCTATTTACTCGTCAGTATTGTATACTTAGGTCTGTAATGCCCTATTATTTTTTTGTTTTATAAAATATCTTATATTTCATACTAAACAATTTTGACAGTTTGCTATATTACATCTTTATCGTAGATTCTTCATTTTTTAAACCCACAAAAATGCCATTTGAAATTATAAGTACACTAAAGAGTTTAACAGTGAGAGATCTGAAATAAATCGTAAAGGTTCAATGTTAGGATATATAAAGAGGCATTCTACAGCGTTTGTGTACACGTGCGAATCGTTCTCAGCAATTGAATTAAAACAGGAAAAATGTAAACATTTCTAAATCCATTACCTCATTTTGTTCGTTTTAATAATTGTTTTGTATGTATTCTTTTTTCAACAACAATAAAGTTGGTTAATCTCAAACATGAAATAAAAAATTGAAAAATTAATCTAGAATTTCAATTTTATGGTTTGCTTCTTGCCTGTGAATCAGTAATTGAATAAATGGATGTTACTCATTGTTGAATGAAAAGGTCGTAGCAGACCAATTTGTATGTGCTAAAATGTTCAATTGCACGTGCGCATCGAAGTATAAATCTTTCTCAGAAATTGAACTAAAATTCAGGAAATATGTAAAAATTTCTAAATCTATTAAGTCATTTTTTATCCTTTCAATAACTTTTTGGTATATGTGTATATTAAAATAAGTTCTTATGCTAAATATTATAAATCAAACTTTAATCTAGACAACAAGAATACGAATATTTTATCAGATATTAAAATCAAACTTAAATCTAAACGACTAAGATAAGAATATTTTGTCGAGGACGTCCATCATTTTGATTAAAAAAGACCATTGCATATTTACAGAATATTCGTATAACGTATAATCCAAGCTAAGAAGATTATATAAGTGAGCAATAATTTAATCTTAATTTGAACTCTCTCCTGATTAACAGTTGTCATCACTTTGATGACCCTGTTGACGTGATTAGGACGGCAGAGGATTTATAACAGTAGAAAAATCTTTTGAGATTTTAATATTGACATTTAGGAATAATACCAAAGATGAAGAGCAAGTATTCTGCTGTTTTGGCTTAATTGAGAACGTGATAATTTTTAATCGAGGTTGAAATGTGACTCAGACATTGTCCAAAAGCCATATCCGTCAATTTAGAAGACCTAACCATTCTCAATCAACCCGGATGTGGATTAAATTAGGCCCAATGTTACCGCATGGCTAATTACATACCTATTTTGTTACATACATAGTGGGTTACATACATGGTGGGGTATATACATTGAGGATTATATACATGTTTGAGTATGCTATATAACAGGCTACGTTTTATTTTATTTTACCAATTGTTAGATATATGGAAATGAAACAAAACTAAAACAGAAGGATCAG
This sequence comes from Potamilus streckersoni, assembly GCA_016746295.1. Lineage (NCBI taxonomy): Eukaryota > Metazoa > Mollusca > Bivalvia > Unionida > Unionidae > Potamilus > Potamilus streckersoni. The sequence goes on along the minus strand of JAEAOA010000947.1, from coordinate 1,348,290 downwards.
GCCAAAAAATAACAAACATCCATTTCTAAGGAACTTATGGTGATGTTATCAGACTGAAGAAAACAAGAAATGGTCTCTTTTGGGATTGTAACAAAATTCCACGCAATGTATATAATGATAAAGTTTTAAATTTGAACACATTTGTCTTCGGAAGAGCTCTTTGATGTAAATGTACAAGAATCTTGCCTGACAATAATTGAAGTCATACTTGATCTCAACCCAGTATAATCCTAGGAGAGAATATCACATGACAATCATGAGTCAGGTTAACTCAAAATGTAACATTAACACGTCCATCCCACTTCGTCCACTCAGTTCTTAGACAAAGAAACTCTTCCGTCTAGATAATGCATTTATACCTCAAAAATGAATTTAATTTCGATGTTGACATTAGTCTAAGATGGAACAGTTGAACACAAAAGATTGGAACAGCTGACGTCTTGAAAACTGTGCAGATCGAAACATTTGGCATTTTGAAAACATCGCAGAAGGAAAAATGTGCGTTTGAAAATTGTCCTGACTGGACAAGTTGACGATTTGAACACTTTTGAACCCTGTGAAGATTGGAACAGTTGATTTTGTGAAAATTCTCCAGATGATCGTTGATAACAATCACAAAATAAAAAAAAATTATCACGTGTTTAACTTATTTTGTTAACATTGTCATTTCTCTCCTATCTAAATAATATTGTATATGTACTACTTTATATAGATTTCCAACATGTTATCATTATTCTTTGGAAATCGCATAAGGCATGTAAACTGAAAGGCCAACTATAGGCAATACAATTTCAAATTACATTTATTACTTTGTTACATGTATGTGTTTAAAACGTTTGTCAATGTATCACATTTGTCATCACGATTGGCAATGCATCACCTTTGTCTTGATTTAAATTCGGAAGACCTAAATCACATTTGTCAATGTATCACGATTGACACTGTATAATATTTGTCAATGTATCATGATTGGCAATATATCACGATTGGCAATGCATCCCATTTGTCAGATTTAAATTCGGAAGACCTAAATTAGAAGCAGATCATAATAGCAGCATGTGAGTTCATTCCATGATGTATTCCTCAAATTTCCAACGGGTCTTTATTCTTCTCGGGTCGGCAACGTGTCCTTGTCTTATACATCCCAATTCCACATAGGAAAATAAAGAAACTTACTTCACATGCAATTCCAAGATATAAACTCCAGGGGTAAGCATATTCACCTGAAAAGAACAATTTAAAAATCAATCAATCCATCGTTTTTCTTTCAAATCTTTTCCATCATGCAGTATAGGTTTACTTACAAATGGATGTGAAAAGAATAACAATAACAAACGACTATTTACCAAACAACGAGCGAAACATTTCTCAACAGAATATATATATATATATATATATATATATATATATATATATATATATATATATATATATATATATATATATATATATATATATATATATATTAGTAACAAAAAAAAACTAGAACATTGTGACTAAAAGTTTTAGTATACGTCGGGTTTAAAAGGCTAACATATAAGGCATTTTCCAAAAGACAAATATAAATGAATATTTCAAATTTAAAGACCAATTTTAAGACAATTTAAATTGACTAATTGCATTAGACTGTGACTTATATGAGTACTGTTCCAATTTACTAACCAACTTACGGTTAAAGTAGATCTACTACTTACTTAATATATATCTTGTCCATATTATTTATAACTCTTTATTAGTAACGGACACACGCACATACATACACACGCAAACATGCACGTTGTGTAAAAATTTGGATTTACTTACCAAAATTGTCCCAAAAACTCACATTGGTGGTAGTAGTTTCTTTGAGATGCAAACGTGACGAATTAGGGAATACTGTGACATTACCGTTCACATTGAAATTTGAAACATCATTCTCTACAGTGTCTCCATTCTTGGATACCACACTGGTATTACGTCTGTCCGTGTCACTTGCAGAAATGTTGATTTTCGATGCAGCGGATTCTTGATTTGAGGCTTTCTTAGGTGGTACAGTAATATCGGGGAATGATTCCGTTCTGACGTCTACAGTGGGAATGACGAACGAATTGCCTACAGTTGTCGGGTACATCGGCTGAAAACATTAAAAGGGAAGAATATCATCAATTTTCAACAGAAGTAGTGGATATAGTGAATATTTTTTGATGAACACACCTCATGCGGGGAGCATAGTTGTGTTACAGAGAGAGAGAGAGAGAGAGAGAGAGAGAGAGAGAGAGAGAGAGAGAGAGAGAGAGAGAGAGAGAGAGAGAGAGAGAGAGAGACTTTCACTATAGATTATAAAATGATACAGAATAAAATTTAAATACATTTAAGTAATATAATAAATCCCATCTAAGGTGACTCATAATGTAAATGAATATTCAGTTCACTTGTTTCCATTATGGACATTGATCACACGAGTTCTGTCAAACATTAAAAGGAAAAAAAAAAAAAAACAACAGAAAAACGGAAAAATTCTCAGATTACGTAATAAAAAAATCCCTACTGTATATAAACTAAACTTTGTCTCAAAATTTCGAAATTGGGTTGTGTAATTCATTCTGATTCAACCAGGAGAGTTTTCAGCTTTGGAAACAGTATGTTAATCAGACGACTTTAATCAGCTGTAACTTTATCACAGTCAGACATGTATATCTTAGGCGTCATATCATATTTTAATTACCAGGTAAATGGCAGGTAATCTTTACATTTAACACATAACAATTTTTATTTTATATTTTTGAATTTTTATATCTTAGTAAGAGGACATTATGACAATAATGAAATAAATCAACTACACCAGCAGCAACAATAAAATTAATAACAAAAAACACACATTAAGAAAGAGATAAAAATAAAACAATCAGTCAAATGAATCACTGGAACAGAGACAATCAAGGTAACAGACTATAAAAGTCGGTTGCATTCATCCTTCAAGTGACTAAATTCATTTTTGAATTGATCGTACAACTTTAATCTGCCTCTCTTTAATCATAATTATTACTCAAACCAACAAAACGCACACATTTAAGACTTCGCCTTGTGCGCACTTTTGTGGCATTATTCGTCAATTTAGCAGCTAAGCCTTGATACGTAAGTTGTATGAAATATTAATTGTATCATATGAACATCCATTATTTTAAATACAAAGTTATATAGAATTAGTAAATATTGACACACGTTCTCTTGATTTGCCTTGGTTTAAAAGGTACGACTTATCATTTCAGCACCTTTAGATGGCCGCCAATTGAGGATCATATTAAATATTTTTATAAGATATTCTGACCTTCATCGTCTTTATTGACTGTTTTAATGACTTCGAAGGATATTATAACAGGTAGTACACCGTCGAGTTAAAAATAACGATTTATTTACATTTTTTAATTTGTATTTTGTTTTATTTATCTTTTTTGTATTATGCAGTAGATATTCATTTTGTAAACGTTTCCTAATTATATGTATTGTTATATATTTGTTTTAGTAGAACGAAAATTAATCGTCTATTACTTATGTAACTCTGAGTCTTATCGTTATCGTTGGCGTCATCATTATCATTGTCGTTATCATTATTACCATCATTATCATTATCATTATGTTCAAAGTATAAAAGGTATTTAAAAGTCCTCTAGATATTTAACTTTTTAAAGTTATGTGTGAAGTAGTTTTATTGTGTAAATAATTGTTGCACTAAAATAAGCCACACAAATACCAATTGAAAGAGAAAAGGAAAGGAAAAGAAGTAAATATTGGCTGAAGAAAGTTTTTGTGTGCCTAAATTAAAATAAAATCTGAGCAAAAGAAACTTACTTGTGATGAACTTTTCCCAACGAGCAAGTTCCATGTATTGGAACATGAACTTCGAGTATTGGTCGTGATGCCGCTATAGACCGTTAATGGAAATAAAAATAACACTAGTCTCCAAGTATCCATCTTGTATTCTACGGACGTATAAGAACAGTTTCTTTTCTGTGACCTCTAATAATATTAGCTTATATATACCTTGTACGTCACGGGTCATGTGGTGGACAAGCCCGAGGTACCCACCTGCACCGTGTCCGGGACGGTAAAAACACTCAAAAGATTAAAGGATTAATAATAAGCTAACTAATTATTCCCTACTCTGACTCGGACGCGGCAGTGAGTTATTTTCCTCCTAGCTTTGATGCTTTGATTGGGAAGGTAGCTCTAAGAAGACAGCTTGGGGTATTAAGCCTACGGTTAATTGTTTCATTGTCCAGTTTGAATAATCCGATTAGACCCTATAAAAAATGTCACCGCCGTCACCTTCAGATTACAAATCTTGGATCCTGCAGTTAGTAGTTAATACATTTTTCACCCTTGCGCTGTTTTTTTTTTTTATTTTTATTATATTACCTCTCTATGTTTTGTGTCTAAAAATCTAATATTTTTTTTTATTTCATCTAACAATTCTTTATTCTCTAAAATCTTTTTGCATGCTGTTCATTCCATTTATTTTGCTGCAGGATTTCAAGGTCTTTTTATTAAAGTAATTTTTAAAAAAAAACAGCGCAAGGGTGAAAAATGTATTAACTACTAACTGTAGATTTCAAGATTTGTAATCTGAAGGTGACGGTGGTGACATTTTTTATAGGGTCTAATCGGATTATCCAAACTGGACAATGAAACAATGAACCGTAGGCTTAATACCCCAAGCTGTCCTCTTAGAGCTACCTTCCCAATCAAAGAGATCGCTCAGATGCGAAATCTTTGGAACCAATAGAATACTAATATTCAGTAAAATAATTATAAGAGTAATTCTGATTGGTCGTTTCTCGAAATGCTGCGGGATGCTGAATCTTTAGTGTTGAAAAGTACAAAATGTACACAAGTCATGACAGGAACGATGTTTATTATATTTGGTAGACCTAGTAATTGGCCTAGACGGCGTTGTTGTAATGCTGAAACTGTTATACTAGAGACTTTCAATGCACTATTTTCCACATCCTGATGTCAAGTATTGTCCAATTGCAGCATAGGCTTCTTTATGAGATAATAAATACATGCAGTACCAGTTTTGTTTTGCTCATTTTAACCTTCAGATATGTAAATTGTATATGAATCTAAGCACGAAACTTAGTTTTAGTTTTAGTTTTAGTTTTGCAGCCTGAGTGAGTAAAGCATTTATCATTGATTGTTAAACTGGTATACTGTCTAATTTAGTATGTTTCCTTTGTCAGTTTTATGTCAATTGGCCAGCTGACCTTGTGATCTGTGCTCTGACCAATGAAAGCATGTCAATGTGCCAAAATAACCCAAGTTGTGTAGGTATTTCTCATATCAATCAACAGATTTGACTGTGGATTATAAAGTTTTGAATTTTTATGAGAAGGATGGAAGGGAGGAGCATGAAATTACCACTTTTTGCTTGCTAACACTATGACATTTGTATAGTGGATTAGAAGCATATTTATATACTCAGCACATATTTTCACAATAATATCTAAGTCATAATATTGTAACATCATCAAAATGTTTCAGTTGCTTTAAAAATCAACTTAATTTTCAATTAAAAAATATGTGAATAAATGATATGTGTTTTTAGCATGTAATAGTTTCCTCAGTTTATATTCATTGCCAAATTCTGTAATATATTCTACTTTTTAAAATTCTGCAATTTGCAGTACTCATAATATGTAAGTTTAGTTTTGGATTGATGTATTTTTATGATTATTTAGTAAAAATGGAAACACCTGTACATTTTCCATCTGCTAAACAGACAAAAAATAAAAACAAAACATTGCACACTGCATCAAAGCAGATTTAAAATGTTTAAGGATACCACTAACTCTGTCAATAGGTATTGATATTTTTATTCAACATATCAAACTTTGAACAACTTTTAAAAAATGCTAAATATAATTTCATAAATTTATCTGAAAGTATCAAGTCATCATGCTGATCCACTCTCCATATATGAAAACTTTTACTCAACATAGAAAAATTGGTAAGCAGCTTTCTCACATAAAAACTGTTCCACAGAAGTTTCACATAAAGCTTAAGTGTATTAAATACTTTAAAATATTTACAAATGTGTTTGATTAATCATCAGATTTGGCCACCAGTACTCAAAGGGATAATTTGTAGACTGACTTTAGATGGCAGGTATCTTGGTATAAGATCTATCTTTAATCGACTTTGCATTATAGATCTGAACATGGTAAGTTAGTAGCATCTTGCTTGTAATAATGATGCCATCCATTGATACTTCCATGTGTCTTTCATACTCTTTAGTAATATCCACATGAGAACAAATCACAGAATTATCAGATGAAATCTGGAAAAAAAATTCATTTCATTAAATTATATATAGTTCATCAATTATATTTATTTTCTCACATTTTTCAGAACCTAGATGCTTTGAAAAGTGAACAGGTGTTGCAGTAACCATACAAAAGGAGATGAACAATGTAGACAGAAAAAAACATAAATGATTTCATACAGATGTTCACCTGAAATAAACTTTGTACTCCTCTCTGATTGACAGGTGTGAAAAATGATACAATTTAGTTCATTTATGAATTAATATAAAATGCGATCAAAACAAAGCATATATAATGCGATAAAAACAAAGCATCAAAAAATTGTTACATCTTATGTGTTGCCTGAATGACATTCTTGTTGGAGCATTGGTGGTTATTCTGTTGATTATTTGCAGCATAACTGATGTGAGAAGCCAAATGATCATTTTGAGTAACAACTAAGAATTGTGTATTTTATGATTTCATAATCTCATAAACTTACAATGAGATTATATTGTTCATTTTGACATGTTTACAGCAGATCATTTACCATTTTACATATTTTGAGACATCGGCTATCAGTCTTCAATAAACATTTCATTTTGAGAAAGTTACATTTTTATTTTGTGTTTGTCTCACTTGCGCATAATATTGAAAACAACGGGATCAATTGTTATTGTGCAGTAGCTAAAAGATGAAAAGAATTTCTGAAATGGAACAACATTCTGTTTTCTGTTACCATTTTTTATTTGTTTGTTCCATATTAAGGCCAGACATTCATTAAACTTCAACTTGTTTGCTTCTCTGATTGAGAAAAATGTTTCTGTGTATTGACCTGTCTTTTAGTCTTCAATATTATAGAATATGGTGTTTTATTACATTTGTGTCAGCAAGATACAGTTTTAATTCAATACATAATTTCCACAATGTGTTATTCTGATGTTTTAGATTAATGTATATTTGGTTGTAATAACTTGTAACATTAAAGTCATTTATTGTAACCGTCAATTTTATTGACATAAATGTAAATGACTATTGGAGCAACAGTCATACGTTTCATACTAGGGTTATCTTACCATTATAGTATCTTTAGTGTTGCTTACTGGTCAAGGCTCATGGTTAGATCATGGGAATAGCAAACAGTACTCTGCTTCTTTACATTAAGAAGGAAACCATGAAAGCATGGTACTTCATTAACATTTCAGTTATAATATTGATTGAAAGATGGTGTAAAGATGTGGTTCTTCAAACGTCAGAAAAGATTATTCAATTTCAAGTTTAATTTAGCAGGGTCTTTTAAAAGAAGATCTAGGGCAAGTAAGTTTGACAGATGATTGGCATAATTTAATGGTTTGTTTTAAAAAAATGCAGAGTTTATGTTGTCACCAAAGGCTATAAATATGGTTTCATTGCAACAACCCACTTGTACAGTGTTTTAATGGTTGAGTTGTTGTTACTACCTAGGTGCTACCACTGCTATTGGTCAATCAATCAGATTACCTCTGTACTAGAGAAACAAAGAAATCTTTTCCTTGAGTGAATTTTCAGTTTAAAATTTCTTTTAAATGTCAGGTGGTTATGATACTATGATACTGAGAGCGGTGAGAAAATTGATTCCTCTGATATATATGTACATATGACTTCTACAATGAGTTTTATTTACAAAACCATCTGATGATGCAGCCAGAAATGGAAAATGGAAAATCTTTGGAAGTCCACAGGGCTGTACTGAATTCTCAAAGTCCTCCATCTAGCTCTGTACACTGACTGCTGTCTGACATTTGTAACAAAAGCAAATGATTTGGCTAAATTAGAACTATCTGATTTGTCCTTTGCCGCAAATGTTCACATGAATACTTCATAGATTGAATTATAAATTTAAATTTTCATCAATTATACCAGGTATGTGTTATTGTGTGCCTAATTTGTAATAAATGAGAGAAAAATATGGATCAAATTGATCCAAAAAGAAAATTGGTGCCAATGTGAAACCTAATATTACTTCCACAGCAGTTGATTTGAAAGTCTTATTGCTAAATAATATCAGATACTTTAAGTGTTTAGCAGTTAAAAGGAATGAATGTCTTATCTAGAATTCCTTGAAATTCTTTTTAACCAGTATAATTTTCAGTTTATTTAAGTGAACTTTGTTTTTAAAGCAAAATTACATATATAAAACTGCTACGGTGGCCTAGTGGTTAGAGCGTCCGCCTTGGTCGTGGGTTCGATCCCCGGTCGAGTCATACCAAAGACTTACAAAAATGGTACTAACAGCTGCTTCGCTTGATGCTCAGCATTAAGAGGTTAGTGTTAGGACTGGTCAGCCTGGTGTCAGGATAATGTGACTGGGTGGGACATCATGCTACATGTCTGCGGCATGATGCCCCAGTGCTAGACATCACTATAAACTGCCACACTGCAGATATTGTAGTGATATGACTGAAAGATTGTTAAAGCCGCATTTAAAAAAAAATTATAATCATACATATTTAAACATATTCAGCAAGTATATACACAAACTGGTTCGCATTATAAAAAAAACCCCACCACCTCCCAACATTCATTCTTGTTTGTGTTATCATGCTCCTAAGCCAGATTACATAACCTGAGACAAGCCCATTGACTTAAAAATGAATAAATGTTTGATATCTGCTTATTCACTGAATGCAATAAATATGCAGTCTAGATAAATTTCACTTTTATTTGTACCAAACCCTGTGTTCATAATCTCAAATGATGTACACAAGTGTAAATAATGACCATTGACTTTAATCGAAGGTCATTTGGGTCCGTGATTCCAGGAAGCGGCACCAGTTTTCGAGTATGCGAATGGCAAATTTGATTCTCATACGTGCTCGAACAAAATACTTGCATTGTCATACGTGATAGACTAAACAACGTGCATTGTCAGAAGTGATAGACCAACAAAAAAAAACGTGCATTGTCATGCAAGATAAACCAAAAGTCGTACATTGTCATACGTGCTAAATCAAACAACGTGCATTGTCATACGTAAAGAAGACGTGCATTGTTAAGACGAATCCAGCGACATGAAAATCGGTATAGGGGTTTGGAAAAAAAGTGGATTTATACGGCGTTTAGGGTTAGGGTTAAGCTTTTCTGGAGATAACGTACGAACGGACATGCCATATTTAATAGGATTTTAATGCAATGTGTGCCTGATCAACACCGATAAAAAGATGCTGGATGATGTAAATCGGTTTTGCAGTTTGGGAGAAAATAAATTTTGTGACTTTTAAGGTACAGGTAAACGTTGTCTGGAGATAACGTACTAGTTAGGGTTAGGATTTCTCTGCAATTGTGTACCTATGTAAGCCGATAAACAGGTACCCCGCTCATGAAGATCGGTTATGCCGTCTGGAAGGAAGTTGGATTTTTGTCTTTAAGGGTTACGGTTAGGCTTTTTTTGGAAATGACGGATAGTACAGTTTTCACAAGGTTTTCATTGTTTGCATACCTGATCGGAATATTGTTCTGATCCCCAACCCACCCACAACAGTCGATCGAACCCATCCTAAATCGATCTATGCCATCAGAAATTGATAAAAGTGAACAATAAAAAAGTCGATACTTTTAACTGAATAGCTCAGATTAAGGCTGACTTCAAGGACAGATGTGTCGCCGCTGTGCGCTTGTCTTCTTGCCTTCATTTACCATATTAAATATGTCGTGGCAACTAGTATAGAAATGAAGCTTACAATTTAACCTATCCAGCAATATATAATATGTGTATGTAGCTCAATAAATAAATAAATAGCATTTTATCGGTCCGTGCGCTTGTAGAATAATTTTCTGGTGTCATAAAAGAACAAGTAGAAGTCTTATATAACCACCGATTTCAACAAACGTTATGTCGGTTTATATTGTTTTAGTCATCCTAAATCGATCTATGCCATCAGAGATTGATAAAAGTTAAAAAAAGTCGATACTTTTTACTGAATAACGCATAATAAGGGCGACTTTAAGGACATATGTGTCTCCGCTATGCGCTTCTCTCCTTGCCTTCATGCTACCATATTAAATATGTCGTGGCAACTAGTATAGAAATGAAGCTCACAATTTAACCTATCCAACAATATATAATATGTGTATGTAGCTCAATAAATAACTAGTAATTTCTCTGTCCGCGCTCTTGTAGAATAGTTTCCTGGTGTCGTTAAAGAATAAGCAGAAGTCTTATATAACCACCGATTTCAACAATCGTGGCAACTATTATAGAAATGAAGTTTAAAATTTACCTATCCAACAATACATGTGTATGTAGCTCAATAAATAACTAGTAACTAGTATTTATAATTCACAATTATTACCCAAATTTAAGTGTAATACTGACTAAAAATGTTGATGTGTCCTTTAGTGGATTGATTTATTACATCAAAATTTTTAACTGAAATCGGCTCCCATTTATATCACATTTTTTTTTTCCTAAGATAATTCAGCATAATGGAAAATCTTTTTCAGTTCAAATAGCTTTTAAAATGAAGCATTAGCATATTCTGAAACTTTCGCAAATCTGCAATCGTTGCTGGTATACCGAAAACCTTCCGAATGCCAAGGCTATAACATTTATGAAGTATATTTTATAAACATAATTTTTATTTAGATAATATTTTATTTTATGTCAAAGCAATTTAATGCATCTAATCAATTCTGTTGAACTTTGCATCATTGTAAAAGAGGTCAGCAGAGAAAATGAGATATTATGGAAGATCATCCCTGAATAAGCATATACGTTGCAAACTTCAGTAGGCCTACATTTCACATACATACAGCTTTCCTTTAAACACGAGAAGCATATTGAATATGTAGAGAAATTAATATTTTATATGATGAAATAGGCAGGAAGAACACTCCATCTAATGTATTTTGTATTATTAGCTCTGCTTGTAAAGTATTACCTGTATGCAAAGTTTCAGCAATCTTTGCCAAGTTCACATTGTACAAAAGGTTCGATTTTTGTTGGAGTCACGGTTAGGTGTAAGGGTACAGTAACTTTAATTTGCACTGACATAGGGATAATTAAACGCGTCCTTTAAATGTTTCTGATAAGAAAAGAAATAAATATTTATTTCTGCAGTAATCCGTTGCTAGTTTATATGGAACATTTTCGGTAGATTTTTAGTAATTTTTTTTGTGTACATTTTCTCTGGCTAAATTAAATACTTATGATAATGTTGTGTCACGTGTAATGCTATCCATTTATTCGTGCAAATTAAAGCCCAAAAATGTTAAAGTTTGTAATATTGTAATCTCATCGCCCTATAAATCTACTGGATTTTCTTTGTGTATTAATAATTATGTTGACCACTCCGGTGACCTAGTCGACTGGTCGACCAGGTGTCAGGATAATGTGACTGGGTGGGACATCATGCTACATGTTTGTGGCATGATGCCCCAGTGATAGACATCACTATAAACTGCCACACTGCAGACATCGTAGCAATATGACTGAATTTTTTTGTTGAAGCTACGTAAAAAATCCAAATCACACCCACCCACCACCACTAATTATGTTCGACAGACCAAGCTCTTGTTTAACGATTGACTGTGTTTATAAATTGGTTACTGGCCAATTTATTTATATTGTGTCAAATATGTACCCTGTAAATCTGCAAATATGTGTTGGGTTTGCTTGTCCTACATCGTTTCCAACATTTTCGACACGTAGTAAGATAATTGATACTTTAATAAACGCATACATGATTTCACCTGACATAGAATCTACATTAATCAGTGACAGATTTTTATTATACAATACAGGGATAAATATTGCAGCGACATCCATTGTTGGGTGTATATATGTTAAACGATCGTGACAGCTTTGTAGTTTCATTTATTATTTTCTCCAAGAAAACGTTTGGAATAACTAAATACACTTGAGACACCAAATACATATATTGTTTGTCGTTGCAAATCTTCTACAAAGTCTATTAAACTTAAAATGTTTTTATTTTTACTTTTTCATATACATTACAAATGTTTAGAATTAAATATACCGCATAAACTGTTATCCTATAATCGAGGTTCGTGATATCTTATTACTTGCTTGGTAACAATGGTTTTTACATGGAGCATACAGCAGGCATCTAAAAGGCTTTTGTTTTATAAATAAGCACATCTTTGGGATTTTCTCGTATTTCAGGACTTCATCGTTTCTTTTATCAAGCGTAACAAGGTTTCATTGATTTAAAGTGGTTATCATCATTTCTATTATATGTATCTCTGACACAAGTATTTGTATTATATGAAGTATCATGAGCAAGATAATTTAAAATATCAATCTTCAGAGAAATTTGCCGAATTGTATTGAATCGTGAGTCAGGAATCTGGGGTTTTATCAATACATTATGGATATGACTTTGTTGTGGCTTTCGGGTAGGGTTAGGTATTTAATTTTACAACTGGACATCATAAGAAGTATTTGATGAAAACCCATGTCAATGTGACTTTCTCTTCAAGTAGACTTATGATAACAAGATTTTTAAGATTACTGCCATGGTGGCCATATTGGATGTCAAATAGGCACCATTGCTATTTAGGACCTGCTAGACTTTGTAAGAAATCTTTTAATAAAAACCCTATGTTGATATGACCATCCATTCAGATGGCCATATTGTATGTCAGATTGGCACCATATCACTTGGGACCAACTAGACATCATAAGAAGTCTTTTAGTGAAAATCCCATGACCATCCATTCAGGAGGAGTAGCAATGATGAGATTTTCAAGTTGAATGCTTTGGTAATCATATTGGACATCAGATCAGCACCATTTTCATTTTGGACCAAATAGACAGATTAAGAAATCTTTTAGTGAAAACACCATGTTGATATGACCATCCATATAGGAGCAGTAATGATAAGGTTTTCAAGATATCCACTTTAGCAGCCATATTAGATGTCAGTTAGATACTATTTTCATTTAGGCAACATAAGTCTCTTCGAGAAAACCCAACATTCATATGACTATCCATTTCTTCGGAGTAGGGATAACAAGACTTTCAAGATAGTCACTGTGGCAGTCATATTAGATGTCTGAGCAGAATCATTTTCATTTAGACCATAGGATAAAGTTTCAAGGCTATTTTCCAAGTAATTTAGAAGAAGTAGTGATAACAAACATGCCAATAGACAGATGATGACTGGATTACACAACATATAAAAGACAATCCCAAAAGCTCATCTGGTCTATGACCAGTAGAGCTAAGAAAAACCGCACAAAAGTAATTTTAATTTTTTCTTCAATTTACATGTAAAGTCAAGGAAGTGAAAATGATCAAGCTGAGATTATTCTTTTGAGAGGTGTATATCGGAAATAAGGCCAAACTGTATACTTTATAACCCTATTTACACCAAACAATCATATACCAAAATAATGGAAATAAAACATTATTTAATTATAACTAACGTTTAAAATATCTTTTCTAAATAGCCAATATAACCAGTGAGGAAAACCTAGAAAATTCTTTTTCTTTAAAAATCAAATCATGTGCAAGCTATGAAACTGTAGAGCGGAATTAAAAAAATAGACGAACGTTTGTGGAATTGCTTACTTTTTTCTTATCATTGTCTATGCTTTTCTCAATAAACTGGTACATTAATATTGATGTTATGAATAACAAATAAGCCAATGAGCCTATTTTGATCTTGCTGATGCAATGTTTTGTGGCAGTATTGTGTCTGAAATGTTTTTAACTGTGGGGAAATTCAACATTTTAGAACACAGACATAACAAACTTGAGCTAGGTGAAAGAAAAATGTAGCAAATGTTTCTTTTTATTCATTTATAACAAAATTAAGGAAAAATGAAAAGGCAGATTGACTTGCTTGATTATACTACTGTTAGAAGAATTAGCAAACTTTGTACCCTTTGGCCTCTATGAATGTGATCTGTTCCATCCCTTTTCAACCTGTAAACTTTATTAATGAAATCTCATGAATAATTGTGGTAAGCCTTGTGTTCCTGTCTTTAGCATAATATTGGTGTCAATGCTGAGAAAATACAATATTTATTTTTAAAACAGCTCACATTTCCCATTCATGACTGATTAAGATATATTTTGACTTGTTCAATTACTGATAAATGCACAGAGAGTGCTACTTGAAACTAAAACATCAGTTCTCTTTAGATTGTGTCTGAAAACATAAGTTCATGAAAAATTGTTTTGTAATATATCCTCTTAAAATTATATTGCATTAAAAATTAATTTGGTAAAATGTCTTTGTATCTGAAAACATACAGCCTCTAAAGACACAGGGAAAATAGTCTTTTGTTTTACAGTAATGGTTTGATAGATACTGCCACTGCCATACAATTAGCTAAAAAGTGCAAAGCAATTGATCAGATGTAATGTCAATATCTACCCTTGTATAATTGTTCTATAGGTGATTGGCAAGTCCATAAAAAAGCTTTCATGCCTCTTTTATCTTCTGCTTTGAGGTTGTATGGTGTTTAAATGATTTTTTTAAAGTATGATTGCCAAATAACTGCTTAGGATGATTATGGATATCTTATGTCCGATGACTTACACATTGAGTTGGCAAATAGTAATTTAAACCCATTTGTTGGTAAAATATACCAAACATTGCCATTTGAGGACTTTATGTATGTATGTGTGCATGCCATGTCTGAAAGATATTTTTATTGGTGGGTACACATATGAGCAAACTATGATTTTAAACAGACAGACAGGAAGATTAATAGCAGTTAAAAAGGATATCTAAGTGTTGGAAGAATTAGCAAACTTTGTATGTACCCTTTGACCTATATGAACCTGATCTGTTCAATCCCTATTCAACCTGTAAACTTTATAAATTATATCTCAAGAATAATTGTGGTAAGCCTTGTGTTCCTGTCTTTAGCATAATATTGGTTGCTAAATATGCATTTTTAAAATAGTACAATTTTCCTCATGGGCTGGGTGTATGTGTGTGTGACTTTGGAACCAACAAATACTGTCCTGTGGATGAAATATATAATAATTATTCAAAGAGACTCTTTAGATGCTTACAGTTTCAATGTTTCTCCTATACCACCAATTTAAAGCGTACAATAATAACAACCATTTATCTTTATGGTTCTTTGGTTATTAAGTACTCCTGAAAACAGAACTGGTATAATGTGAAGTTGTGTGCATTTGCAACAAGTCCAGTGGAGAGAATGTTAACATAATTCTATGGTACTTTCATTGCCTATGATTAAGCATTTGGGAAACAAAAGGCTGCCTAAAGAGGACAGTTGATCAAAATGGCTGCTCCCATATGCTCATGAAAAGTTGAAATAGTTCAAAGTACACTAACTTTAGCAGTTATTAAAATAGGCAAACATGAATTTTGCCAGAGTAGACCATACTCATCAATATGTGTTCATCTCACTCATCAAACCTGTACAAGAGCTTAATGATATTCCTAGTTTGATCAAAATCGGATCAGCAATACAGTATCCAGAGTGGCAACAAGTTCAGCCAAACAGGTGCATTATCATCTTATTAATATATATTATACATGCATATATTCATCAGATCTTTATTCAATATTCCAGATTATTCAAATTCAGATCAGAAATCTGGCCTTCAGAGTGGTAACAAGTTTTCGGGTGCAAAATCAATTCATTAATATGCATACATCTTACTGATTATTGAATTTGTCAGAGATTTTGATGATATAAACCATTATTCCATGTTTGACTAAAATCGGATCACAATATGGACTCCAGGATGGTAAGATTTGTCGATAGAACAGTATACCTGCCATATTTGCAAATGGCTATTGAGACTCAAAAATATGTTTTTAGAAGGGGGGAGCAGTGAGCTCACCCCCCCCCAAAAAAAAGATTGCCAAAATCAAAAAAAGCTCTTTTCATTTAAACCTGTAGAAAATGACTGAAAATTCAAATTTGAAGAAAATAAAACATGTTTTCTTTAAAGCATTTAATACACTTACAAATAAAATACAGTTGGTACACTTAGCACTGTCAAATATCATCTCCATGCAAACAAACATGTACACACTCACAGATTCACAACCAGACAAACATTTTTAAAAAATGCACAAATTGCACAAATTTTCTGTCTTTAAAATCTATTGGACACTGCAATATAGTCTTAATTCAATGCAGTCTTTGCTGCTATCAGTTTGGGGTCTGAAAACACAATTGTCATTTTGTTGGTCTTTGCACTAATTTGAGACTGGATGGTACTCTTGTTCAAACTTCCCTGCTGGATTCTCTAAGCGAATTCTGGTCAGAATTGAGCTGTTCTGGCCGACCACAATGCTGGCATTATCATAACTGTATTTTATCCTGTGTGACCACATGATATGCTGGATCTATAGAAAAAAAGAAAACAAATCACATTAGGGACTGAAACTTTTATTTCAAGATTACTTGTAATTTTATTGATCCATACCAAATCTTGTATCTGTTCTTTGATGAGATAAAATAGGGGATCATGGCAGCTAATTACAATACTGATATTCCTGTTTGTCTCTTGCTTAATGATATCTACATTGACACCCAATCACACTTGTATTAAATGAATCAAGCAATTAAAAAGTAAACAATCAGAAATACCCTTCCAATACATTTTGACATCCAAAAAATAAAACTAAACATGATAATACATCTACTGAAGTCTTTCTGACAGTGTTATGCATTCACTATCATACACACATTTCATTACCAATCCACATCTCACTTTTACACAGACACTGTCACATGGTGACCTACACAAAAATAAGTCAAAACTAATAGAGAACAGAGAATATCTTCCATGTCCACTGTCACAAATTTTGTTACTGGTTTGTTCTTGATTACATTCAACATTTCTTGCAAAGTAAGCAGTAGTATTCTCTGAGATAATTTTGTATCTATTCAAGACCGACTAAGATAAATTTTGACTTGTTCAGTTACTGATAATCGGAATGAGACTGGTATTTGAAAATAAAACAATTTTTAAAATTGTATCTAAGTTTTTCTATTACTGAACATACTTTATTATCATTTATGATTATTATTATATTAATATTATTATGATTATTAAATAGAATCTGGAAATTACAGAATATCATAACAGTTATTAATATTATTTAACATCCATAGCACCAAAGTTCCTGAGAGTCTATTTCAGTATGAAAATATTTGGAAAGGGACAAATTGTCATGGAGATGAACTTTTAAAAGAACAAACCATCTGGGGACAAATTGGCTGAGGATGAGTTTTTCTTGAGTACTAATCATTCTCTAAAACAACTTGCCAAAAGGTGGTGTCATGGATGTGACATTTATGGCCAATAAACAATCTCAATGACATGATATTTTACCAACAGACATCCCATCAACAACAAACACACAAACCAACACCTGCCAACAATTTGTTGCACTGTATAACAATAGCAAAGAAATGCTACCAAGTTATTAACAGCATGAACAGTATACTTGGATTAAATATTACAAACATAAAAAGTCAACAATATTCAAGCTGCACTGAAAAGCATGTTTTTATAAGTTACAGTTTTGATGACTGCAGATGTACATTATCTAGCTATTGTAACTGCAGTCAATTGTATCAGAGTTTATCGGTAGTGTGACATAATTAAAACATGAAAGTTGTATTGTGCATAGACGATGGGAGTTATATACCTTGACCATAGGATACAGCCAGGAAGACACAAAGCAGACATCTTGGTGATCTAGACTAGGGAAGTATGTGATGTAATTCATTAGTGCCAAATTTGTGATCTTTTGATAAAACAGTAGATTGTTAAAAGTTGATTGGCAAAGTGCTAAGTTACTTTATTAAAATAGTGATTGACTGTTAAATTTAATGAGTTTAACAGAGAATTAAATTACATGATGCACCAAGAAGGACCCTGAACATTAAAACAGATGTGCCAAAGAAAGAAATTATGTGGTAATGGCATGGTTGCAATGTCATTATTAAGTTCAGAACTGGATAAGATATTCAAATTATCAAAGTCCCGAATGGGAAGATATTCTAAAATAGAAAATAACAGCATTTGCAACATGACATCTCTACCAGTTATAAAAACAAGCATCACAAGATCTTTAGAAGTTATTTACACAAGAACAAGAATCAAGTTAAAGAAGTAAAAAAATGGCCTTTCTTGGTCTCATGGCTTGGCAAAATCTATTTTTTTTTTGGTCAGACATTGTTCTAATTAATACTACTAATAATAATTCTTTTTAAGCTGCCATGAATTAATGACCTAAATTACACAAATTGTTTTGCTGCCAGTGGTTGTGTAAAGGTGAATCATCACATTTTGACTATTCAGTGCTAAGGCTAGGGTGGTCAAGTTCTTTGCTCTGAGACCCATGGCAGCCACCATAATTAATCGGTTCAGGACCTAAGTAACAGGGAGGGAATGGTGTCATTTTAAAACTTGTCGAAAGTGCAAAATAAGCTTAGACTGTACTGGCATTTTTTTAAAAAGAATTCTTGCCAAAAACTATAATTCAGTTTTTAAACAAACTGAACACACATAACATTTTAGCATATTCCAAAAAAATGACTATAATTTGGATCAATCCATTATGCAAAATTAGTATGGT
Source organism: Potamilus streckersoni (assembly GCA_016746295.1). Lineage (NCBI taxonomy): Eukaryota > Metazoa > Mollusca > Bivalvia > Unionida > Unionidae > Potamilus > Potamilus streckersoni. Next base: position 1,329,419 of record JAEAOA010000947.1, on the reverse strand, counting down.
ATAAGAAGAATCTCAGTGGAATCTGGCACAAGAATGCTATACAGTTATATTAATTTCCAGTTGCATTGGTTGTCCAGGGTTAATAGAAACATCCAAATACACTGAAAAACCGAAATACACAGAAATCCACACCGATATACAATTGTATTATATCAACCCAGGATATATGATGATTGACAAAACCGACTAATGATATTTTTTTAAAAAACAAACATTATGCGACATCCGATCAGGGTCTATGTTGTTTGCCTTTGGACCTTGATTATGCGCAAGTATAGCTGGTAGATTTCGATTAATAATTGCTAATATTCCTAATCAGCATGAACATATGTTAGCATCTCTTGAAGTAGCTAATTCGAGTAATGTAGTAATCACATCAATAACACACGATCACTTGTTTATTTTTGTGCAAGGCAGTTCAGCAAAACCCCCAATGACATTGATTGCAAAGATAAGTATAACACTAATACCTCTAGCTCTAAAATCCAAATAAACAACATTCATGCTTCACACATTTTCATTCACATAACTGATACTACTAAAAACAGATACAAAATGTTTCATTTTAATATTAAATGAATTGTGTTTCATGTACCTGTCACACAACTAAAAATTAGAACAGAAGAAAAGGAAAGGAAATGTCTTTAGACAGTTTCTTAGTGTAAATGGATATCTTCCAAAGTTTCTATCCTTTGATTTTTGATAATTCTTTTTGTCATAAATTGGTTGAAGTCCTCTTGGTTTGGAGAGTTCACCATATTTTGTAGTAATTTATTCAACATTTGATGCAGTTTCCTTTGTCCACTCATTTCTGTAATGTCAATATAAACATATGTGCGAATTTCCATGCAATGTTAAACTAGAAAATTTCCTGACATATTAAACCAGTGACAAATTACTTCCAAGATTCCCCTACCCTAGTCATGTAACCATTTTTTTGTACATATTGTCCTTTTTTAACTGAGCATAGTACCTGTGGATCACGACAAATTGATCCTTGCCATGTTGCAGATTCAAAGGTCTATACTCCGTTTTCTGATGGACTTGTCATTTTAAAGAATACTTCTCATTAATGGATGCACCAGCAAATGTACCCCATACACCACAGTCATCTAAAAAAGAACTTTTGCCATTATTCAAATTCTTTTGAGGTTTTTCGCATTTTTCACAATGATGTGATAGGGCTTAACACTATTTTTCAGTACAAGATATGCTATCTATGGTGGAGGAAGAACTTAGGAGAACCCAGAAAGAACCAATGACCCACAAGAAGATACAGGCAAGCTTTCTCACATAACCATACTGGCTGAGCCAGAGACTCGAACCCACGCAGACAGAGGTGGGATGGCAGTGAGTGACCAATAACGGTAAACGCTTTAGACTATTTGGCCACTTGGGGCCTTTATTCACAATGAAGGACATCATTTCTTTCAAACGCTTGATCCTGATTTTAACAAAATTTCCACAATTTTTCCTGTGCTAAGAATATTACATTGGTCTTGGTGTGTGCATTAAATTCTAACATGAATAAAAATAATTAAAACAATAGGAATTAAACTGGCTTATATTGTCCATTCCTGAGATTATTTCCATTTCAGAATGATCAGCGTTTATCATAATACCTACATTCCATAATCATCATCTGTTTATGATACCTGCTCAATGAAGTATGACCGGGAGATAAGAGCTATAACTAGGGAAAAAAGGTAAATAATTTGAATCAATATCACATAAATCATACTTTATTTTGTTTTATATTAAAACAAAATCAAATCATAATTCATTTGTGTACACCAATATATACACCGAAAAAATGTTAATAAATGTGTATTTTGGAGCATAATTTGGTGTAGTTTGGTCACTCAGTGTATTTCGGTGTTTATAGTAACCGGGTTGTTTCAATAGGTAGCAAAATTTATAGCATATGTGATGTATCTGTAACAGCATGCTATCCATCTTCTATAAAATACATTGTTTTTTTCTTGTCTAAAATAAATGTGGTGTAGTCCTAACAAGTCAGTAGAATTTCCAAATATTTAATTTGGAAATTGATTGTACAGCTTGTGTTATTCAAAGTGTCAAGTTTATTACCTAACAGAGATGCTCAAATACATAACTAAGGCAGAAAAACATCGGTATTGAATTGTTTTCCTTTTATCCTTTTTATTATGTGTGCACACGAGTTCCCCTTCTCCACAGGGGCTCCTATCATTGCTTACAATTTACCGTTGTACATGTACTATATAATAAATATATTTATTAAATAGTACATGTATGACGGTAAATTGTAAGCAATGATAGGAGCCCCTGTGCTTCACCCTACCCCCAACTCCGAGTGTTGGAGCAATTCACAGTAATGTATCTGTACCCACGTGATACTATAAACTTCCTTGACAGAGTATTATTTGCAGATTACAGTCAACAGCATATGGATTGAACATATTGTTTTCTTTTTTCAAAAATAGTGAAAAAGACAAACTATTGTTTTATTTTTTCTTTTTTCATAAAATAGTACAAAAACGAAACTACGCATATGTGATGGCTAGGGCCAGATATTTTAAAATATATCACTCAAAATGAATTATGTTGAGAGTTTCATCCTGCTACTTACATTCTGTACAGTTAAAATCCCTCACATGAAAACACAGACATTATGAAAACGTATTACTTCCGGGTCAATCTTTCACGTTGAGTGTTAAGCTTTAGTTCCCAATGGGAAGTAACTCAATATAATTCAATTCAATTCAGAAAAATATAAATCGTAATTAAACAGCAAAAAAAACCAATCACTTGTGTTAGGGATAAGTGTTTTTAAGAAAATTAAGATCTAGAAAGATTATATATGATTCTTTTGTTGAAATCTGCGATAATAATGCAGATAAAGGTGACGTGGGTAGTGGGCAGTTTCCAAACTGCCCATGATCTTTTTAACTGCCCACAAAGCAAGTCAGAGGACTATGAATCTTCCCATAACCCACCTAAAATAATATATAAAACAAATAGATCATCTAAACAGGGAGAAAAGAACATATATTTATATAAACTGATAGTAGCCTGATAACAATGGTATATCTGCAAATCCTGGCAATAAGGCAATCTTCAAGGTAACATAACTGCAAGCCTAATGTGCTCTCATTAACCAAACAAATATCTTAAGAAAATTAATATCCGTTCTCTGACAGTATTATTTCACTTTAATGCTTGATGTTATACAACTACAAATTCAACTTTTAAAATTGTTTTCCTATCAGTGGGATAACCTATATATTTTATACTACACTGTTCTAACATAACTGATCTATCATGTGTTTTTTTATACTTTTTAAAACATTTCAGTTTATATTAAAACATTTGACATACTTGTTTCAAAAATTAACCTATAAAAATGTAGAAAGTCATAGGTCAAGGAGAAAATACAATTACAAAGAGGTGTCTTAAAATAGAATTTGACAAATACTTAAGCACAATGTACTTATGTGCTATGATCCCATATTAACCATTCGGGAAGTAGGAACTAGTGTGAATATCATAAAAACCATTAGCATTTGCTTTAGTGAGCCACAGATGTAGCTATAATGTTATAATGATGTGATTACCTCTGCTCTCAAAGAATCCACTGAAAATGCCACTTTCAAAAAAGTGTCAATAGAGCATATGTTCCTGGCGAAATACAACACCATACACACAGCCTTCTGACAATTCTGATACTAACATGTCCGTCATACTCTTCTCCAAAAGGAACATGTATGATATTTCTGGTAAAGTTGTCCTTTGGAGATGATGGCAAAAGACTGACTACCGACTCACTGCTTCATGACATAATTGCATGTTACATCTGAGGTTGGATGTCCACTCTATAAACACAGAAAAATAGTTTGTGGAAATTTAAACACACTGTATACAATGTTTACTTCTATCAATAGAAATATTCACACCATTAATATATTAGTTTTACATAAGTACAGCTAATCCACCACCATGACAGTATCATGATTGAAGATAAAAGGATCTTTTAAATGTTTAATATATATATATATATATATATATATATATATATATATATATATATATATATATATATATATATATATATATATATACACACACACACACACATACATACATACATACATACAGATACACACAGAGCTGTCCTGAATGGTTCACTGGGGATAATAACTCCAATGAACTGGAAGTTATGATTACAAAACACTTTTTAATCAGTCACAGCTCCTTAATTGAACACATTTATTGGCATAATATGATGTCCCACTTCTCAAGTTTTTGTTTTCAATACGAGTTGCCAGTGTTTCTCCAGTCACTGTATGTTTCTTATCCATTATTAACATTCAAATTGTTTAAAACCCATGAAGATGCAAAGGTTAGAACATTGCATACCAACTCTAAGTTATTTTATATAAACATACAAGAATCTAACATTTATATTACTTTTGGAAACATTTTCCTGAACACTATATGTATCGGTGGACATTTCCTCATAGTAACAACTCATTTACCTCTCCACTTTGAACAATATTTGAAGGGTCTTTTGTGAATATGCAACAGAAGCAACACAACTTTCATCCTTTACCAGGCAAGAAACCAAAAGCTATTGAAAGCACTGTATGTATCAAAACTGTTATGGAGTAAAATCTGCAAATAGCTTAGTAATTGAAAACTTTTCTGTTAGTCATATGGAAATAGTTAACCAATGCACATTTTGAGAACTACCTTTGTTCTGCTGCATTGTTCCTGTGTATATACCAAATTCTGGATGGTCTGATGGAATACCCATGACAAGCACCTGCAAGATAATAATACCTTTCATAAAATGCAGATTGGAGTTGTAAATTTATGTGTAGCGATTTAACCTAACCAAATATAAAAAACCAAAAGCAGTTGGCCACATGCATATGACGCTGTATATAGATTTTTTTAAAAAAAACAGCTACAACTTTTTAAGTCATATTGCTACTATGTCTGACACCAGGCTGACCAATTCTAACACTAACCTCTTAATGTTGTGTGCCAAGCTCTTAGTACCATTTTTGTAAATCTTCTGTATGACTTGGTCAGGGTTCGAACCTAGGACTTCCTGCATCTAATGTGGATGCTAATATGCCAAGCTAATTTGGTCAAAAATATTTTTAAAAATTAACTAATTTCATATCCTCTTTTGTACTATGGAAGCTGGTGCTAAATTCAACTCAACAAGATGAAGAAGATGCAACAAACACATTAACTCTTGTCTTTGATATAAATATGACATTTAAAATGATATGTCTCATGATTTCCGATGTATGCTGAGTGGTTGGCAGAGTTCTGTATATAAATCAATGAAATAATGTATGACCATTTATCTTAGATTTCCAATTTAAAAAAGTAAATGTTATCAAATGTGATCTTTGTGCAAAAATTTGTTTACCTTCTTTTATTGCAAATGTTATTACTGTCACTGGAAAAGATTGTAAAACAGGGCTGTATAGTAACATTTTCATTTAATGGGCTGAATATGTTATTTCTTTTCTTATATTTATCTTGAATTTACCTTTATATCATATATTGTATTATATACTACTTATACTCAATTAAGCTTATAAAATGAACTATGAAGTCGGAGTCTTGTTTAATTCATTTATTTAATGTGTCATACAACTACTGGAGTTATTTACTGAAAAATGCATTTATTGGGTAACACTACTGAGCTTTCCACCAATGAAATTCAATATATATTCATTTAAACACACACACACACACACACATACATAAAAATATACCCCCCCCCATATATATATAATATATATATATATTATATATATATATATATATATATATATAAAAAAAAAAAATCATATATGGATCCCCCCCCCCCCACGTTTGTCAAAAAAAAACTTAATTATAATAGATGCAATAAAATGACAGGTGAACAGTACGAAACTAGTAACTAACTAGCCTAGCGCTTTCGACTCTTAATGAGTTTTTCAAAGGCAAAAAACATACAAAACATAATAACACAAACAAATTTGTTTGTCGTACTAAAAAAAAAGACTACAAAAAAGCGCTTATTTTATTTCTACATTTCGTACTACATTCGTACATAACATTGCATCTATTTTAATTAATCCCTGACAAACGTGATCCCTTGGTGGATCCAGTACGCTTGAGAGGGTTGTTATTCGCCATATGAATTTGTATTCTTTATATATATATATATATATATATATATATATATATATATATATATATATATATATATATATATATATATATATATATATATATATATATATAGGTGGAATAGGGTCGCCTTGTAAAAGTTTTAACAAAAATGACTTGCAAATATCGAAATAAGGGTAATCTGTAGCAAAATGAGTATATTAAGTGTATCATGTTGGCGGCAGCCGTACGAATAGCTTTAAGCAAATTACACACACGGCGGCAGTGCTTATAGTCTTTCCAGATCTGGTAAACGATAGTCATGTGATGTTTTAAAGGATGATTCAAATTGTTAATATATGATACGTTTTGTGTTATATAAGTTTAAAACTAGAACATAATCCATATGCAAAGACTTATTATAATTCTAAAACAATTCCTCTTCCAAGCGGCTATGAATAGAGTCACATTTTTTTCTTTAATAGACCATCCGTTTGTTTGGGTAGGTGAGTACATTTGTAATGATCATTTATAATTGGCAACTGTTTGGTACTTCTAAACTAAACAAATTGGTGCAATTTTTTCAAGAAATTTAAATACAAACCTGTTTACTGCTATCACTGCGTAATGTCTGATAATGTGCACTTCCAGAGGTATTGGACACATCAGTCTTCATTCTTGATGGTTGATCGTAATCTTTCGACGCCATATTGATTGCTTCTGAGACTGGTTTTGTGGATAAGGTCATGACCACGTAACACACTTTTTGGAAGAAATTACGCGATTGGTTACAACGATTTCTCAGGTTCATAGTCTGATAACCCCAGGCAAGTAACCAATCAATGAACAATCAATTTAGTATTATTTCTTTTGAAACTGCGATAGTGAGAATGCTAACAACATGTAGATAGAACATTTTTACTATAAATTTTATGCCTTCGTTTTTAAATTGACAACACGAAAAATGGGGTGTGGGCATGGACGTTGGGCGTTATGGACATAGAGTTTAGGCGGTATCAACATAGGAGATATATTTGATTTGCATGTTAAGTAATAAGCAACATTTAAAGATATAAATTTTTATATATAAAAAATGTGTCAAATGTAAAATTTGTGCAAGATATACATTCAACCAACAATATCTTTTGATATAGATGTCAAGGTGAGGTGTGTATTCAAATGTTTTTCCACAATTAAAATAAAAATGAATTTCAAAATGTTATTTGAGCAAAAAAGGTTATAAAAGGTAAGACCAATCACTAAATTATTCCCATGCAGTGTTATAGAAAGAAATTGTACTTTACTCACGCAAGTACTGAACAATGTCGATGTCGAAGTCCATTAAGTTTAATATACCCTACAGTAGAAGCTATATTCTAGCTTTCATTGACCCCCCTCTCTCTCTCTCTCTCTCTCTCTCTCTCTCTCTCTCTCTCTCTCTCTCTCTCTCTCTCTCTCTCTCTCTCTGGAAAGACATACATACGTACTTACGTTTTTGCATTGCATTTTTGGCTGAAGTAGGATAGATGTATCGCAGATCAAAGAACATTTATTTACTACATATTTTCACATATAAATCAAATTATTGCCATATGATGCGACTCGATTAAAAACAGAGTTCGTCTATTACGAGGGAATTATCACATCAGTCTACTGAACTCAAGTGAGAACATTATTTAAAAGTCATTTACATGATCATCAATTCTTTTATATTAAAGTGTTGTGATGGTCATGAAATAAGAAGAACAAAATGAAAAATATTGGTATAGTTGCGTCAATGTAATAATCTGCAAAGCAGTTTAATAATTACATTTTTATACCATATTCATGTTTCCCTCTCCCCCACATAAAAAGCACGCTTCTAAATATAATCCTGTCGTGTAAGTTTCATCCAATCCAACAAAAGAAATAATCATAGATTATATGAGACGCACAAATCGCCCTACCGGCAATTGATTGCCCATGATGAAATACAGTGTCCATGGAAAGAACGAGTGTGTGTGTGTGTGTGTGTGTGTGTGTGTGTGTGTATATATATATTTATTTATTTATATATATATATAAAATATATTTTTTTTTATATTTTATATTTAATATATATATATAAATATAAAATATTTGGGGTATATTTTATATATAATATATATTATGTTATTGTGTGTGTGTGTGTGTGTGGGGGTGTGTGTGTGTGTGTGTGTTTTTTTGTTTTTTTTTAAGGGGGGGGGGGGGGACAGGGGGGGGGGGGGGGGGGGGGAGAGGGGGGGGGGGGGGTTTGCAATTTGGGGGGGGGGGGGTAGAAGCGAAAATATCGATCCCTATGCAGTAAATGGTCTTAAGAATATCCTATCGTACCACCATCACAGAGTATCCCCCTCTGTTAATCTTCTATCAACATTCCCATGCACGATTTATTTTCATTGCTGGTCATCTTCGTCAATATCAATTTGATAATCTGCATGACGATGACATTTATTATTATTATTATTATTATTATTATTATTATTATTATTATTATTATTATTATTATTATTATTATTATTATTATTATTATTATTATTATTATTATTATTATTTTGCGCGATGACATTATGTATACAAGAAATGAAATTTTTTTAAATTTGCATTATGCCCAGATTTGTGTGATTTTAAAGAAAAACAAGCTCTAGTCCTTTAAATTGAATTCAGACGATTTACTACAGATGGCACGTGCTAAGGGATGAATTTTATAATACTAAAATTAGATGCAGACAAGTGATATCGAACTTGAGACGTCCATATTGTCATCTTGCATGCAAAGTGTGGCACAAAGATCTGCAATTAAAAATAATAGATTTAACAGATAGACTTGACAGACATGCATAACAGATAGACTGACAAAAAGACATTGTGGCTAATTTCAATAGACTGTAGCACTTTGATGTCTACAACTGCCAGATGAATTTTAGTCCTGCAATCTGGATATGACAAGATAATGTTATAAAAGTTGTAAAGCAACGGAGAATCTTAACTTGCGAAGATAAAAGTATTAAAATGACTGTTTCAGAACGTTTTATTTTTAAAATTCAACTTTATCCTTAGGCTCATTATTTGTTCAACATTCATACATAAAATGTGCCTCTTTTATATGAAACAGTGCATCGTTTGGAAGAATCTAGTCCATTTAGTGGGGACATATAACAACAATTTTTACAGCTGACCAAAACATTCGTTTTAAAAAATAATGATCAAATAAGATGCATGTTGGATGCTTTTCATTTCCATACCTACAGGATCGTAGTCAGGATATTGCTATAGAGAGGCAGCAGGGTTTTGAATTATAAGTGTCTCTAATATCGATGATCTATAATGTTTAAGAGAGAGAGAGAGAGAGAGAGAGAGAGAGAGAGAGAGAGAGAGAGAGAGAGAGAGAGAGAGAGAGAGAGAGAGAGAGAGAGAGAGAGAGAGTACCATTTCGCAATCTCTATATGAACTTTTATAAAATGCCACTATCTGTTGCCCAAGACACAACGACCACATCGTGTTATTGTTAATATTTTCCTAATAACTGAAATGTTGCTTATCTATCGCTAATTACGACTACAGAAAGTCAACAGTCGACTTACAACACCGAACCAACTTCTACGCGAGATTCGGAAAGTGCACTGAAAAAGAATGATTTAGATATCGGGGCATGATCAAAATGTTGTTTGGTTAAACTGTTATGAAATACACGGCGTTTGCGAGACGGCGTTCTCCCCAAAAGTAAAATTACTTCTCTGCCATTATTGGGGAGTGTGCTCTCCAATGTCCCCAACAAGCTTTATCTATTATATAAAATACGAACTTAATCAACTTTCCATAATGTGATAAAGGCGCAAATGTACAAGAAAATTCTAGATTGCATCAGGAATTAAAAAAGCAAGCAATTCCAAACAGTAGTTGAGGAAATGTTCATTAACAACAAACATTTTAACCTTCGAATTCATTTTTAAGTATGTAAACGTATCACTACCGTATTCTATTTTCATATAATATTGTAGACTCAGAAATGTTATGTAATATTAGAAATCTGCAGCGTAACTTGATTATTTGCAAACCATTACATCCACCCACGTACTCATCAACATAATCATGTAATATGCAACTTTTTGCAACAGAAATGATTCCAACATTTATTGTTTTTCAAAGACAACTTGATCAGCTTGTTTGCGTAAGGAAGAGAATTTTAAATTAAACAAGAATAAACTGGAATATATATATATATATATATATATATATATATATATATATATATATATATATATTTATATATGTGTGTGTGTGTGTGTGTGTGTTATTCACAGACAGCGACTAAAAATTAATTCATGTATGATAAAAGTTGCAAGATATTGTCCATTTTATTGGAAAAATATTTCAACAAGTTTTACTTGTTACAAACGTGTTCTCAGTGGATTGTTTAAAGAATGATTCAGCATTTAGGATGTTGTAAATATATTTATTGAAACATTCAAGAATTGTCACGATATCTTTTAACACTGTTGAGAAATAATAACAATATTTCGAAACATGCTTATAAAAAAGACCATCAAAAAATAATAAATAACGTTTAAAATGACGTAACATTGTGCAGGAACATCAAATATGATGATAGAATTTTGAGTTTCAAGTTACATATATTTGTATAAATTCTAAGTCTTAACACACATTGCAGTATTCTGTTCGTACCATAATAAGACTACAACTTTGATAACAATTTCCTTAATTGTAAACTACATAGTAGATAAAGAAAGGAAGAAAAATGAAAGAAAATACAGGTGAAAAGAAAAGTAATAATAATAATTAGCATTATCAGGGAAATTTACATACACAAATTACTACATACATGTTTTGCATATATATATATATATATATATATATATATATATATATATATATATATATATATATATATATATATATATATATATATATATATATATATATGTGTGTGTGTGTGTGTGTGTAACAATTGTTAATTATTTTTTTACTTCACTGAAAACTTGGAAGTCAGCATTACAAGCGTAAAACATTTGTATATAGAAATTTCACTACCTTACCGGTAAACATTCGGTCCAGAAATTTAGCGTAGGCATACTTCGCACAGCTTAATTAGGATTTGTTCAGTTTTAAGCTGGATTACTCCACTTTTGTTTATCCAACAACCAAGGAATGCTTGGTAAACAAAGACAAAAGCATCGTAGCAGATCTCAGTTATAGATGATACAATCACGACTTCCCTAATTTACCGGTGACAAGTGGAAACATGTCTCTTCTACTTTTAACCTTACCGCCATTCTTAGCGGAAACCTTCAAATACGGGACTCTTGAAGGCCAGCATTCTGCTATAAGTGTACGCCTTGTTAATGCAATGCATACTGTGTTGACCCTGATTCCCCAAATATAACTAAAAAAAAACCTGTAGATTCGGGTAGAAATGGATTGTCATAAACCACTCTTGCAATCAGCTGTTATTATCCTCTTGAACATAAGGCGAGTCATTTCGATCTATGAAAACCGACGATCAGTCCATTAATTTAGAACACAAGTTTGTGCCAACGACGGCCTTGTCTTTTATCTCCGGCAGTACAGGATTTAGACTTGGTCTTAAAGTTGTGTAGTTCCGCGGAATGATCTTTGTGCAACATAGGTTTGTAATCCTTCGGTTCACAGTAATGCTAGAACAAAAATACAAACAAGAAAAACAAATAACAGAAAGTACAGAATCCAGTTTCATTTATCGCTTTGTTCTTAATCTTTAGCATTTAGTGTATAGACTTTCTGGGAAAATATCATCATACTATCATGTCATGCTAAAGAAAGCATGGTTTGTCCCGCCGATGCAAGCATTCCTAACAATTATAAAGATTAGTATTGGATATTGAAAAACGTGCTTTTGTCAAACACACTCACAGATGACACATGACCCAAAAATTAATGTTGATTGTCGCGCACAGACGAGACAATAGCTGTCGGCATCCAAGGACAATTCTTTTTATTTCGAGTGGGTGGGGTAGCGTGTGAATAAAATATGCATTCAAGTTCTAAATGTTTTGGTGCTAATAGATTTTTTTTAAAACTTTTTTTTAGAAATAATGTTCTGTATTTTGGTTCCTACTAAGGACATGTTATGGTATTTAAAAAAATAATAAACAAATCTCTAAGCGGCATATTTCTTTGTAATGATATTGAAGGCTGGTCCTCCTTGACCATACTTGCAAATCTTCTCTCGATGTTTACCATCTCAAACCTTGCAAATTTTTCTTAACTAGTTCATATTTAATTCTTTACAAACTGATACCATAACCATACGAGTTCATGGTTTTCATTAATTCATTGTTTTGCCATTCCTGGGTATAACCATTAAATCAATCTCCGGGAGATATTTAAATAATCGTTTCAAATTGATTACAATAGACCACTTTAGAATATTTAGACTTTCTCCTACTTTTACCTTGTGGTTTTCATAAAAGGCCCTGTAACCTCCCTCTAACAGGTAAACTTCTGGGTAACACAGGTGTGGATATTTGTCCTTATTTAGAATTCTGTCCTCCTCCCTCAGAAAGCGATACCTGCAAATGTACATATGTAAATCAAACGAACTAATTTTATGTTATGAAGCAGTTTCTTTATTCTGTGTTCCAATTATTCTTGTAAAAATGTTTTATATTCCTTTTTATAAATGAAGAGAAAAGCATGGAAGTATTTATTGAACGAATATAGAAGATTTTCCTATGACTTCCTGGGGTCAACGGTTAGATCATGCGAGGTAGACGCTGTGTTTTGAAAAAAAAAATATTATAGCAAATTAAACATGGTATAAAAAGTCCCATTGCTTTCGCTCTGTATATAAAAACTTGCAGATTCGTGTAATATGGAACAAATAACGATTTCTATGAACAAAAGTGTTCGAAAAACTGGCCATTAAAATGCCGACCACCCGTTTCCAGGGGAGGTAAATGTTACCGAAATTGAATCGTACCTATTCGGAGTTCTACTTTGGCAGTGTTTCAATCCATATTCAAAATATAAATCACTGAAAAATAAAAGCAACGAACAAATACTTGAAGTCGTGGAGCCACACATCGCGGTACCCAAAGGGAGCGCAATCATCAGTTTGCAAGATAATGCTTAATTTTGAAACCAGAAATCACCTTAGAATTTGAACGAATGAGGATAAAACCATTGAGCTCAATGAAGAAGGGAGACATCATATTTTTGAAATTCGAAATTAAATGAGGAAATCAAACTAAGAAACGTTTTCCTCGTATAATGCAATGTTTGTGTAGATCCACAACATGGTTTGAACATGACTCAATTTCTGACAGGTCTATAAGTGATGGAAATACAATCCAGCATTATGTAAGGAAAGTTTTCCTATGGTAGAAAATGTGACATTTATACTTACATTGTTGGCCCTCTCTCTAAGGAAAATTCACAATGAAAGATAAGTACACGCCTCTGGGTGTCATATGTCTGGCCTAAAGACTGTAGAAGGAACTGTTGCGTCATTTCTTTTGTGAAGAGGTTCACAGCGCCCTGCAAGGACACGGTATTAAATTAGCGATAAGAAATAGAACCAAAAAAACTCCGTCAGAACAGAAAAGGAAATAGCCTAAAAGCGATTGGATGAAACGGGCTTGCGTTTACCATTGGATAAAATATACTACAATAAAGCAAGATGTAACTACATAAAAATTAACCAGAGGAAATATTAGCTAGATTGGAAATATAACTTTGAAATGCATTTTTGGTAATCAAAGGAACACCGCGTAATGGTGTAAGCAAATGCCATGCTCAGAATTCCTCTAGCGGCAAAGGAAAACATAACGAGTCCTATGTAAAAATATTAATTTCGTTTACACTTATGTTTTTTTAATTGTACATACGAACATACGAACATGGTAAAAAATATACCAAAATAAACCGAAATATGAAATAATACGGTTGGGACTGATTAATATTTCTGAAAGTTTCCTACAGGCACTGATTAATATTTCTGAACGTTTCCTACATCATCGTACACAATCTCTTATTTTCTTTCACCTTAATGTGTCCGCCTTCAAACTCGTAGGGGTATCTACAGTCAATAATAGTACAGTTTCTAATAATCCCAGAATAGTCGCCTTTTAGAACAGCAGCCATCTGTAGATAGATAAATAAATAAATAAATAAATAAATAAATAAATAAATAAATAAATAAATAAATAAGCAAATAAATAAATAAATAAATAAATAAATGCCCCTAAACCCTCAAAATCCAAGTCAGAGACAGCATGGAACAAGTGTTCAATATCATTGCATGGAACAGGCGTTCAATATGATTGCACACATAACAGATCAATACAAAGATGTATCACAATCCAAATGTAATTATTTCTAACAAAAGTTTTAAATCAAATGTTCTGATTTACGTCCATTTTCAGATATTTTATCGGCAATATTGGGATGTCTAAACGAACTATTTTATTATCACTGATAACATTATATGTGTAACTAAACGTATATTGAGACGCCACGTACTTAAGTATGTTACGGATTATATTCCAACATTCAAAAATCTTTTATTTTATGGTACATAATCTCAGGGCTGAAAAAAAAATTGTTACAGTCTTAATAAGTTGTGAAAATAAAAACACCTTTTTAACTTAGTACATGGATTATTAAATAAAAACCTGCGAATATTCACTTGCATTGAAGTTGATGTTATAAACATTCAAAAGTAATTTAACAATTACAACATATTTGTTAGCATTTTCTATTCCAATAAATATAATGATCTTGCTACAAATTGCTTTCTTCAGTTACCGCGTCAAGAAATGAAAATGTGAACTCTATAGAGCGAATCTGTGCATACTGTATATTATGCAGAAACTGTTTTTTTTTAAAGGCAATATGCAACTTTAGATGTATCTTACCGTATCGGTAGTGATACATTTTAGGTCCTTTTGTTTACTGGCTACTGTGGGAAGACAATATGTCCTTGATCCGTCAGCAATAAGGTCAGACTCAAAGGTCATGCGATTCACTGCGTCGATGATTGCAAACATTGGGTCTGAACTTGGAAATAACTGCAATTGAGTATATATATATATATATATATATATATATATATATATATATATATATATATATATATATATATATATATATATATATATATATATATATATATATATATATATATTGGTTTGGAACCATTTTAAATGTTCATTTTGACATTTTTAGAGCTTCTGTTCCTGTGTTATGTTATTGTTTTCAAGGTCTGGAAGACTTTTCTGGTGTTAGTGACACCTTTTTGGAACAAAAAGTAGGTTGCATATAAAAATATGTAGATCTGATGTCATTTTCTTTTTAAAAATTGGTTCGTTAGTTTTTTTTAAAAACGTTTTCTGTTTGTTGGTCTTTTTTGTTAATGCAGAAAATTTAAACGAATCATAAAGTAATTATTAGGCGTCATTTGCATCCTAAATTTAATTTCCATTATAGTTGCATCCCTTGTTTACAATTACATCATTTGGACTCTAACGTCTGCGGACCATGCTTTCTTTCACACGTGTTATCCACCAGCCAATTTAACAATTTTAGTGATGAATCGACAGACATCGTTTTGGCAACAAAATAATCACCGTCCCTACTCCCAATATTTGTCCTTTAATTCCAATTGACACACCGGTTATTTAATTTTTGAACTAATCTAATTTTAAAAATCGATAATACGATTATTTCAATATTTGTAAACTGAGAATCTTAATTACGAATCGAAAAGAACCTGAACATTTTTGTCAAGGGTAATAATACACTAAAAAAAATGCAAAGTCCGACAAACATTAACAGGGAAATTACTATGTAAGTATTTAATGACTCGTAAATAGGATAATCTCCCTTTATTTCCGGAGCATAATGCTAATGTCTTTACATGTATATTTAGAATTAAACAACAAAATGGATGACGAGTTCTGAAATATTTTATCACAAGGTATGAAAACAAACAGCGTAATGTATAACTTACGTTGACCGGAATTTTCCAAGATGTTGGCATCGGTGAGAAACCATTATCCCGAAATCTTTTTGACTCAGATGAAATATTTTTTGTCAGGTCCAGTGAGCGCTTGATGTTAAAAAGACATCTTCTTGCGTTCAAAGTTTTCAAGCACTTTTCTAATGGACATCTAGTCTGAAATAATGTAATCAATAGTGTGATCTAATATCTATAATTCAATATTGGAGCTATCATTTAGTTGAAATAAGTGTCCCAATAAAAACAAGAACAGTAAATGTAAATGCTATTAAACTATTTGTACACTACGTAACCTACATCAATGTTGCAACCCTCTATTTTGTTGTATCCAAGCAATAGGTTTACGATGACATTCCGTTTAGAATCTCAATTTGCACACTTTTACCATTTTTAAAATTTGGTATTAGTGGAAAAAGTGGATTAATATTTTTGTCAAGTGTCCTGATAAGACGAAACTAATACATGATGTCTAACAAGGTATAATTGGTAAAGATACGTCAATAGTTAAATATGTTTAATTTTTAACAATATCCAAATTTGTTATAACAATTTATATTAAACACTTGTAAAGCAACCTATGTGTTGCTATACATCTATGTTCTAGGACTAGATTCATTCACTTCATATCAAAAAACACGATTTTATCAATGAACATTTCAGAGACATTAACTGTCAGAAAAAATTATTTGAAGAAAATAACTTTTTTTTCTGTAGATAGGAAATTCTGCACTTTGTGTTTTTACAAGAGTATAAGGTGCTTGATTTTTAAATTTTGGTTAATTTCTCCATTTTTCTTGTGTTCGTAAATTAATAGTTAACACAACAGTCAAAGCCTATAAAATTGATTAAAGGTATACTCAGACTGACAAACCTCTAGACAGACCTATACACATTTTTATAGATAGAAAAGGCCAGAGCCAGTAATGACGTAATGAGAAAACAATAAATACATTTTTTAGGGAATTATCCATACTCTCTTCATGGAAAGACACACCAAGCTGGGGCGTAGTCAATGTGCATTCCTGTATAGAAAAGACGATTCCAAGTAGCAACTATAAATATTGAAAGTAAAAATAGAAAATAAAAATTGAACAACATTTGCGTCATTTCAGTAGTGAGAACGTGCACATTTTGATTAATTGAAATGAATAAAGACTTACTATCTCCTGTTTGAAGAAAAAATTGGACACTTTTGCAATAAATAGACACAGAAATGTTTAAATATGTAACGTGAATATATAAAGAAATGAAAACGTGTTGTTAATTGGAAACATTTATTTAATATACCTTCTTACAAAAGATAACCATGAAAAATAAATTTCATAAAGATCACAGGACATCACGTTAATCATACGTTAATCATACTAAAGTCATGAGCAAGTCAAGCGCCGTGATTGTCAAGGAAAATTTTCCTTAGAAATCAGGTTTTACAAAAATTATGACGACTGAAGTATTCATAATTGCCCCATGTATACATGGATACATGTATTCCACTATCTCCATAACTGAGTTAAATTTCACTGTTCAGTTATTGCTGTACAGCTGTTTACCTGGTCTATATTCATTCCAAGACCCGAATCCTCGTCCAGAGTAGATGTGTTGATGGAACATAGACTCTTCTTTTGCCAAGAACCCGTAGGCTCCATAGCTACCCACTTCTCTGGTGTGATGGTAGGAACTGGTATCTGAATAATAATAATAATAATAATAATAATAATAATAATAATAATAATAATAATAATAATAATAATAATAATATTATTATTATTATTATTATTATTATTATTATTATTATTATTATTATTATTATTATTATTACAAACTTGATTATTGAGAGTGGGATTCAAACATTACAAGCTATCGTCTAAATATTATTATTATTATTATTATTATTATTATTATTATTATTATTATTATTATTATTATTTTATTTTATTTTTTTTTTAGACGATAGCTTGTAATGTTTGAATCCCACTCTCAATAATCAAGTTTGTACTGTGGATTTATTGCTGTTTAGCTGTTTACCCGGTTTGTATCCATTCCAAGACCTGAATCCTCGTCCAGAGTAAACATGCTGATGGAGCATAGGTCCTTTCTTTGCGAAGAATCTGTAGGCTCCATTACTGCCCTCTTCCTTGGTGTGATACTAGGAACCGGTATCTGAATAATAATAATAATAATAATAATAATAATAATAATAATAATAATAATAATAATAATAATAATAATAATAATAATAATAATAATAATAAAAATATAATAATAACGCAAAGAAATGTGTGTGTGTGTGTGTGTGTGTGTGTGTGTGTGTGTGTGTGTGTGTGTGTGTGTGTGTGTGTGTGAATGTTTTGGGTATATAACGAAGCTTTTACAATTTGCCCAGCCATATCGCCACGATGTCTGAAGTGAGGCAGTTTATTGTGATGTCTATCACTGGGGTATCATGTAGCAGAAACGTAGCATGATGTCCAACCAAGTCACATTATCCTGACACCCAACCGAACAGTCCTAATACAAGACTCTTAATGCTGAACGCCAACTGAGGCAGCTACCTGTACCATTTTTTAAAGTCTTCCGTACGAATAGGCCGGGATTTGAACCCGCGACCTCCCGCATCCGCGACGGACGAGACGAAGAAGCAGACGGTAATCTTTATCTTAGGTGTTTCCTAATTAAATTAACAACTTCTCACTTTTGTCACATGGCCCAACAGTAGGTAGTAGAAGTACCAGTTTTAGTAGTAGTAGTGATTTTACCAACAGCAATGATAGCGTCAGTAGCAATAATTGTGCTGTGGCAGTAGCAACAGCAGTAGTTTCAACGGTAATATTAGCTGTAGTAGAAGCAGCAGTAGTGTTTGTAGCTGTAGCAGCATCAACACTGGCAGTATTGACAATATTTATACTGTTACTAGTAGTGCTAGAGGTAATAGTATTGTACTTACAGAATCATTTATCTTCAAGCCAAAGCAAAATCTGAAAAGGAATGGAATATAATTAGAATATATTTTACATTATCTTGTCTAAATTAATTTTTATCATTTGAACTAGAAGTCTGACGGCATATGATATTTCGTAGAAATGCTGGTGACGACGAAGATGATATTGATAAATAGGCCCACAATATTAACACAATCATCACCAAACAACAAAATGCACATTAAATTTTATATATATAATATAAATATATAATATATTATGTCCAGAATATATTGCTTACCTTTTCATCTTGGTAGTCCTCAATGTCAACGTTTAACTGATTTATAATTTTGTGCGCGATGAAATTTAACAGTCTTTGAGAGGCTTAGTTTCAGTTAAGTACTTCGGTAAAATCTGCTCACAATTTTAAAATAAAACAACAACAGTTCATAGTTTGGGACTTTTTACAGAGCTTGTGCCCCACAAACACAAATTTGCCCTGCGACACACTTAAAATGTGTCTTTAGTGTGTTTTAGGTTTAGGTCTGATTACTGTTTAAACTTGGTTTACTGATATCAAAACAATGTTGACCGAAGAACAACCAAAAAATGCAACCAGTTTTTTCAATGTTTGTAGATGATCAGTGATGAAAATGAATTACTGAAAATACCAAGCAAACGACTTTAAATATGGGGCCGCCCAATCATCTCACACCCTTGATTTGCCCGTTGGCTTGTTTTCAACAAGGTCCTTTACAATTGTAAGTGTCAGAAACGGCAATTTGTTAAGCTGAGGTCTTTTGAAGAATTAGTTAACATCTGTAGATCTGTAGTAGATAATCTAACAAATCGTTTGCTAGTCAAACAAACCAATTTTTATTTTCCGTCTGAACCTAAACTCCGACTACCCTAATTTCCGGAATAAGGATTGGCTGATTGATTTCCTGACGTAAAACTTGGCTGTAGCCAAGATAAATCTACAATTTTCTCGAAGACGCTGTCTACGATACATCCGATCATGTTGGCTATTAAAGGTTTCATTTGTTGAGAAGTATATATATATATATATATATATATATATATATATATATATATATATATATATATATATATATATATATATATATATATATTACAGTTGATTCTTGTTTAATTTAGAATTCTCTTCCTTACGCAAACAAGCTGATCAAGTTGCCTTTGAAAGACAACAATAAATGTAAGAATCATTTCTGTTGCGAAAAACTTGCATGTTACATGACTATGTCGATGAGTACATGGGTGGGTGTAATGGTTTGCAAATAATCAAGCTACGCTGCAGATTTAAAATATTACATAACATTTATGAGTCTACAATATTATATGAAAATAAAATACGGTAGTGATACGTTTACATGCTTAAAAATGAATTCGAAGGTTAAAATGTTTGTTGTTAATGAACAATTACTCACCTACTGTTTGGAATTGCTTGCTTTTTAATTCCTGATGCAATCTAGACATTTCTTGTACAATTGCGCCTTTATCACAACTACTTATGTATATTGTTGCAAATTTACATTATGGAAAGTTGATTTAGTTTGTATTTTATATAATAGATAAAGCTTGGCGGGGACATTGGAGAGCACACTTCCCAATAATGGCAGAGAAGTAAGCCGAAGTTTACTTTGGGGAGAACGCCGTCTCGCAAACGCCGTGTATTTCATAACAGTTTAACCAATCAACATTTTGATAAAGTCCCGGTGTATAAATCATTCTTTTTTCCGTGCACTTTCCGAATCTCGCGTAGGAGTTGGTTCGGTGTTGTAAGTCGACTGTTGACTTTCTGTTTTTGTAATTAGCGAGAGATAAGCAACATTTCAGTTATTGGGAACATATTAACAATAACGCGATGTGGTTGTTGTGTCTTGGGCAACAAAAAGTGGCATTTTATAAAAGTTCATATAGAGATTGCGAAATAGTATGCATCTCTCTCTCTCTCTCTCTCTCTCTCTCTCTCTCTCTCTCTCTCTCTCTCTCTCTCTCTCTCTCTCTCTCTCTCTCTCTCTCTCTCTCTCTCTCTCTCTCTCTCTCTTATAATTCGAAACCCTGCTGCTTCTCTATAGCAACATCCTGACTACGATACTGTAGGTATGGAAATGAACCAGTAGACAGCATCAAGCATGCATCTTATTTGATCATTTTTAAAAACGAATGTTTTGGTTAGCTGTTTTAAATTGTTGTTATATGTCCCCACTAAATGGACTAGATTCTTCCAAACGATGCACTGTTTCATATAAAAAACGCACATTTTATGTATGAATG
Source organism: Potamilus streckersoni (assembly GCA_016746295.1). NCBI lineage: Eukaryota > Metazoa > Mollusca > Bivalvia > Unionida > Unionidae > Potamilus > Potamilus streckersoni. The sequence continues at coordinate 1,308,011 of JAEAOA010000947.1, read as the reverse complement.
TTGAACAAATAATGAACCTAAGGATAAAATTGAATTTTAAAAATAAAAAGTTCTGAAACCTTTATTTTAATATTTTTATCTTCGCACGTTAACGGTCTCCTTTGCTTTACAACTTATCTTGTCATATCCAGATTGCAAGACTAAAATTCATCCGGTAGTTGTAGCCATCAAAGTGCTACAGTCTATTGAAATTAGCCACAGTGTCTATTTGTCAGTCTATCTGTTATGCATGTCTGTCAAGTCTATCTGTTAAATCTATTATTTTTAATTGCAGATCTTTGTGCCACACGTTGCATGCATGTCAATATGGATGTCTCAAGTTCGATATCACTTGTCTGCATCTGATTTTAGTATTATAAAATTCATCCCTTAGCACTTGCCATCTGTAGTAAATCGTCAGAATTCAATTTAAAGGACTAGAGCTTGTTTTCCTTTAAAATCACACAAATCTGGGCATAATGCAAATTTAAAATTTTTTATTTCTTGTATACATAATGTCATCGCGCAAAACAACAATAACAACAATAACAACAAAATAATAATAATAATAATAATAATAATAATAATAATAATAATAATAATAATAATAATAATAATAATAATAATAATAATAATAAATATCATCGTCATGCTATTATGGAATTGATATTGACGAAGATGACAAGCAATTAAAATAAATCGTGCACGGAAGATTAACAGAGGTGGATACTCTGTGATGGTGGTGTGATAGGATATTCTTAAGACCATTTACTGCATAGGGATCGATATTTTCGCCAGTTTCTTTTTTGCAAATATGAGGATGCTCTCTCTCTCTCTCTCTCTCTCTCTCTCTCTCTCTCTCTCTCTCTCTCTCTCTCTCTCTCTCTCTCTCTCTCTCTCTCTCTCTCTCTCTCTCTCTCTCATACACACAGTTCTTTCCATGGATGCGGGAATTTATCATGGGTAATTGCCGGCAGGAAGATCTGTGCGTCTCATAATATATTCTAAAACTATTTGTTGTTGTTGTTGTTGTTGTTGTTGTTGTTGTTGTAGGTTTTAACGCCATTTTTCAGCACAAGATAGGCTATACATGGCGGCCAGTGTTAATGGTGAAGGAAGAACCCTGGAAAACCCAGGGAAGAACCACCGACCCACGAGAAGCTATTGGCAGGCTTTCTCACTTACCCACGTTAGGCGAGTCTGGACTCGAACTCACGCAGACAGAGGTGAGATGGCAGTGATCCTTAACGGTCAGCGCTTTAGACCACTCGGCCACTCGGGGCCCCTATTTGTTTTGTTGGATTGGATGAAACTTACACGACAGGATTATATTTAGAAGCGCCTTTTTATGTGGGGGAGGAGGAAACAGGAATATGGTATAAAAATGTAATTATTAAAATGTTTTGCAGATTATTACATTGACGCAACCATACCCATGTTTTTCATTTTGTTCTTCTTATTTCATGACCATCACAACACTTTAATATAAAAGAATTGATGATCATGTAAATGACTTTTAAATAATGTTCACACTTGAGTTCAGTAGACTGATGTGATAATTCCCTCGTAATAGGTGAACTCTGTTTTTTAATCGAGTCGCATGGCAATAATTTGATTTATATATGAAAATATGTAGTAAATAAATGTTCTTTGATCTGCGATACAACTATCCTACTTCAGCCAAAAATGCAATGAACTTCGATATAGATACTCAAAAAAAAAACATAAGAAATGTCAGGGCGTGATCCCAGCTAACACACAACGTTTACACAACGTTGATGTTTGGTTGTATTCTGGTTACGTTGGAAATTAACGTTTTGGCAACGTTGATACAACGTCACACATGAACATGATCTAAATTAGTAATCTGATCTAAAAAATATAGTGAATTACAAATGGTATGTATATGCATTGATCCTGATAGAAATGACAAGAAATAATTTTTTTTACAAAGGTAATATATAACGTGTTTTCAACGTGGTACTAACGTTGTGGTTAACTTTTCAGTGTCAGGGTAACAATTGTAGTTTCGTAGTTTATTCATTTTTATTTTCAAAACTAATAAATCTAAGAGGGTTGCAACTTTTGCAGCAAAATATTTTACTCGTCGGTTTTTGTCAATCACAAACATGTAATAATGTCTTTGCGTTTGACAATATTCTACGTATCTACGATCCGAGGTCTAGCTTATCCGGTACGGTAGTTGTTGCAGAAACGAATCTCCAATTTCCAGCCATTTTAAACTACGAAGGTATGAACTTTAAATAGTTAACATATTATCACATAAAATAAGTTTTTGGTTGATACCATTGTGCACATGTATACTGCTACGATCTAGGCGAGGCAGTGTCATTCCATGACCTCAATCGCATTTTCAAACAAAGAAACTGGGTCAACTATCGGCCAACATGTTCAGCTTATGAAACGACCTAACCTATTTGGCATATTTATGTGACATTTATCCGACTCGTATCAAGTAAATTATATTGTTACACTGGTACATTTTTGGAAAGAAAAATATGGAGATAGTATAGGTTTGTGTGGTAAATTCCGTCTGTTAGGCTAACATTTCGAATCACGCACTCTTGGGTAACGAGCGTAAGTTTTATCGTTCTTGACTAACACTTTTTTTTTTAAATAGCAAGTAATACAAATAGAAATCAATCACAACTGAAATTTAAATTAATTTATGTTAAAACATATGTCTACATATGCTGATATACTTAGATGTGAAAATATAAAATGCATCTTAAAGGTAATTAAATTTTGACAATTACTGACATGAATTACAGTTGTAAATAATGTAATATTTTGCATGTTTTCAGTGATAATTATGTACATGAACTTTTTGCAATTAATAAACACAGCACATGTGAATAACATCTGTCATCAGCTATGCAGCATATTTACTAATTCATAAATGGGTGTTCTTACTTTCACTGGAAATTGATGGGTGTATGTCATTTGTGTGATTGGGGATTTGACTTAAATATAATCTTTTATTTCATTTACAACTCTCTAAATATGAGTAAGTCAGTTATACACTGTATTCATGAATTTAATTCTAATCTAAGGTAGTATAACTGTTTTATGTTACAAATTGTTGGGTAAATGTGTGGCAGTACAAAAACTGCATTTTGCAGCATTTAAAAGCATTTGTTCAATGCACATCAGTGGAAATTGATGGGTGTATGTCATTTGTGTGATTGGGATTTGACTTAAATATAATCTTTTATTTCATTTACAACTCTCTAAATATGAGTAAGTCAGTTATACACTATTCATGAATTTAATTCTAATCTAAGGTAGTATAACTGTTTTATGTTACAAATTGTTGGGTAAATGTGTGGCAGTACAAAAACTGCATTTTGCAGCATTTAAAAGCATTTGTTCAATGCACATCAGACTCGTCATTTCAGTTGATAATAGTCTTCTCATCTTGTAGACATTATAAATGTTAGTGTTCAGTACTAACTTCATGAACATTGAGTCAACAACAAAATTGAGTCAACAACAAAATTTGCTTGGAAATGGAAGATTATGACATGAAAGCATAAGTTTCTGTTGCTCAGACACATTTCTGAACATTGTGAACATTAGTTAAATTATAGGTCATAAAACATACTGTACAAGACTTGTGCATGTAAACAATATTTACAATGGGTTCTTTTTTCACTGATGTGTCTACTCTGTTCGTGACTATATTGGATTTTTGTATTTTCCTTTCTTAGGTATACCAGTGTCATCTCTAAGTCTGATACCAAAACCATCCTCATTGAATGCAACATTACAGATACCAGTAATGAATCAAGACATCCAGGGAGTAACAAAATACAGAATTACATTGACTGTAGGTTTTATTTTTTTTTTCAAATAAATTTTACAAAAAACAAGTATTTTACTTCATAAATAGTTTTAATTGTTATACCTGTTTACTATACAAATATTTACAAGGAGTTAATAGCAATGATTTTGATCTTTCAAAACAGATGTTTATAGTATCATAAATCTCTTACAGATTTCCAGCTCAATGTACTTATGAAACTGGACACAATTATTGAGAATCAGTAGATGCTGCTGGCCCTCCTATGGAAAGTTTTAGTTAACACACATGACCCAGACACAGAATGTACAGAAAAAATGCTTGTAATGCCATGAGATTCAGTGGAGGAACTAGAGGGCGAGAGGATGGAGGAGAATACGGAATTCACCAAGATGATGGTAAGTTGGGGCCTTACTTTCTCATATAAAACTGTTATCATGTCTATAACCTTTATTTACTGTTGTAAACCTCAATATGCATCCTACAAGTACTGGGGCACCTGCATAATTATTTTTAAGTGGTGGGGGAGAACATGTGGTTTTACAAATCTAGGCCAAAAACATGTTTAGAGATGAATATGTACAGGGTTTTAGTACATATACACTGATACATATTTTTTGGCTATTTTAATTCAGTCTTAGAGTGAATGTCATGTATGCAGTTAAATGATTTGTGGTGGTTAATTTGTTTTATAATTGCTTTTATTACATTGTGTTGCATAGTTGCTGTTGTCAAACTGTTTCAGGTTTGAGCAAACAATATTGCATGCAAAACCCATGTAAAAAAAACTAATAAACCATATGTTGTCACATTATTATTATTATTATTATTATTATTATTATTATTATTATTATTATTATTATTATTATTATTTTCAGATATAGTATTGGAGCTCCCTTGATGTGTATATATTGGGGATAGTGTCTGCAGGATGATGAAAAAGCTAGGAACAAATAGACAGTGGTCAGAGTATAGCCTAAAGGGACGTAAAAGGAAAAACCATTTCAAGAGCTTCTGATATGCTGGCTTTTGATAAGTATGTATGACTTGATTTTCAGTTGTCTGTTTTTCATGTGACTTGCCAGAGATTTGTAAATGAATGGATAAATTACATGTTTCTTCACACACATATACTGCAATTACTTGTATTTGAAGTAACTTGAGACCAAATTTCAAAGTCTGTTTTATAAATACTCCATTAATTATTGCTGGTATTTAGAATAAGGAAATGTATCCTTTTTTGTGGAACTCCTTTTAAAACATTGTGTTACTATTGCAGAATCCTGCTTGAAAATTAATGGCAAAGCAAAAACTAATGAAACTGAAGAGGTCATATAGGAGACCCTAAAATATGCAATAAAATAAACCAATGACCTATGTATATGCTGTGGCCCAAATCGTACAAGTTGAAATTAACAAATAATTGATACTTAAGGATCATCCATAAAGGATGTCTACAAAACATACTGTAATACAAACAGTAACCCTAAAGCAGCTGTTTAACACAGAATACCATGACAGAATATACTAGCTTGCTGACATCCCCAAGGTCCTTTAGACCCCCTCCCCCTTGTCTGCATTTGACCAACCCTTCCCTCCACTGTGCAGACATCCTTTATGGATAATCCTTAATGCTGGTTAATGTGACTTTTAAATATGTAAGCATTGCTGAGATGATATTTGACTTTGTTTAAGCATTAAAATTATTTTTTAATTTGCAGGTACATGAGGAGAAGAAAAAAACTTTAGAGTGGAGGAGGAGACTGATTCTGATTCCTAATCTTAAATAAATCTTGAAAATAAACAAAAAGTAATATTAAAATGTATATTGTATTCTTTTTTCATTTTTGTCTCTTAAAAACTACTGTCTGAACCTTCAGTGTGTAAATTCAGGGTTATTCCTTATCAAGCAAAAGTCGTGTGATTTAACCGTTTACTTTTAAAAAAATTAATTATCCCCATTGGGGTAGGTCCTGCTGTAAAGCTTGTTAGGAAAAGTACCCAGCAAGAGGATTTGATACTATGAACAAAAAGCAATGTTTGTATATAAACCATGTTAGAAAACCTTCACACTTGCACTGAAACTGATTGCATACTTCAGAATGGACATATTATATAATATGTATTGTTCCTAATTTTATTATTCTTTTTCAGTATATGTACAGATAAATAAAACTTCTAGACTATATTGTGCAGAGAGCATTTTTATATGTGCTACTTTAAACTAATTTTTGATAGCTGACATATCATTGCATGCAGAGAGCCAATTCGTACAAAGTTGGAACAATTAGTGTACCTTAGCATATTTTTATTATTATTATTATTATTATTATTATTATTATTATTATTATTATTATTATTATTGTCAAATGACTGGTAATGTTTTGTTTGTCGAATATTAAGTTGGCGCAGAACCTACAGCTAATAGGTTTTATTATTATTATTATTATTATGATTATTATTATTATTAGTAGTAGTAGTAGTAGTAGTAGTAGTAGTATTATTATTATTATTATTGTTGTTGTTGTTGTCAAATGACTGGTGATGTTTGGTTTGTCGAATATAAAGTTGGTGCAGAACCTACAGCTAATAGGTTTTATTATTATTATTATTATTATTATTATTATTATTATTATTATTATTATTATTATTATTATTATTATTGTCAAATGACTGGTGATGTTTGGTTTGTCGAATATAAAGTTGGTGCAGAACCTACAGCTGATAGGTTTTATTTTTATTATTATTATTATTATTATTATTATTATTATTATTATTATTATTATTATTATTATTATTATTGTCAAATGACTGGTGATGTTTGGTTTGTCGAATATAAAGTCGGTGCAGGACTGACAGCTGATAGGTGACGATGGCAGTCTTGAAATTCCTGCTATTGGAACTCCTAGATGGATGGCAATGTTCACATTTTTGCAGTGTTTTCGATTTGGACATTCTTGCCAGCAGTGGGGAATGTGAGTTTCAGAAACACAACCAGCCTTCATATGATTTCCATATAGATTTGCAATGTTGTAAAAATGTTGTAGGAAGGTTATTTTATAACGTTAAACAACAACGTTGTAGCAACGTTCCTGCTAGTTCACCAAATCACGTTGCCACAACGTTATATGACAACGTTGTCACAACCTTACTGCAACATTGCTGCAACGTGGAATTGTTAGCTGGGATATTGTTTAGTACTTGCGTAAGCAGAGTACAATTTTATTTCTGTGTCACACTGCATGGGAATAATTTAGTGATTGGTCTTACTTTTTATAACCTTATATAACCTTATTTGCTCAAATAACATTTTGAAATTCATTTTTATTTTAATCGTGGAAAACATTTGAATATACATCTCACCTTGACATCGATATCAAAAGGTATTGCTGGTTGAATATATATTTTGCACAAATTTAACAATTGATCCAATTTTTATATAAATATTTGATCTGTAAACTTTGCTTATTACATAACATGCAAATCAAATATATCTCCTATGTTGATACCGCCGAAACCCCTTGTCCATAACGCCCAACTTTTATGCCCACACACTTTTCTTGTGGTCAATTTATAAACGAAGACAAATAAATGATAGTAAAAATTTTCTATCCACGTTGTGGTCAATTGTAGCGTTCTCACGGTCGCAGTATCGAAAGAAATAATAGCAAATTGATTGTTCATTGATTGGTTACTTGCCTGGGGTTATTGACAATTGGCAATTGTCCTTCCTTCCCCAAAATAATGAGACCCTTTCATATATGCTACAACTCAAGGGCAAAAACCAACCTGCACAATAAATACAATGCTATATAAATAACTGTGAATAAAAAGAATATTGTCCATATAGGAGCCATATGGTAAATAGTGTATATCATTTGAAATGAACAGTCATTAGTATTTTATTACTTTATATCAAAACACACACACACACACGCATATATATATATATATATATATATATATATATATATATATATATATATATATATATATATATATATATATATATATATATATATATTCAGATAAAAGTATAACATCGATAAGACGGAGTATAATTATTATTTTGTTATGTACGAAAGTTGTACAAGAAGAAAGATAGTATATAATATGGAATATGAAGAAATTTCAGTTTCACAAACATCAAAATGTTTATGATATTCATTATAAGAGTATTAAAAAAATTTAAGAGTTGTCTGAATTTCCCCGATTTTTGGCGGCAAAATAACAATTGGTGTTATGCAACAAAGTGTTTGCGGTAGTCGATAAGGTGTCTGGGTGCGGACCTGGTGCCACTTATCTGGGACATGATGCCCTAATACTAGTCATCCCTATAATCTGCAACGCTGCAGACGTAGCGATATGACTGAAAAATTTTAAAGCTATGCCTACGTAAAAAAAAAACACATTCATACATACATACATACATACATACATACATACATACATACATACATACATACATACATACATACATACATACATACATACATACATACATACATACATACATACATACATACATACATACATACACGTCTGCATCAAATATATACGTCTAAACATACATCCAGTGAAAACAACTTTATTTACCTCTCCACGTAATTTGTGTCGTAATAATCATTTTCCGAAAATACTAGGTTATCTTAATGAAATTGTTTCATTAAATTTGTCAGCAGGGTCAGGACTGTTTACTTAAATCTCGTCAAGCTACCTGGGAACGGCTAGCAGTCTACGTTTTTGTCAGTGGAATACCGTTGTCTTGAATCTGGATCCAAGTAAAAATATTTACATTTAATCATAATGACCTTAAAATCTATTCTAAAATCCTAATCAATTATTAGTTATGTAATATGGGGTTTACAAAATAACTGGACAGGAGTCAGGAAGACCCTAAACTAAATTACTGACCAAAGTCGCCCGAACACGACGACAAAAACATGGCGCGTTACAGTACTGCTTATACGGTTTTAATGTCACGCTTTTATGACAGCTACGAAGCTTCCTCGCACGCAGACTAACACATTCTGTCATTCTGCCAGTCTGTCTTTCGCATCTGCATATTACTTAGTTTCTTCCGATTTGTTGATTTGCAAACGTACAGTTTGTGCTGTAAATCTATGCAAGTTACTGTCCGACATTATCAGAATGAGGTATGTACAAATCTTTTTTAGTACAGTGTTAGCTTTTAAAATGCCTAAATTAATCAAATAAGCTGCGATTTAAAAAGTAAATATTAATAATGAAGATGGAGCTCAAAATAAGCTGGTTGCTCCGTCCACTATGTATATTACTTGATATTCTTTATTTCTACGATGACTTCTGTAAATTAATCCTGTTAAAACCAATTTCAGCACCGAAATTGCCAGCCGCATTTGATGACGTATTATATGTGCAAAAAAAAAAAGGGTCAGCAGACCTTAGGGTCCAATAAAAAACTATTTTATAGAAAACAGCAGCATCTGAACCCGTGCGTTTTGGTATTGTTTCGGTAATCTGTGCTCGAACTTTTTCCGCAACTTGTTTCTTGTCTCTCTGAGTTGTCACTAGCACTAGTCATGCAGAGATACCAGAGATGACAGAATCCAGGTGCAGAGGTTCCGATACAATTAAAATGAAAATCATTGAAAAAATGTTCAAAACTAGTATAAATTGAAACAAATTCCATCTCTTTTGAAAACTAAATATCAATATATCATATTATTATTATTATTATTATTATTATTATTATTATTATTATTATTATTATTATTATTATTATTATTATTTTATTGCAGTCATCTGCAAGTGCGGACCTAACTTCTGTAATTCTATACACAATGAATGTCACGAGGCATCTTATTGCTGACCAGGCAAGAACGTACACTTTTCTCACAATAACCAGAAAACAAAAGGAGTTGAAGTGCATCGGTACCGATACGGTAGGACCAAGCCTAATTTGCATATTGCCTTGAATAAATAATATTTTCTGATTGATTTAGATTACATCAAGATTTACATATAGTATCTACATTTACGTATAGCATTTACATTTGTTGGTTGGAGAAGGCACAAAGAGTCGTATTTTGGTATGAAAATCATTGTGCGTAATGAGAATATCAATGGACAACAAATGGTGCTAAATGCTTGCGAATTTGAATAACATCAAATTCAACAGTATTAAACATTCATGGGATGTTACTGTGGTGTTATTCTGTTGTAGTTAGATATTGATGTCTTTTAGTACATTTTATACAACACACGTGAAATTGCCATACCAAAAATAAGTACAAAACCATAATACAAAATCACTTTCTACTTGTGTCCTTGTTCTGAATATTTTTTCTTTACTAATTTCAATCTTTTTTATTCCAAGAATCTGTAAAATTCTGCACAGAAGAAGTGATGCTACAGTTCCTGTGTCAAACTATAGACAAGACTTACGAAACCCAAATATGTATAATTTTCATTCACTGCCTAGTTTCTTACCGTGAGCTGAGATGTTTGATTATATTCCACTTACTGATTTGTACGCAATTGCTGAATGTTAAAGTTAAAGTTTGGATTCACATAAATTTTTAAGCGAAAACGTTTTTCTGATTTAGTTTAGTCGATATATTTTTAGTCTCAAATGTTAGAGATCACCCTTCTTTAGAGAGCTTATATCCAGTGTTTTAGCCTCATATTATTATGGTGCAAATTGTTGATCATTCAAATTCAAATGTACTTCCTTAAATTGAAATTAAATATTAACTTGCATACTGTTATGACAGATTGATTTTCATCAGAGTAGTTTGAAGAGAAGAGAGGTGATCTTATTTTGATTCTCAACAGTTGCTGCATTTGTTCCCCAGAAAGATATTGAAAAACATCTAAAATTAGAGGAAATAAGTTGCAATAAAAGGTACAAATAACAAAGAATTAAAGAGACACTTAAAAGTATTAAAATTTATACGGATCTTATTTATATTCTTGGCTACATAAACAAATTTCTTTCATTTTTTGCCAAATTTAAAAGACGTCTACATAATTACGTTCGTACAAGTACACCCCACCCCACCCGCCAGCGAAGACTAAGCAATAAATTACACACACACACACACACACAGACACACACTCTTGCGCGCGCAATGCAAAGTTTATACAAGACAAATTTACAAGCAATATCTACTTAAATAAGGTACTTTGTGGATTAAACATTACTTTTCACAAGTGAAATAACAATACATAATAATTTCAAAATGTTATTTGGGCAAACAGGATAACAGAAGGTTACAGTTTATAAAATATGTATATGCAGTGATAAAGACGTACAACTGTTGTGCTGTGCTTTTTTGAGTAATTCATTTTTGGTGTGTTCAGTTCCCAAACAACAAAATCGTGGAGGTAAAGTCTTCAGAGCTTTTTCTTATTTTTCTGAGTGTGAAGCATCAGGTATGTAACTCCGACATCCACCTTCCGCCTAGCAGTTTGCTCATAACGTTTTCATACTCCAAAGAAAAAGGACGTATTTACGATTAAGATAATTTTTATTTTACCTTTCTTGGATGTGCATATTCTGTGCCAAGTTGATGGTTGTAATCAGCAAACTTTCTCAATAACACATTCTGCACGACTGCTACTTAGATATATGCCATATGAATTGATATGTTGATATAATCTATTTCTCGGGGGGTGGGGGCACCAGACAGATGCCCCCTCACTTAACCGAAAAAAATTATCTAAAAAAGTTTATGTATTTTTGTATTCCCACCGATGTGTAGCTATGTTTTATTTATTAAATTTGATCAAATTTTTTGTTGGGGTATTTGGGGTATTGGGGTATCCTAGTGTTTTCTAAAATGTTCATTTTTCCGATAAAGCTTCAATTTCTTTATCGGAGTCATTCCCCTTAGTTTATTATTTAACCTTGGCAAGAGGTTTCCTATGTTCTGTGTATGCTATATGCTTGGTGCTATTGTATGTTGCTGTTTTATGGGGGGGGGTGTTGGGACAGCCATCTATATCATATCCTCCCGAGATGTCTATTTCATTATATGCATCTCATTCTTTCTTTCTCATCCTCTCTTTCTTCCACTCATTCATTTATTCCTTCCATTAATGCATATAATTTATTCTTTATATAATTTGCATTATTTAAAATTAATTAAAATTAAAGCTTTTGAATTTGGAGGTTAGACGGTGCGCTATTTGAAAAAAAATAGCCTAGTGTTTTTTTAATGTATGTTATGGTGTTCCGTCTGCCTTTGCTATTTAAATTTTGTTGCAAGGGAGATAGGGTTCAAATTTTTTTTTAAAATTTGGACCCTACCTCCCCGCATTGACCTAAATCCTTAATAAAATTTCGCAAAATTTATATCAATATGTGGATATGTGAGTACACCCAGGGTTTTTTTTTCTGAGGCTCTTTCGCAGACCTGCTCACTTCGCGTAACCTCATGTGATAGAGCTCTGAGACGTCCTTGTCCCGTACTTCTTCCATGCGTGGAGCCACCTGTAAGGATATAAAAATTTAAATTTCCATTTATGTTATATTTAACTTCTTATACTAATAATTTGCCCACATTTTTTCATAGTGGTTAAAATTAAACTTATTATTTTCATGCAATCTAACCTGTAATATAATAGAGTATAATAATTCTCTATTTTAAAAAAAAACCCATATTTTTTACTAATATACTAATAATAAACTATTATACTAATAATTTTTTCCCTCTCGTTTTTGATGGCTTGGCAGTATATTATAGCATGTCTTTTCGTAAAATCGCAATTTTTAAACATTGGGCATTTTGGTATTTTTTATATGATCTATTTCTGTGTGTGCGTGTGTGTGCGTGTGTGTGTGTGTTGCATCTGAGCTTAAGGCTCGATTTCTTAACTACATTTGAATATTCCATATATCTTATGGCTTTCAGAAATGTCTCTGATGCATGCATTTGTATAATCCACGGGGAAAACTAACATTAACTGACAAAATAATGGGTGGAAACATAACTGACAAACACTTTATAAAAAATATCCTACTGGTTCAACCTTTAGGGACAGTTTTTGAGATTATAATAGGAAATAATTAAACTCGAACAATCAGATTATTATCGATAATACCGAATCTGTCCCAAAGTCAGGTTTATCTCTAGTGAAAGATACTTGTATGGGTAAGAGTTCGAAAAGCACCTACGTTTGTATCGGTATACCTGAATTACTTTTACGCTTGGTTGAGCTTTATCCCCACTTTATTTTAATTACATATCCCCCATTTCCCAAGGGTCGTAACCTAATCCTTAGAAGTATTATTTTTTCTCTTACCGGTTACTTTGTTTACAAAATTACTCCACATTAACAAGCTATTGTAATGGCCTTGTTTAGAGTGTCTGTGCTCAATCAAGTACAATACAATTTGATTTTCCCTGCAGTATATGTTGCAATCTACTATTTGTTTCTTTCCGTCTCAATCTCCCGTGCCTTTTTTGGCCAACAGTATAGGCATGAAAATTATCTCACTGCATTATATTTTTGTTGCCATGTGTACTGACGGAATTAAGATATCGTGTTGCAGTTTTAAAAAAAAAATGTTTATTTACCACAAATCTTCACATGTAATTGTAAGAATTCAGTAAGCTGTATATTCCTTTAATATAAAGAAATGTTAACAATATCTGTCTACTGACCTAAAGTGGATACATTTTTTACAGATAAATATATACATCAACAATACTTGTATGTGTAATTATTGTGAAGATCATATACTAGTAAGATAAATTGGAAAAGATAGGGGTGATTATTATCTCAGTATAAATAAAAAAAAACCAATTTTTTAATTTTTGGGAAATGTTTATACCATATTTTTATCCTCTCTACATTACAACTTCTTTACTTTCTTCTAATTAAAATCCCGGAAGGTATCGTTATTTCATCAAACAAAAAGGTAAAAACAACTTGTCGGTGAGCCAGTGTTATCAGTCACAAATTTCGTATTGGTATCCACGCCTGACCAAATTCAATAACGAAAGGTGAGGGGCGGAGAGAGAGAGAGAGAGAGAGAGAGAGAGAGAGAGAGAGAGAGAGAGAGAGAGAGAGAGAGAGAGAGAGAGAGAGAGAGAGAGAGAGAGAGAGAGAGAGAGAGAGAGAGTGTGTATGTGTGTGCTTGTTAAGTGGTCGTTATCTCGTTTGCATTAAAACAAACGTATCAGCGAGATTATAAGTACTGAAAAACCTTTGCAGTAAATTAGAAACAACCACCTCCACCATATCAGATCCATCCTTATTTATTTTGTATCAGTAATATATATGCACAATAGATGACTTGGATACACTGTGGGGGCAGTTGTAAGATTTTCTTCCCCTCATTATCAATATTATGAACTCGGTAAAAAAGCGTATAAATGGCGATGATGATGATAACTTTTACCTAAAACTGACATATTCTAAGCAAGCGGTAAAATTTTATGATACAAATTATTAATTATCGACACGTGAAATCGAACGTCCGACGTCCACCCTGACGTTTCGCATGCAACTTGTTGGCATACATCTGCAGTTCTAGCTCTGGCAGTGTTTCTGTGGCGAATTTCGATATATTGTAACACGGTAATGTCTGTAGCTGCATGATGAATCTTTGACAAGTTTTAAAAAACATTTATAAAATTTTTAGAGTACCGGAGACTATTCACATGCGGAATAAAAAATATTAAATACTATTTTTAGCTATAACGGGAACCATATTTTAGATAATAATGGTTAAATATATATATATATATATATATATATATATATATATATATATATATATATATATATATATATATATATATATATATATATATATATATATATATAGATATATGCAGTGTCCGCAACTCGTCTATACACGCGGGTTGTATTTATAGTTTTAGCACATATGAAGACAGCCATGTAGATGTTTACAAACACAACGTTTTTGTGTTTATTTGTTTGTCGTATATATGTTTTGTATTTGCCTTTGAAAAAGACTCATTAAGAGTCGAAAGCGCTTAGGCTAGTTAGTTACTAGTTTCGTACTGTTCGTCGTCAGTTTATTGCATATATATATATATATATATATATATATATATATATATATGCAATAAACTGATGACGAACAGTGCGACGCTTTCGACTGTTTTCTATTTAATTGACATTGTGTTGAAATTATCTCCTTTTAATACATGTTGTGTCATCCTGTGTGAGGGGTGTAGTCACAAAACACACTCTCCTGTGTTGCTATCGTCCAAGGGAATGTTGTTCGCGATCGCAAGGCATAATTATAAAAGTTGTACAAACATACAAACTATGACACCATTGCAAATCTACTAATTCGCACAATTATTTATGTGTTGTGTCAGATGTGGTCGAATGTATGAATAACAATATTTCCTCAATTAAATCACAGTCTCTGTCTCTGAATAATTTCAGAATTACTTTCCTTGAATATCTTTCAATATAGTCTTTTTTTCCCCGAAAAATATTAGGATTGCGTATTTAGAACCCCAAAGCCTAATTTGAAGTCTCGCTAGATTGGTCACGTGGTCTCTTACTACACTAATTTTCTCACGTAGGCCAATGTCACCCAACTTAAAAACCAATCATGAAAAGGTTGCTTAAAAACAGTGCTTACGCAAAGAAAGTATGCCCGTGATATTGACCAATCAATTTAGCTTCCTGTAGACATTATTACCAGGTAAGACTGACTAAATGATAATTCTCACATAACACTTCTTCGTCTTGAGTAAATAAAGTTTGGGAAAAAATATTTCTCACTACTAAAATTATAATCCCGAATCCGAGACAAATATTCACTGTAATTAAATACAATCAAACAAAAATGAAATAAAAATAATTTTAAACCTCACACACAAGTAATTTAATCACTTATACGTAATAGTTGCCGTCTGAGTTAAACTTTGTAAGTAAAGTACTTATAAATGTTATTGATGATTGAACTGTGAAATGTTGCTTCAGCTCGCATCTAGGGATATTTTTCACGTGCAAGAAATGCAAAGTGTAGCGTCTGAGCCAGAATTAATGGCATGCCTAAACTCATTCATAGGTCTTTATATTTGTACACGTTTACTTCTGAAAATAGAAAACTGTGATAAACAGAATCTCCAATGTAACATTATATTATGCTAAATTAATGAAACTTTCATAAAAGTCCAGTTTTGCTTGCTGCAATAGTGAAAAATTTTGAAGATAACTTTGCAGTACATTTTTTTATGGTTAGCATGACACGTAATAATTAAGAACGACATGGGCTAGGCTCGTAATAGCTTGACAGCTTGTAATAGTTAAACTCTCTCGTTTGAGGGCATAAGTGAATTTTAAATTTTAATTAAAGTCCGTTCGAGAACGGCGAGACAGATATGTTAGCATAAGTCATGTAGCGAGAAATAATAAAGCAAAGACAAACGAAAGCCAACATTTGGGGAAATCTTGACCAATTTGAAACAGGTGTCATAAGACGATATTTTATAGAATAGTTAATAATAAAGAGAATTATTCTGCCTTCGATGGGTGAATTAAAAGGTTTTGGCGGATAAAAAAAAATAACCTTGACTGGCTAAGCTAAACGAAAGGATGTGATTCCCAGACGAAATGCAAGGATGAAGTAAAATCCCTCTCGAAATTAGCTAAGTTATGAGAAGAGCCAAAATTTTAGCTCCAGGAAATAACATTTATTTCCCGTTCATTTGTCCTAATAACGTGTACCGGAAAGTTGAGGACACGGAAAAATAGAGATTTAACTGCTAAGAACATCTCTAAATAAGGCAAAGCTTAGTCTCAACTGGGTACAATATGTTTATTGATGTAAGTTAATTATTATTTGTTGAATTATTCATTTTAAATTCATAGTTCGATTTTCATTGAGTTTGGAAAATAATCGTACAGTCATCTGTCTTGAAGGCAAGAGAAATCACGTAGTGTATACATTTAATGCATTACTTTGATACACATTGTGAGAATAAATTTATTTGTCTTAAAGTTTATAGAAATCGTGTACTCTAAAGATTTTGTACATTTATTATGATACGAATTGTGAGAAGTATATTATCTGTCTTAAATTATCTGTATCGTATAGAAGAATTTTTTTTCTAATGTACGTCAACGAATCGCTAATTAGCAGGAATATACTTAGGACAAGGAGTAACGTCCATTAATTAATTTATGTAATTAGGCTTTATTTGAAACAACGGTGTTAGCATTAGGAACATGCGTCGAATACCACAGATCAAATGGTAGTTTACAGCCCACAGCGGAGTGAAACGGTTTATCTAAGAGGTCTAATGATGTCATAGTTCCAATTAGGAATGCAAGTAGCTGTTAAAAAAGTCAATATGATATATTTGCTTGTATTTCAGATCAGGTTGCGAACTGGCCATAACTTAGTTATGTTCAATTGTGATAAGAAAACATCTAACATAAAAAGAATCAAAATAGTGTCTAATCCCAGGAGAAGAAAAACCGGACACGTATGTATTTATGTGTTGTGTTGTATTTATTTGAAAGACAATATCTCCAAACCAGTACAGCCCAGCCGAAAAGAGCGCAGTCTACAACCAAGACGATTGATGACCCGAAAAGGCTAGAGGAAAAGATACAGAAAGAAAAAAAATACGGCAACTTCGGTCTATCACCAACAGTGATTTGGAAAAGACAGGAAGCAACCAGGGGATATTTACAAGCAGCTGACAGGGTGAATCCTACAAAATTTTGCTTGTGAATTTAACATGAATAAGGATTCCTACAGAGGCTGAAAAAAGGTCAATAACCCTAAACCAAAATCTCTAACTTTTATATTACCGTACGGTTAAAAACCGCATAATAAATAGTATGAGGTTAGCTCAGTTTGTTATACTATTATTGACTTTTTTTCCTGATTTTATCGAATTATTTTTTACGTTAAAAACTCGAGCAATATCATGCAGAGATTCACCCTGTCTGCTGCTAAAGTGAACAAAATTGGTGTAGCATTTATAGAGAATGTGTATAGCGACATTGCGAACCGAGCAAGTACCCTGTCTCATTGTTCGCTATACGGATAATACTGGGGCTGTTGACTAGACTGATCTGGGCGCTATCTGGTACAGGGTACCCCTAGGCTGCGGATGATCTGGGGCTGGCAGGCAGGCAGAAAGGCAGGTGTACCTAGGCGCTGCTAGGTCTATTATGTGTGGCTTGAATGTACTACGTATAGACCGAAACAGGCACAGGGTGCCTTAAGTGGCTTGAATGTACTATGTATAGACCGATACAGGCACAGGGTGCCTTAAGTGGCTTGAATGTACTACGTATAGACCGATACAGGCACAGGGTGCCTTAAGTGGCTTGAATGTACTATATATGGACCGATACAGACGAACAAGGCTCTAAGCTAGCGTCCGAACCGTATTGTGGGCTGAATATATCAGGCGACCGAGTGACTGTATTATCCTGTGAGGCATTTTTAAAATGAATCCTTGATCGCTGGTATATATAGGATATCCGTACTTAGCGGTGTAGAGTTTATAATATACACTAACTCTCCATCAACTGTTACTATTTCTAGAATTATATCCGTAAAATTAGATAAAGATTCCGAAATTACATTTACGCTGGAATCGTCAGATAAACATTCGGTCTCAGTTGGTTACTGGTGGTATTTGGAATTTGTAACTCAATTAACTACTTAACATCATAGTATAATGGATCAAATAACTATCGACGTTCAACGTCACAGATATAATCAAGCATGTGAATGCCTGACCAAACTAAAAAATATCATCGACCATTATACAGTAAAAATAAAAAAATATCGTAGACGTATGGTCGTTATTGATATAATTGTGTATTCAGTTTCTGCTATTGTTGCTGGATCCGGATTAATATTATCAACATTAACGATGACAGCTCCATCAATTATAACAATTATTGTTTCAACTTCAACGACTATAGCAGATATTTTTAATATTATTGCTAAAAAGATAACTACATGTACGAATGATAAATTGCGCGAGTATATGATAAAATTGAACACAGCAACAGCAACATACTCTAAACTATCTGGATATATTTCCACGTATCTCAGTGATGGTAAAATATCTGATGAGAAGTTCGTAACTATAATTAAAACCTACGATGAAGCATCCAAAATTGTTAGTGATTCTGCTGACAAAATAAATGGAGAATTAAACAATAATAATAACAATAATGTCAGCATCTGAGTCGAGAGAGTTGTTACAGCAGATCGTCGCTAATACAACTACTTCAAAAACTACTATGATATCAATAAGTTCGACCAATCCTGAATTTAGCGTTAACTTTCCAACTGCAATTCCAGTAAAAAAGATAGCATTAGCTCAGTTACGTGTTTATTATAGCTGGCCGAATATTAGATCAAGACCATTTGGTGGACTACAGCCAAATAATTCATTAGTATTCGCAAATAAAAATAAATCTGATGGAACTTTCGATTGGCAAGTTGTTAGTATTCCAACTGGCAGTTATCAGTTCGAACAGATTAATGAGGAATTCCAACGCAGAATTAAGTCTTTAACCGGGAAAGAGTCTAAAATAACAATTACTGTTTACGAACCAACATTATCGTTGGTGATTGAAATAAATTCTCCTGATTATGCTGTAGATATTTATCAGAGTTCGATTAGATCAGTACTAGGTTGGCCTAAAGTCGCGCCAGATTATCAAGTTCCACCAGAAGCACAGCGATCCGACTTCAATATAGATGTTAAGAAATTTATACAACTTCCAGAATATAGAAACAAAGTTCCATTTACGGAGAGCACTACAGCAAGTGCTTATCGTAATTATATACATCATACTTATTATATAAGTTTCATTCAAAGTAGGAGTGGTTTAGCAAGAATATCGACACTTGATGTTGAGCAAATTAACTCATTATCAAGACCGATTAAATCTGAACACGAACACATGTTTAATAATCTTAAAAATTTACTTTCCAGCATCAATACTTTTTATAACGATGATTTAAAAAATCAAATAATTGAAACAATACAACATCGAAATCAAGTTGTAGCAGACTTAGAATCTGTAAATAAGGCTATTGTTGACAGAGAGAAAATAATAAATGTGCCGGCAGATAGATCTTCTAGCTCTTATATAGTTAATGAAGATGACCAAATCCAACGTGTAAGTCATAAGCGATTATTTAAGACAGTATTTATGAAATATTACGGAATCACAGAAGAACAGCTACCAACATTTATAATACCCGGTTTTGACACCGAGAAGTTAAAAAAATCAGTTAGTGATCTTATTGATGAACAATATGTAATTCCTGGAAAAATTTAATTCCACCCCCAGCAATTCTCAAATATAATAATGTTCCATATGGAACAGGACGACATATCTCACCTAATATTGTTAATATAACATCAACCATCGCACTGAATTTAGTTTGCGATATAATTGATAATAGCTAGCATTTTGACCTCTCTAAGTCTAATTAGGCTCAGCAGGGGTATATATTATATTTATCTAGTATCCAATCCCCTCCGGGCTTGCTGATTGTATCTGATCCAATAAATCAAGTCTACCTGCGTATACATAATCCGCTATTGTCAAGAATGAATTTCAAACTCACAAATCAAGATGGTAATATTGTGGACCTGCGCGAGGAGACGTTATATATTAATTTATACATACGTTCGTAGAGTAGGAGAAAAAAAATGAAGATATTTTGAGGTTAAATGTTATTTTACAAAATCTACAGATTTCTGAAATAAATCGTGTAAATTTAGGACTCAATTTTACAAAATCTACAGATTTCTGAAATAAATCGTGTAAATATATAACTCAATCATAAATTTTCAATTTTACAAAATTTACAGATTTCTGAAATAAGTCGTGTAAATATATGACTCAATTATATTTACAGATTTTAGTATAAATAATAATTTATTTTATTTATTGTTTGTTAGCGTAAATAAAATAATAATTTATTTTAATTTTTGTTTGTTAGCGTAAATAATATCAATTTTATTTTGCTTTTCGGTCTAATTTCAGACTTTTTTTTAGAAATAAATCATATGAATCTTAGAAAATCTACAAATTTCTGAAAGATATTTTTAGTTAATTCATTTTAATATTATTTGTTTATTTTAAACAAATATATATATATATATATATATATATATATATATATATATATATATATATATATATATATATATATATATATATATATATATATATATATATTTATATATAATGAACATTGAAAATATCAAAGCTATTGTTTCTGCTATTGAAAAATTAAAACATGACGGAATTCAATTATCTGAAGGTCTTGATGCTGAAAAAATTTTGTGTGAGTTTGAAACGTTACAACAAAGAAAATTTCAGAATAAATTCACATTATCTTCCAATTACAGATTCATAAAGTCAGTTTATAATTCTATGTTAGAATCTTTACAATTGGTGAACGACACACAAGTAAAACTATTTGCGCCTCTTGTGGGTTCAATCGAAAAAATAAAAAGCGCATTATATCAAGAATATGAAAAAAAAATGATAGACAATCGTGTGATGCAATTGAGAAAGATTATGCTATTTGATTTTGTAATAAATGATAATAAAACTGAAGAAAGCGATAATGAAGGTGTATCCATATAGATGTGATTATAACCTAACAAACCCTTAGTAAGATTGATATAAAATAAAATAGTTATTATATATACTCGAATTTAATCATATGATTATAATATTTTGAATATGCAGAAATATGTATTTTCTTTGCGACAGATTGTACCAATTAAGGATCAATGCTGAAATATTTGGCTACTGCGTTTATTGATTTAAAATATATTTCTTGGTTTGTTTCTATATTTATGGATTTAATCGCCCTCTTTCCAAATATCCTACATTTTCCTCGTTCAGAATTCTGACTCGGCGTAATAGCTTGTAGGTTAGAAATTTCGTTATTTCGAGGATTTTCATCAATATGATCAATAATAAATTCATCTTTGATTTTCCTATGAAAACATTCGTATATAAACCTGTGTGAATAATAAGTCTGGTTATTTTCGTACATACTAAATTCAAAATAATCAGACTTATTAAGATAACCGAGTGGTTTCTTTCGTCTACAATGTCTAATAACACCATCTCTGGATGCCTCGTAATTGGTATAAATTGGGTGTCTCACAAACCCCCCTGCTTCATTATATATTCCTCAAAATTGATATATGTATTGGACGTTTCACAAATTCTTTTTGTTCCATTATATAGTGTTTATTTGTTTAAATCATTATTTTTGAAATTGGCAAAATTGATATAAAGTAAAATAGATAGTTATTATACATACTCAAATATAATTTTTGGTTATATTTTTTTGAATATGCAGATTTATTTATTTTATTTGCGACAGATTGTACCGATCGTGGATAAATATTAAAATATATACTCGCTGCACTTATTGATGGAAAAGTTAATTCTTGGTTTGTTTCTATATTTATGGATTTAATGGCCCTCTCTCCAAATATCTTACATTTTTCTGTATTTCCGAACTTACAATTGTGACTCTGCGTAATTGATTCTAAGTTATGTAAATGGTTATTTTGGGGATTTCCATCCATGTGATTAACAACAAGTCCATCGTTAACAATCCCAAAATGACATTCGAATATAAATTTATGACAATAATAATTTTTTTCCCACCAATATTAAATTTAAAAAAACTATTATTATTAAGATTTCCGAGTGGTTTCTTTAGTCTACAGTGTCTAATAACACCATCTCTGGATGCCTCGTAATTCGTATATATTGGATGTCTCACAAATTCTTTTTGTTCCATTTGTATATAATATTTATTTGTTTAAATCATTATTTTTGAAATCTGGTTAGATAATCGTTTTCTGTTTTTATAGGTGATTTACCTGTCGATGTATCTTTTTTTGTCATAATATCGTTTAAGCTCCCTATATTTTTTACTCCCGCAATTTTCACATAATTGCGTTTTTCCTCTAACTCCAATACCACATTGAATACATGGTTTTGGTCCAGTACTTCCATGTCTGATACTTTGCATATGGTAACCGCAGTATTTGTTTACACATGTCAACATCGAAATTAAATTCATTTTTGAGGTACAAATGCATTATCTAGACGGAAGAGTTTCTTTGTCTAAGAACTGAGTGGACGAAGTGGGATGCACGTGTTAATGTTACATTTTGAGTTAACCTGACTCATGATTGTCATGTGATATTCAGTACTAGGATTATACTGGGTTGAGATCAAGTATGACTTCAATTATTGTCAGGCAAGATTCTTGTACATTTACATCAAAGAGCCCTTCCGAAGACAAATGTGTTCAAATTTAAAACTTTATCATTATATAAATTGCGTGGAATTTTGTTACAATCCCAAAAGAGACCATTTCTTGTCTTCTTCAGTCTGATAACATCACCATAAATTCCTTAGAAATGGATGTTTGTTATTTTTTAGCCTGATCCTTCTGTTTTTGTTTTGTTTCATTTCCATATATCTAACAATTAGTAAAATAAAATAAAACGTAGCCTGTTATATAGCATACTCAAACATGTATATAATCCTCAATGTATATACCCCACCATGTATGTAACCCACTATGTATGTAACAAAATAGGTATGTAATTAGCCATGCGGTAACATTGGGCCTAATTTAATCCAAATCCGGGTTGATTGAGAATGGTTATGTCTTCTAAATTGACGGATATGGCTTTTGGACAATGTCTGAATCACATTTCAATCTCGATTAAAAATTATCACGTTCTCAATTAAGCCAAAACAGCAGAACACTTCCTCTTCATCTTTGGTATTATTCCTAAATTTCAATATTAAAATCTCAAAAGATTTTTCTACTGTTATAAATCCTCTGCCGTCCTAATCACGTCAACAGGGTCATCAAAGTGATGACAACTGTTAAGCAGGAGAGAGTTCAAATTAAGATTAAATTATTGCTCACTAATATAATCTTCTTAGCTTGGATTATACGTTATACGAGTATACTGTTAATATATAATGGTCTTTTTTAATCAAAATGATGGACGTCCTCGATAAAATATTCTTATCTTAGTTGTTTAGATTTAAGTTTGATTTTAATATTTGATACAATATTCGTATCCTTGTTGTCTAGATTAAAGTTTGTTTTTAATATTTAGCAAAAGAACTTATTTTAATATACACACATACCAAAAAGTTATTGAAAGGATAAAAAATGACTTAATGGATTTAGACATTTTTACATATTTCCTGAATTTTAGTTCAATTTCTGAGAAAGATTTATATTTAGATGCGCACGTGCAATTGAACATTTTAGCACATACAAATTGGCCTGCTACGACCTTTTCATTCGACAAAGAGTAACATACATTTTATTCAATTACTGATTCACAGGTAAGAAGCAAACCTTAAAATTGATATTCTAGATTAATGTTTCAATATTTTTTATTTCATGTTTGAGATTAACCAACTTTACTGTTGTTGAAAAAAGAATACATACAAAACAATTATTAAAACGAACAAAATGAGGTAATGGATTTAGAAATGTTTACATTTTTCCTGTATTTAGTTCAATTTCTGAGAACGATTCCCACGTGTACACAAACGCTGTAGAATGCCTCTTTATATATCTTAACATTAAACCTATACGATTTTTTTCAGATCTCTCACTGTTAAACTCTTTAGTGTACTTATAATTTCAAATGGCATTTGTGTGGGTTTAAAAATTGATGAATTTACGATAAAGATGTAATATAGCAAACTGTCAAAATTGTTTAGTATGAAATATAAGATATTTTATAAAATAAAAAATAATAGGACATTACAGACCTAAGTATACAATACTGACGAGTAAATAGAAAGACAAAAATGTAAGCATATAAGTTTCACAGCAAATAACAATAACATAATTAGGAGAACAGCATACAAAATAAAGCTGTATTCTAATGGACATACTTGGCTAGCCGGTGTTTATTTCATTACATTTCTCTAAGTATATTAATTTGTCGCTGCAGTTAAGCAACTAAGAAAAAAGAAAAGGACACGTATTAAACGATAAATGAATTTCTGAGAACATGAGATGATGCTTTCGTTACTAAGCGATATATTATGTCCCAATTCATATTTATATTTTTCTGATCTATGCTCCTAAAATTAAACGGACAAAAGTTAAATCCAAGCGGTGGTATGGTTGCTTTATTATATAATTCAAAATGATAAATAGAAATGTACAAAAAAGAAAGAAAGAAATTGATCTCGCCATATTAGCTCCGCAACTGTTGGTTTCCTGTTTAGGAAACGTATATGTTCTGTCTGTCTGTCTGTCTGTCTGTCTGTCTGTCTGTCTGTCTGTCTGTCTGTCTCTCTCTCTCTCTCTCTCTCTCTCTCTCTCTCTCTCTCTCTCTCTCTCTCTCTCTCTCTCTCTCTCTCTCTCTCTCTCTCTCTCTCTCTCTCTCTCTCTCTCTCATGAAATTCCCTATTAAAGACATCCTAGGAAAACAGAAGGCATAAACAACAACGAGTAACATACATTTTAAACTTTTACTGTTTCATATAGTCATTTGTTTCAAAGGCAAGAATCAAACATTAAACCTGGAATTCCTGATTAATTTTTCACCATTTGTATGTTTCATGTCTGCCATTAACCCTCCTTCTCAGAGAGAGAGAGAGAGAGAGAGAGAGAGAGAGAGAGAGAGAGAGAGAGAGAGAGAGAGAGAGAGAGAGAGAGAGAGAGAGAGAACTCTTCAAAACTGACGAACGGCTGATATGTAATCAGAATGTAAATAGATAATTAACACTGAACTAATCATTACTAAGCACGGTGAAAGAAAGAAAGAAAGAAAGAAAGAAAGAAAGAAAGAAAGAAAGAAAGAAAGAAAGAAAGAAAGAAAGAAAGAAAGAAAGAAAGAAAGAATTTTATTATAACGAGCTTAAATACTTTTATTAATGCTACGCCAGACACAGGAGGTTATAATCAATTACTGTCATCGGAACAAAATATATATTTCCTTTTATTTCTTTTTTAAATAATCGTTATCAAGAAATACACAAAATATTATTCACTGGATGAAGTGAAATGGTCAGAACGAAGTTCAAAACCCAGCCAGTTAAATCGGCAGCAAGATTAATCCATTACTTTCGATGCGATATCGCTAGGCTGTATGAAGAACTACCCCTTTATATATACAGATATATAGACAGGCAGACACACAGACAAGTAGGAAGAAAGACAAATAGATACAAACACACAACCATGAAAATAAAAATAAATCTCGAAAATATTTTAAATAAACCAGGATAGGGACAAAAAGAAAATACAAACGTCTTTAATTCTGTGCAACCAGTGTCGCATTTAATAATGCTTTTTCAGGCACAAAATGTGAAATAAACGGGTGACGTCTTTATATTATAAAATACAAATTACGACATTACGTAACGAAACAAATGGTATAATCTTTAGATTTCCTCTAATATTTCATCAAGTTTTAATCACTCTCTACTCGAATTTTCTTTCATCCCAATAGATATTGCGCCTGGAGACATGAATAGACTCATAAAAGAAACTTATTTGATTAAAAAATTAGATACTTTGTATCCCATTGGCCTTAATACCAGTATACTATATACAATTGTATATTGTTTTAAATTGATAAATTGTACATCCTTGATAACGATATAATTATATGTATGACTGTTTGTCTCTAGTTAATTTTATTATTATATGCTCATCTTTTTTCTCCCGTAACCTTACATTGTTAGAATCGTGCAATATCACCGATATTGCACACCTTAAAAGAGTATCCCACGTGCAAGGAAACTATTTTCTAACGTAAATATTTTTTATGAATGAATTAAAGATTATATTTCATAGACGGCCACATTCCAGCAAATGTTTCATAGATTGAGACATACAAATTGCTTTGGCACATTCCGCGTTTACTTTTTTGATAAAATGTTACAGACTTAACTATATATATATATATATATATATATATATATATATATATATATATATATATATATATATATATATATATATATATATATATATATATATATATATATATATATATATATATATATATATAAATAGTTTCCTCACAATAAAATGCAAGTTATACACATAAACTGTATTCTTTAGCTGTAATAAATATGGCCGAAAATATACTTATAATTTTACATCCTGAATTTCCTCAAAAAATATATTTTCGTAGGTCTGCAAATCTTAATTAGATGAGCCATATCATGCATTCTCAAGGTTGATTACACATTTTGAAATTTGTACTTTAATTTCGAGAATATTCCAAGTGTAGTTGCATCCTCCTTACTCTACTCAAAATGAAATAAACATTAAATTCTTAAGCATCTTTTCGATAATTGTAATGTAAAGGCTTCATAATCTTCCCACATTATGTTCTGAATCATTCAATGACAGAAAAGAAATACGCATGCCGATGTCAACACAATTCAAAACTTTAAACTGGCAGACCCTGCTGGAAAGCGATGCTAGTGTGTCATGTAGATAAATCCAGACCAAAATCACAAGATTGTGTTGAATCGACAAAAATACTAAAAGGTATTAATTCCAGATCAAATGAAAAAGTTGTTGCAATGCGTATTCATCAACAACATTCCAAATTTCAATGTTAAGTAGAGCGAGCGCCATTTTATTTCGAAACTTATGTCTAGTGCGCGACAAACATCAAATTTATTTGGGCGGAGTTATGCGCTCATTAATAATGTTGGGCAATGATCCATCAATTCTTACGTATTTAGGTCGGAATACGGCATACAATTAGTTACTTTGTTTCTTTCAGTGCATTTTGTTTATATATACATATTTAAGCCTTGGGAAGAATAAGAATTTAGCATATAATCAAAAGGTTACTGTATTTGTATGGGAAATTATGAACTCGTTTTCTCGGAAGCATTCCCAAGCTGGTGCAGTATATCCATCCAAAAAACTCGTTCATATTTTCCCATACAAATGCAGTAACCTATAATTATTTAAAAAATTCAACGAAATATTGACCAAAAAACAGCTAGTGTGACCCATCAAATGAAGTTGGCGACATTGACCAGTATAGGAGTTACCATTACTCTCGGCAACTTGTCTTCACTTAACTTTTTGTCTCGACGATGTTACCCCACAATTTCCTTCCTAATGGATTTTATTGGAAATAATAATGCCTTCATTGTTCTGCGTTATCGCGCACCATTTTATTTTCTTTTTAATGCAATAACTTCATTTGAGATTACCAGACAAATGTGGTTACATACCGGAAGTTGAGACCCGTATTTACTTTCGCCTTTTTGTTCTCTCTTTATTTACAATAAATCATAAAGAAAAGAAAAATGTGCTAGGTAATAGAAAAATAAATTAACTACTGATAAAATGACTTTGGTCATTCTAAAATCGAGCATTATTACATATACGGTGACTGTTGATTTACCGCAAGCCATTAATGTCTTAGGCAATCATATTTTCTAGACGCAGACTGCTGACCGAGATCCATTATGGTCTGTTTCTATGATTATCCTAATGCCTGTAGAGAAAATATTTCGTGTTCAGTACTAAATTTTTGTTCATTCAAATAAAGTCTTATGAGAGTTACATGTGTACGTTTACGTTTCGGAAATCCATCACGGGCATATATTCAAACCTTTGTCAAACATTAAAAGGAAGGTCAGTCGTCCGTCATTTGTTGTTACATTATTATTATGCCAGGCACAGCATATTGGCCGTAAATCTCTGTTATATGTACTTCATTGTTTTTTATATCTGTTTATATAAACAGAGATAGTCCCATGAAATTTTGAGAGTTTGAAGCCACTAGATCCTGGTTATACTGAAATATGGAATGCCATAACAGTCCAGTATGGTTTACTATTACAAGACAAAATACACAACGAAGTATAGTAATTTATTATATGCTCATCTTTTCTCATCTAACTTTACATTGTCAGAATCGTTCAATATTCCCCGATATTAAATACCTTCATATTGCACTCCTCGCGATTAATGCACGTAAGCGCGCATTACGCTATGAAGTTAAATGGTCGGTGGACTGGGCAATATGCGCATGAATACTATTGTTGTATATTAAAGGAATCTACGATTGAGAAATTACATATATTAAAAATAAAATAATAAATTTTATTATTAAAATATTTGGTTGTGAATTTTGTTTTTAAGTCTTTGGTAATGAGACAAATTAAAAGGGTTATTACCTTTTAATGGAAAAATAAGAATTCGTTTTTTTCGGATGGATATACTGCACTCCCAAGCTCGTGCAGTATAGCAATCCGAAAAACTCATTCATATCTTCCCATACAAATGCAGTAACATATAATTATTTCAAAGTTGTATCCAGACCCCGTTGGGATTCAAACCTTGGCCAAACGACATACCTGCTCCTCTACGATTGATTGATTGGTTGATTCATTCATTCATTCATTCATTCATTCATTCATTCATTCATTCATTCATTCATTCATTCATTCATTCATTCATTCACTCATTCATTCATTCATTCATTCACAACAACCGTCTCGGTGGTCTAAGTAGTTAGAGAAAGAGGTCGCTATATCTTAACCCGGCCTAGTCCTATCGAAAATTCATAAAAATGGTATTAGTAGATGCCTCGCTTGGCGTTCAGACTTAGTGTTAGGACTGGTTGGCCTGGTCTCAGGATAGAGTAATCAGGTGGGTGGTGATGCTACATGCCATACTGTAAACATATTAGCAATATGACTGAAAAAAATTGATAAAGATACGTCAAAAATTCAAATCACAAAAACACAAATTTAAATCACATAACAAACCATTACGTTCTCATCTAGTTCTAAGCTGTTAACAAAGGACTGAAGCAGATTGGTGTGAGATCCACGTCAAAATATAAAACCCGGTAAAGTAATTAATTGAGGTATGGAGAATAGATGTAATTCCTTGTAGCGCAAAATTTAAGTCGGGTGTCAAACTGACAGACTGTAATTTTAACAAGGCTGCAACGGTAAGGTTAGATTTGTTTCATTTAGGCTAAATTACCCCTTGAATTTCAAATGATGTATCCAGTGTCGTTCCTTGCGTTTGCGTGTTGTGTCTGTACACTCTAGATCAGATTCAATCGGCAATTTTCGAGTGACTCTCTGAATATCCATTCGAATAGTAGGGGCCGGTGACCTTGGCACTGATTTTGTGTCAATGTGGGATTTGTGACTATTCATTCGCTTTCGGAAATCAAAGGTTTCGAAACGATATCGAATGGCAGAGATCGTGCATGTCAGAAGATATATTGTATTATTGGCGGGACAGTCTCACCTCTAACTGATTGTGAAATTAACTCCTGTTGTCGAACTTCTAAAGATATGGAATCAAGAATGTCTATATATTAGGCAACGGTTGACTTTGCAACGGCATGTACCTGAATATGTGGCTTTGTTTAACGATATTGTGACACGTATCAGGTGGTCTTTCAGATTTTTAGGTAATGGTAAGTATCCTCAGCAACTTCTGGAAATAAACAATATATATATATATATATATATATATATATATATATATATATATATATATATATATATATATATATATATATATATATATATATATATATATATATATACCAGACAGAACAGACCGTGCCATCCCTGCATCCCTGGATTCTGTAGTAGAAACTTGATAAGAGTGGGAAGCATTTAATAGTTTAATACAAACATTATTATCATTCAGGATAGAGAAACTACATTCGTACAAAACGGAGTTTCGAACCTAGGTCCGCGAGTAAGTGGCACCCAACGCCTTGCCTACACGCACCAGCCCATATACCTTCACGACTGAGCACGATTCACGAAAAAATGATGGCTCTGAGTCGGTGTTAGATGAGCTCGTGCGTAAGAGACACACTCTCATGATGACCTAGTAAATAATTCTCCTATATATACACAGTCGTTCCAGATTCCTATGAAAGAAATCAAGGTATATATGATTTTTATACTCGTTGACCTGGATTCGAAATTCCGTAGAGTACGAATTTAATTTCTATAACTAACATGTATGAGAGTATTGTTTGTATAAATATATATATATATATATATATATATATATATATATATATATATATATATATATATATATATATATATATATATAGACATCATTTTTGTTCTTAATTAAAAAAAATTTCTATGTTGATATGTTAGGTAATATAGAATTTCTACGATTCCATGTAAATAATGCACGAATGTGTAGCTTTTAACGTCAATAACTTCGTCATTATTTATTATAATGTGAGGCATGAGTGATTGACATTTGTACGTATAATCGAAAGTTTAGGTATAAAAAATAAATACCTTTGTTAGCGTTGAAAATTTCATTCACCTATTCTATGAGCAATGTGATTATTTACGGTGCCCATATTCTTTCATAATTAAAGTTTGGGAAACATTTTCAGTGGATTACTCAAAGATATAGCCATTATTTACAGCACTGATTTGCGAGTTCTCAATTATGTCTATAATATTTGGAATATCTTTGCTGTTCATATCATTATATTGACCGATTCTCTCTGCGCTGAGACTTTGCTCAGTATTATGCATAAATGTAAGCAACGCATGTGTCAATGATGAAAATGATTGAACTAAATTTACAATTACTTAATCTAATGGTTAGAGCGTCCGCCTCGGATGCGGGAGGTCGTGG
This sequence comes from Potamilus streckersoni, assembly GCA_016746295.1. Classification (NCBI taxonomy): domain Eukaryota; kingdom Metazoa; phylum Mollusca; class Bivalvia; order Unionida; family Unionidae; genus Potamilus; species Potamilus streckersoni. Next base: position 1,276,518 of record JAEAOA010000947.1, on the reverse strand, counting down.
GTTCGATCCCCGGTCGAGTCATACCAAAGACTTACAAAAAATGGTACTAACAGTTGCCACGCTTGACGCTCAGCATTAAGAGGTTAGTGTTAGGACTGGTCGGCCTGGTGTCAGGATAAGGTGACTGGTTGGGACATCATGCTACATGTCTGAGGCATGATGCCCCAGTGCTAGACATCACTATAAACTGCTACACTGCAGACAGCGTAGTGATATGTCTGAAAAATTGTTAAAAGCTTCGTTAAAATCATAAACACGCATAAACATTAATCTCAAGCAATTTATCTTTGCATTAAACTTTGTGTCACGAGACAGGCATGATTTTTGACCTTGTAAATGAATATCGGGCTCTGTTGATCATTTATATTCTGAAAAAATGATACCGGAAAGGAAATAAAGAAGGAAATCGCTTTCGAGGTACTATAAATACCTACTGGCCTACGTTCAGACATACATACATGCACGCACACACACACACACACACGCACATACACACAAATGATATGATTGAATAAAACAGTTATCACCTGAATATAAGCACTTGTTTATAGATGTGCCTACAAGAACATATGCGATCTATCATGATGTTGAAATTGTAAATTCCAAACATGTGAAACAAGTCCCGTACAGGGTAAACCCTCTCAAAAAGGGATTGTTTGAACAAATAGACTTCCGTATTTTCTGGAGAATGGCTTTAAAGATCCGAGTAAAAGTGACGTAGTTCACCATGTATACTTGTTCCGAAACCAGTAAATACTTTCCGCATGTGCATTGAGCAGGTGAACTGATTAACTAAAACTGATTAATTTCAGCTAACACATCGATGACTGCATTTATAAAATTGAAAGTGCAAATATGGAAAATTGCACTGACGGATAGAGCAAAGAAAATTTCTGCATTCGTGACTCCTGATGGACTTTCTATCATTATAAAGTGAAGCTGTTTGAGATGAAAAATTTATCTAGTACTTTCTACCCTTTATTGAACACTATTCTAGTTGGTGTAGACAATTGAGATGCTTACATAGATGATGTCATCATTTATAAAGACTAATAGGAAGATTATTGAGCGACAATTCGGATAGTCTTTGACAAAAACATCGATGCTAATTTGACAATTCATTTATCTGAATGTGAGTTTTGCCTCTTGCAACATACTAGCTGAAGCCTTAAAATATTTATCAAGGAAACCTAGTTTCATTCGTTTGAAAAATGTCACACGGAATTTTATAAGTTAATGGCCATGGTTAAAAGTGAACCAGTTCTTTCAGCTCCAAATCTCATTCAATCATTGAAACTATCTGTTGATGTAAGTGTTGTTAGAGTTGGTGTAGTTTACATTCAAGTAGAATAAAATGGTGTTGATTATCCAGTTTGGTCTTTCTCCTAAGAAATTAAATAAGAATCAGAGAAATTACTCCACAATCAAGAAGAAATCTTTGACTTTTATATTGGCATTGCAATACTTTGAAGTCTATATTAGTTCATCTCCTTCTCCGATTATTGTGTTTAGTAACAACAACCCCTTAGTTTTATTGGCAAGACGAAAAACGAAAATCAGGTTATTAACGTCGATTTTGATGTTGCATTTCTACCACCACATATTTTAATTATTTGCGTTCAATATTTGAATTCTCTTTATTTCATCTTTATATCATAGCTTTATTGTGATGATTATTGTTCACTGAAACTGATATTGTCGTAAGAGTTTTTTTTTTAGAACGTATATATCTTTCGAGGCTTTTGTATGAGATGTGCAGTTAGTTGGGTTTATAAATAAACGACGTAAATGATTGGCTGTGACCATGGGCGTATCTTAAAAATTGCAAACGTAAAGATAGATAAATAAATCACAAAAGAAAAGTGCATCTTCGAACTGACATATGAAAGACAGAATATAAAAATTTTAAGAGAGAGAGAGAGAGAGAGAGAGAGAGAGAGAGAGAGAGAGAGAGAGAGAGAGAGAGAGAGAGAGAGAGAGAGAGAGAGAGAGAGATTATACGTGTATGAAGTTCTGTCTTCCCGCAAGGCATGCTGGCCTCTTCAAAGCATTAGTGCATTATAATCTTGCATTGCAACAATTAGCAATGATTTGTCTTTGTCTTTTTATTATCCCTCAGCTCTTGCGATTTATGATGCCGTATTCATCAACAGATCTGCACGATTCGCGTCAGTAACAATATCACCATTGTCACCTGGAATTTGAGAACGCTGAGAGCAGCATGAAAGCTAGAGGAGTTTACATATGAAATGAACATATACCGCTGGAACATCCTATGACTACGTGAAGTACGATGGAAGGATATTGGAGAAGCAACTACTTTGGAAGGCCACAAACCGTATTTTATTGGTAGAGAGGACAAACATGATCAGGGAGTCGGGTTCCTTGCTTACAAAAACAGCGTGAGTACTGTCATGGCCTGTCCGCCAGTCTCCAGCCATCTCATCCCCATCCGCCTCAGGGTAACTCCATTCACCATCATCATCATACAGGCATACGCCCCAGCATCAGACTGTGATGACGCAGATGTGAAAGAATTATATCAACAGCTACAAGAATTGGTGGTTAAGATATCGAAGAAAGACATGTAGGTCGTACGAGGCTATTGGGATGCCAAGATATTTAAGGACGCTAGCATGAAGTGGAAAGGAACATGTGGCTGTTGCTTAAATGCACAGACCAACGAGAGAGGCTTGAGGATCCTGGAATTCGCTAGATGAAACTAGGAAAGGCAAACACCTTCGGCCAACACAAAGTATCCAAATGATGGACATGGCACAGTCCAAGTGGAGACCATCACAGTTAGATCTACTACATCATGGTAAAGAGGTCCATTCAGTTAAATATAACCATTGCCACAAATTAAAATCGTTCTCCGTAAAATGGCTTTCAGCAGTAGATCTTTCAACATATTAAATCCGTTCTCTGTAAAAGAGTTTTCAGCAGTAGACCTTTCAACATATTATAATCGTTCTCAGTAAAAGGGCTTTCAGTAGTAGACCTTTCATCATATTATAATCGTTCTCTGCAAAAAGGGTTTTAAGTAGTAGACCTTTCAACATATTATAATAGTTCTCCGTAAAAGGGCTTTCAGTAGTAAATCTTTCTACATATTATAATCGTTCTCTGTAAAAGGGTTTTCAGTAGTAAATCTTTCTACATATTATAATCGTTCTCTGTAAAAGGGTTTTCAGTAGTAAATCTTTCTACATATTATAATCGTTCTCTGTAAAAGGGTTTTCAGTAGTAGACCTTTCAACATATTATAATCGTTCTCCGTAAAAGGGTTTTCCAGTAGCAGATCTTTTCAATAAGGGAATATTCTTTGCTGATGGGGTGTGGGAGTTAAAGATCTTACATTCATGTTACTCGAATAAGTATTTGTCCTCATTCAAAAAAAATCAGTTGGAGAGTAAAATAATAAAATGCGGATTCTTTAAGCCTTTGAACTCTTCTGTTGCAATCAGTCAACCTAATTTTAGTCCTGCATGTAAACATAAATATAAATAACAGCGTATAAATAATCACAATCTCCACTGAAACATTAAAGGCCAAATAAGGGGCATTATACATTTTAAACAAATACCATTTTAACGATATGCACAATTTTCTTTTCTCAGTTAAGTGGTTTGTTTTACTTTATATTTTGCAAGATCTTCGTGGTTCTGTACCAGTCTCCTTTTAGTTTATTTCCAATCTTTGTAAGAGATATTAAATATTTGTCTTATGTATGCATGCTGTTTCTTGCATACTGTTCTTCTTTAGGTGTGGGGGGGGGCACCAGACTGATGCTCCCCCCACACACAACCACACTTAGCCGAAAAAATATCTAAAAAGTTTTGTATTCGTATTTACCCCCGATGTGTTGCTATGTTTAATTTTTTTTATTAAAATCCAAAAAATTTAATTTCCACTAAATTAAATTTTGTTGAGGTATTTTTCCCTAGTGCCTTCTACAGGTTCATTTAGCCAACAAGGCTTTATTTCCCTTGTCGGAGTCATTCCCCTTATATCTGTAAGTTAACCTTGGCTGGAGGTTCCCTATGTCCTGTGTTTGCTATGGGTTTGGTGCTTGTCTATGTTGCTATATATTGTATTCTTCTAAGGACAGCCGGCTATTTCAAATTCAAATTCATTCAGTTTTTTCTACTCCATTATATGCATCTTTTTCTTTCTATTACACTCTCCCCTTCTTCCATTCTTACTTTAATTTCATTCATGGATGATTATAATTTGTTAATCCCCATTTAATTTATTAAATTTGCTTTATTTAATAAAGAGTTTAGAGATCAAACGTATTTTTTTTACTTATTTGAAATTTTAAATCCTATAATTGTTGTGAATGTTCTTAGTAATACGTCTGCCTAATTAATTTAAATATTTTGCTGTTAATGAGCCAGGGTATCGAAGATTTTAAATTCGGACCTTACCTCCCTACATTTTTTCCAAAGATCTAATAAAGGGCCATAAAAACAAGTTGGAGTAAAACCACACCTGGTGTTTTCTGAGGCTCTTCCGCAGGCGTGCTCACTTCGTGTGTCGCCATGTCAGATATGCCCTACATCGTCCTTGTCCCATACTTCCTCCATGCGTGGAGTTACCTGTAAAAAGGAGAAACAGTTGGAAATTAAATCAACGTAAACAATAATAACTATCTTTTAACTTCCTTATACTTAAAATGGAACCTCATTGACTTATTGTGCTTAAAATAAAACTTATTATTTGCATATATTCGAGTTGGTTGCAACCAGTATCCAGATATACTAGTTTATCTGCTCTATACACTCCATATTTTTTAAAGATGTTAATTATTCCTTCTCTCTCATTTCTGATAATTTCACAATACACTAAAACATGTTTTCTTGTATATACAAACTTTTTACATAAAGGACATTTTTGTATAGTTTTAATCAATTCTCTCCTTTTTGCCACATCCCCAGTTAACCACGCGTTGTGTAAAAATTTAAAAATTATGCTTTGTATTTTAAGAGAGTTTATTCTAGGCCACAGTTTCCAAATGTTTGACCAGTTTACTACCCACACTTCATTTTCAATTTTACATCTTTTATTTTTATTAAAAAAAAGTTCTCTTATAGTTTTATAGGTATTATTTTTCCCCTTCCCATACAATTTCGATGTCTATATTTAAATATTATATCCTTTATATATTGTAATCTTTCAGGTAATTCAATTATTTTACTAATATAATTGTTTATGTATATTTCTTGTTTGTGTTTTAAAGTATAACCAAACCAATATAAGTATATCCCTTCCCAAGGTTTCCTAGTTTTAGGTTTAGTGATTTTAAAGCGTTCTACGATATTTGCAATTTTTATTAAACTTGGACATGGTAGATTAAGTCCACCTTTTTCCATGGCTCTATACATAGTTTCTTTTTGTATAAAGTGTTTTAAGATCACATATATAATTAATTATTTCATTATCTAATTTTTCTTAAATCTTATTCTTAATATCGAACGATTCTAAAACTTAATTTATATTAGAATATAGACACGTTTTATATATTTGTACTCTTTCCATTAAACTTATTGGCATGGGTGCCCAGATTTCAAGTGACTTTTATTTTATTTATTATTTGTTTATAGTTCTCAGATTCTTCATTTGGCCCAAAGAAATCTCTAGGGCATTTACTGTTTTCTTTATGTTTTGTGGAGGCAATCCAGGGTTATTCCCTCTCCAGTTTCCTATTTTCAGTATGTCCGTTTTATCATGATTAATTTTTTAACAATTATTCTTTACCAAAATTTTCATATTCTTCCATTAGGTATTTGAAGGAATGGGGGTTACTTATAAAGATTGTACAATCATCCGAGTGTTGTAGCATTTTAAATTCATCTTTCAAATTAGGTATATGTATTCCTTCTATTCTGTTGTTACTCCTTATTTTGATACTTAGAATTTCTATTGCTATTACGTATAATAGCATGGACAGTGGGCATCCTTGTCTCACTGATCTTTGTATTTCAATTTTTTTCGTGATTGCTCCATTTACCTGTATTCTGGCAGTTATATCATTATACAGGATTTTGGTCTAGTTTCGGAAATTTTCTCCGAATCAGAATTTCTCTAATACTTTCTCTATGTAGTTTTGTTCAAATCTATCGAAAGCTTTTTCCTGACTGACTAGCACTATAGCGCCTGTCTTATTTTTTGTTTTAAGATAATCAATTATAGTCTTGATATTTAAAACATTATTTTGTATGTTTTTTTCCTGTGGTCCACAAGTTTGGTTATCATTGATGATCGTAGGCATACAATTTTTAACCCTATTTACTAAAATTTTGCTTAATTTCTTATAATCTACATTTAGGAGGGAGATGGGCCTCCAATTTTTTTTAGGTCTTTCTTATCTCCCTTCCCCTCGTATATTAACGTTATAATCCCTTCCCTCGTTGAATTTGACATTTTAGTATTAGTTAAAAATATGTTATTTTATAAAAAAAAATTCTAGAATCGGCGATAACTCACTTTGGAATTTATGATAGAATTCTGTAGTGAGTTCATCTCTACCTGGGGATTTCCCTACCGAAAGTTGTTTAATTGCATTTTCTATTTCATCTATTGAGATGAAATCATCACATAAGTCTTTATGTACTGATGAGATCATCTCACATTTTATATCCTTTAAATAATTAATTATTTGGTTTGCATCTATATTTTGTTTAGTGTATAATTCTTTATAATATTTTTGAGTCCTTTCTAAAATATCTTCTCTATTTTTTTAAATTTGTCCCATTTTATCTATTATTTCCTCCATTATTTTCATTCCTCCCTTCCTTAGTTTCCTGCCCTAATTTCACAGCCATTATTTTCTTTTTCTTCTTAATTTGTTTTAACTTATCCTCTACTTCCCTTTTTGTCTCTTCGTTAATATACCTATTTAAAAGTAATTTTATTTCTCTTTCATCCATATTATGTAATTCATTTAATCGCTTAGATTGTTGCAAAGCTATTAATTTAAATGTTTTCTTTAAACTATCCCACATTGATATCACATCTCTATGTTTTGTGTCTAAAAATCTTATATTCTTTTTAATTTCATCTAACAATTCTTTATTCTCTAAAATCTTTTTGCATGCTGTTCATTCCATTCATTTTGCTGCAGGAGTTAAGGGTCTTTTTTATTAATTAAAGTAATTTTAAAAAAACAGCGCAAGGGTGAAAAATGTATTAACTACTAACTGTAGGTTCCAAGATTTGTAATCTGAAGGTGATGGCGGTGACATTTTTTATAGGGTCTAAACGGATTATTCAAACTGGACAATGAAACAATTAACCGTAGGCTTAATACCCCAAGCTGTCTTTATAGAGCTACCTTCCCAATCAAAGCATCAAAGCTAGGAGGAAAATAACTCACTGCCGCGTCCGTATCAGAGTAGGGAATAATTAGTTAGCTTATTATTAATCCTTTAATCTTTTGAGTGTTTTTACCGTCCCGGACGCGGTGCAGGTGGGTACCTCGGGCTTGTCCACCACATGACCCGTGACGTACAAGGTATATATAAGCTAATATTATTAGAGGTCACAGAAAAGAAACTGTTCTTATACGTCCGTAGAATACAAGATGGATACTTGGAGACTAGTGTTGTTTTTATTTCCATTAACGGTCTATAGCGGCATCACGACCAATACTCGAAGTTCATATTCCAATACATGGAACTTGCTCGTTGGGAAAAGTTCATCACAGGTAAGTTTCTTTTGCTCAGATTTTATTTTAATTTAGGCACACAAAAACTTTCTTCAGCCAATATTTACTTCTTTTCCTTTCCTTTTCTCTTTCAATTGGTATTTGTGTGGCTTATTTTAGTGCAACAATTATTTACACAATAAAACTTCTTCACACATAAATTTAAAAAGTTAAATATCTAGAGGACTTTTAAATACCTTTAATACTTTGAACATAATGATAATGATGGTAATAATGATAATGACAATGATATTGATGACGCCAACGATAACCATAAGACTCAGAGTTACATAAGTAATAGATGGTTAATTATCGTTCTACTAAAACGAATATATAACAATACATATAATTAGTAAACGTTTACAAAATGAATATCTACTGCATAATACAAAAAAGATAAATAAAACAAAATACATATTAAAAAATGTAAATAAATCGTTATTTTTAACTCGACGGTGTACTACCTGTTATAATTTCCTTTGAAGTCATTAAAACAGTCAATAAAGACGATGAAGGTCAGAATATCTTATAAAAATATTTAATATGATCCTCAATTGGCGGCCATCTAAAGGTGCTGAAATGAGAAGTCGTACCTTTTAAACCAAGGCAAATAAAGAGAACGTGTGTCAATATTTACTAATTCTATATAACTTTGTATTTAAAATAATGGATGTTCATATGATACAATTAATATTTCATACAACTTACGTATCAAGGCTTAGCTGCTAAATTGACGAATAATGCCACAAAAGTGCGCATAAGGCGAAGTCTTAAATGTGTGCGTTTTGTTGGTTTGAGTAATAATTATGATTAAAGAGAGGCAGATTAAAGTTGTACGATCAATTCAAAAATGAATTTAGTCACTTGAAGGATGAAAGCAACCGACTTTTATGGTCCGTTACCTTGATTGTCTTTGTTCCAGTGATTCATTCGACTGATTATTTTATTTTTATCTCTTTCTTAATGTGTGTTTTTTGTTATTAATTTTATTGTTGCTGCTGGTGTAGTTGATTTATTTCATTATTGTCATAATGTCCTCTTACTAAGATATAACAATTCAAAAATATAAAATAAACATTGTTATGTGTTAAATGTAAAGATTACCTGTCATTCACCTGGTAATTAAAATATGATAAATTACCTAAGATATACATGTCTTACTGTGATGAAGTTACAGCTGATTAAAGTCGTCTGATTAACATACTGTTACCAAAGCTGAAAACTCTCCTGGTTGAATCAGAATGAATTACACACCCCAATTTCGAAATTCTGAGACAAAGTTTAGTTTGTATACAGTAGGGATTTTTTCTTACGCAATCTGGGAATTTTTCCGTTTTTCTGTTGTTTTTTTTTTAATGCTTGACAGAACTCGTGTGATCAATGTCCATAATGGAAACAAGTGAACTGAATATTCATTTACATTATGAGTCACCTTAGATGGGATTTATTATATTACTTAAATGTATTTAGGTTTTATTATGTATCATTTTATAATCTATAGTGAAAGTCTCTCTCTCTCTCTCTCTCTCTCTCTCTCTCTCTCTCTCTCTCTCTCTCTCTCTCTCTCTGTATCTCTCTCTCTCTCTCTCTCTCTCTCTCTCTCTCTCTCTCTCTCTCTCTCTCTCTCTCTCTCTCTCTCTCTCTCTCTCTCTCTCTCTGTAACACAACTATGCTCCCCGCATGAGGTGTGTTCATCAAAAAATATTCACTATATCCACTACTTCTGTTGAAAATTGATGATATTCTTCCCTTTTAATGTTTTCAGCCGATGTACCCGACAACTGTAGGCAATTCGTTCGTCATTCCCACTGTAGACGTCAGAACGGAATCATTCCCCGATATTACTGTACCACCTAAGAAAGCCTCAAATCAAGAATCCGCTGCATCGAAAATCAACATTTCTGCAAGTGACACGGACAGACGTAATACCAGTGTGGTATCCAAGAATGGAGACACTGTAGAGAATGATGTTTCAAATTTCAATGTGAACGGTAATTTCACAGTATTCCCTAATTCGTCACGTTTGCATCTCAAAGAAACTACTACCACCAATGTGAGTTTTTGGGACAATTTTGGTAAGTAAAACCAAATTTTTACACAACGTACGTCTGTGCGTATGTGTGTATGTGCGTGTGTGCGTTACTAATAAAGAGTTATAAATAATATGGACAAGATATATATTAAGTAAGTAGTAGATCTACTTTAACCGTAAGTTGGTTAGTAAATTGGAACAGTACTCATATAAGTCACAGTCTATTGCAATTAGTCACTTTAAATTGCCTTAAAAGTGGTCTTTAAATTTTAAATAGTCATTTATATTTGACTTTTGGAAAATGCCTTATATGTTAGCGTTTGTAAACCCAACGTATACTAAAACTTTTAGTCACAACGTTCTAGTTTTGTTGTTACTAATATATATATATATATATATATATATATATATATATATATATATATATATATATATATATATATATATATATATATATATATATATATATATGTGTGTGTGTGTGTATGTTCTATTGAGAAATGTTTCGCTCGTTGTTTGGTAAATAATCGTTTGTTATTGTTATTCTTTTCACAACCATTTGTAAGTAAACCTATACTGCATGATGGAAAAGATTTGAAAGAAAAACGATGGATTGATTGATTTTTAAATTGTTCTTTTCAGGTGAATATGCTTACCCCTGGAGTTTATATCTTGGAATTGCATCTGAAGTAAGTTTCTTTATTTTCCTATGTGGAATTGGGATGTATAAGACAAGGACACGTTGCCGACCCGAGAAGTATAAAGACCCGTTGGAAATTTGAGGAATACATCATGGAATGAACTCACATGCTGCTATTATGATCTGCTTCTAATTTAGGTCTTCCGAATTGAAATCTGACAAATGGGATGCATTGCCAATCGTGATATATTGCCAATCGTGATACATTGACAAATATTATACAGTGTTAATCGTGATACATTGACAAATGTGATTTAGGTCTTCCGAATTGAAGTCAAGACAAAGGTGATGCATTACCAATCGTGATGACAAATCTCGTTTAAAAAAAAAGTAACTCCAATGTTAAAATTAACACCTCAACTAGAATCTGATCACGAGCAAGCGGAAATTTGTTATATTTGTGAAAAAGCTTTTGACACTGACAACGTCAGGGACAAGAAAGTATATGACCATTGTCATTTCACCGGACAGTACCGTGGAGCGGCTCATGATCAGTGTAATTTCAAATTTCATGCTCCAGATTTTATTCCAGTTATTCTTCACAACTTTCAAGGATATGATAGCCACATTATCGTGGAAGATTTTGGTGATCCTGATATAAAAGCTCATCTGAGACTCGATGACATCATCAAATGCATTCCAAATAATTTTGAAAAGTATATGTAAGTTACGCTATGTAAATTGCGTTTCATTTACAGCCTGCAGTTTATGGCAGCATCGTTAGATGAGCTACTAAAAGGTTGTAGTAAATCTGATAACCTACGAGATTGTTTTGGAGATAAATTTAATCTACTTGAATGGGTATTTCCGTACGAATATCTCAACGATTGGAGTAAATTTGATGAAACATCTTTACCTGACAAAGACAAATTTTACTCGCAACTTAAAAATGAAAATATAATTGATGACGAGTACAAGTATGCACAAAATATCTGGAAAGAGTTTGATTGTGAGACTTTTGGTGATTATCATGATTTGTATTTGAAAACTGACGTGTTATTATTAGCAGATGTTTTTGAAAGTTTTTGAAAAGTAAGTTATGACAATTATGTACTAGATCCTTGCTGGTATTATTCTGCCCCTGGACTGTCATGGGATGCTCTGCTAAAGTTTAGTAAGGTAAGGTTGGAATTACTGACTGACGTTGATATGTTCAATTTTATTGAAAAAGGTATCAGAGGCGGTATTAGCGTGATAACGAAGAAATATGCTGAAGGAAACACAATATACTTAAAAGAGTATAATCCTGAGCTTCCCTCGAAGTATATATTTATCTATATTGTAACAAATTTTACGGTGGTTCGATGGTAGAACCAATGCCTCTTGGTGGATTTCACTGGATCACGGCTGATCAATTTCTATCGGAGACAGAAAGAAGATACCCGAAGATGTTTGATATTTCGTTGAAATTGTTCTTGATTATCCAAATTCGCTACACAAATTGCATAAGGATTACCCTTTCTGCGCGGAATCGATGGTTATAGATTATAGTTTGTTATCAACAGAACAACACGCGTTAGCATCACCAAGGCAACATTCCATGGTCAAGAAACTAGTACCAAATTTGCTTAAAAAAATAATTATGTTTTGCATTGCAAAGTTAAAAAACAAGCAGTCGATGCTGGTCTTGTGTTGAGAAAAGTTCATCGTGCACTAAAATCTAATCAGTCGCCGTGGATGAGAGGTTACATTAACTCGAACACGTCAAGAAGAGCTGCATCAAAAACTGACTTTGAGAAAAACTTCTTTAAACTAATGAACAATTCCGTTTTTGGTAAGACGATGGAGTATATTAGGAAACGCGTAAATATCGAACTAGTTATTGATGTCAATCGCAGAAACAAACTTGTGTCAGACGATGATTTTGTGAGCATGAAAATTTTTAATGAGAATCTTGTTGCGATACAAAGAAGAAAAACAAATCTAAACTAAACAAGCCAATCTACGTTGGCGCTTCAGTGTTAGATTTATCAAAGTGGCTGATGTACGATTTTCATTATAATTTTGCTAACAAGCAGTCGCCGGCAAGTAGATTATTGTTTACTGATACCGATTCGCTCGTATATGAAATCGAATGCGAGGACTTCTATCAGAACATGTATAATAATCGACATCTGTTTGATCTTTCTGATTACCCACGTGACAGTAAATTTCATGACGACACAAATCAAAAGGTTTTTGGCAAGTTCAAAGATGAAATGAACTCGAGCGCTATCAAATATTTTATCGGATTACGTAGCAAAATGTATGCCGTGTTGTTAGACAATAATAAAACAACGAAAAAAGCAAACGGTCTGCCTCGTGATTTTGTTAAAAAGTTTATGAAATTTGATGACTACAAGTATGCTCTTGATGGCGGTGTTAGTTTTATGAGAGCTATGGCAATTCGAGCGAAACATCATAAGTTTGAAACAGATGTCATTATCAAACGTGGATTGTGTAATTTTGATGTCAAACGTTATTTCGAAAATGGGGTAGATACACTTGCTTTTGGGTATTGTCATGATGATGACATTATCTTTTCCGACTAAAATGTTGTCTAAACTTATAAAATAATGTTTGAAATTTTGACAATGACAAATAGCTACAGTAGTAAAATCAAATACCTAATTATGGACGGCAAACAATTGACAGTTGAATTTAATAATGAAACATCAGCTACATGTTTAAGTGGAACACGTGACAAGCTAAAACTTTCACTCATCAGATCTGATAACAGCGAGTATTTCAATTATCTCGAACAATTGTATGAAAAGTTGCAAGCAGAATTTAAAAACTTTCACAGTCCGATTAGCCAACAAAAATATACTAAACTCACAATTGATCTCTATCGGTCAAAAATATATTATACCGACAAAAAATATCCTCTGAACAAACCACAAATAAAAGACTTATTTGAATCCCGTCGCTGTGTGAGCGGTAAAGTAAAATTTGGTCTCTACAATCGAGATAATGAAATATTTCTAATATCAACAGTTGAAACATTAATCATTGGTAATGAGGTATAAAATAATATCATTTACCTTTCTCGCTCTGTAAATGTCCGCCACTATGATTAAGCTCCACGTTCTAATTTCCGCTTGTGTCTCCGTCTAGCATTGTTAAAGCTGTCTACCTGGTGAAGGCCCACTATACTGCGTAATTAGCATTGCATTGTTAAAGCTGTCTACCTGGTGAAGGCCGGCTCTACTGCGCAATTAAGAATATACAGGTCTTTTATACACGGGCGGTCACGTGTGAGTATTATGAGATTTCATTGGTCCTAGAAAATTCAACTATCTCTAGCTTACCTGGATGATTCACCGATCACATGGCATCATACCTGTACCTGTACTGCACCTGTTGTTGTGTAACATACATGACCGGGGAGGTAGACTACCACCTATTATGGTATAAAGACAGTTTGTGTGAGCTTATCTAGATACCGATCACATGGCATTATCTCTACCTGGATTCACTAACACCTGTTGTTGTTGTAATGATAAAGGGGTGGGTGGGCTAGAAACCTTACTATACTTTTAGAAAAAAATGGTGGGGGTAGAATTTGGGACATAGTTTCTATTTGTTTGGAGGGGCAAAAATAGGGTTTGAAATGAAACTCTTGTTTTCATCTACTACTGATATTACCGTAAGTGTTGCTCGATATATTAGTGTAAAGTAGTTACTGGCATATAATCGGCAATCATGATCACTTCAAATGTAAGACTAGATATAGGGAAAGAAAACAACTAACATTTAATTTAGTCATGAAGGTTATTCGCCTACGAGACATAGGAACCAACTATTTGGATTCCTTAGTAAACGTGAGACGAAGCTTCTCTTTCGAGTCGCGAAACTTGTTTTCTTTATTTTCTCTAAAAATGAGTTTAAAAATCAACTTATATAACGTGATGGATTTCTTGATGAAATAAGAGTCAGTACTTTACAAATATTCTGAAATGAAAAATAATATAGTTTAAAATATATGGCAGCACTAAGTTCCTAACATTATAATTTGATACATTTCTCGTTTTGTAGTCTATTTTATAAACACAATAAGTAATAAACTGATTCAGAAAGAAAGCAATAACTAACAAACCCATAGAAAGCACAATAAAATAAAATCAGCAAACAAGCAAAGTGCAATATTTAGTTGTAAGTCATCAAACAGATCTGCTGTAATAAGGTATGAACTGATAATCAACGATTAAAATACATACATACATACATACATACATACATACATACATACATACATACATACATACATACATACATACATACATACATACATACATACATACATACATACATACATACATACATACATTGTGTTTCCTGTTAAATTTTCAACTGAATCTATCAATTGTGAACATTGTACTTTATTGGGACCGCAGAATGTTGACTATTCGTTAATATATTCACTTTTATGTTTTGTCTATCGATTAGCATTATCATCAACGTGTAATTTCTTTTATCTTCAATCTTTCGATAAGTATTATCATCAGCAAAAAAGGATACTAACATATCAGAAAGCTTCAGTGGTCTCAAAACTTTTGTTGTCATCGTTGGCTCATGATTGAGTTCCATGATTATTTATCATGCTAAAGAAATGTCCGATATTCCTGAAGATGCTGAGAAACAATTACTCTCCATGAGAATGTCTTTATCACATGAATAATCTATCTTATGAAGATGCAATGTAGAAATAAACTTGCTTGTCCGAACACTTTTTGCTGCGTTAATATCATTTAAAACAATGATGTTATACGCACCCATCCTTGTGCGTCTATGTCTGTCTATCTGTCCATCATATACATTCGACAATGACATGTAAAAACATGCTGGAATCGACTTCAAAAAAAACTTATTACTAAGTTAAGTACAATTATACGTGAAGAAACTTGGTAGCGCTGGCTTTTCAGCAATAGTCCTTAAATCGTCTTTACAATTTACCAATGCCATGATTGCTATGAGACATCGGGGATTGCTTTTGCATTATTTACATTATTTACAATATTGTACAATACCGTACTATTTGAAACAGTAAAAACAATACAGTACATTGGTACAATAAAAGTACAATACAATATAATACTATGATATACCATACAGTACAAATACAGTAATTACATTTTATACATTATATACTATACCATTCCGAACAGTTATTTCAGATGCCGATTCGAATCTTGCCAAAAGATCAACAAAGGCTTGATATCTTACCTCAATTACCTCAAAACCAAAGAACTGATTTGAATAGCTGAATAGCATTTAGAAAGCTATCCTAACTTTGTCTCTTGTTAAACATTTGATCTATTTGTCAAATACATACAAATTACAATATATATATATATATATATATATATATATATATATATATATATATATATATATATATATATATATATATATATATATATATATATATATATATATATATATATACGTCTGAGTGTTGTCTCTAATTCTAAAGATATTTTCTCTTTATTTAAAAGTTATGTGTGTGATGTCACTTACGTTTTATCCAGTCTATGGTGACATTTAAGAAAACTAGACATTTTTCTTGTTTTACATTACAAAAATATTTAAGATATGCGACATACAAAAAGAAAATATCTTTTATATAAGACGGTTGAATCGTTGGAGAAATACGTTCCTAGCAAGCATTCTTTTTAATAGTTTTAAGTACAACCTTCTAATGTTTGAACATGTTCTAATTTTATCTTATGATGAGAAAACATGTCTGCTAATCGTTTTCATCTAACTTAACACGTTCAAATCTTCAACTTTTTTCTAGAAACTGGTATTTATTGTTTTCAATCAAATATCTCATATACACCTCTACATCTATTCGAGTTTTAATAATTACAAACGTAACAGATTTATAGATGCATGTTTTAAATATGAGTTATAATTGATTCAGAAATTATTTTTGTTTGACTTTGCTTTTGTGTGTAAACTTTAGACATCTCTCAAATTAATATAAATAGAAAACGCAGTTTCGAAAGTATTAAATTCATTCAGGAACTGTCAGCGTTAACAAAAGAATTTACAAATCTAACGCCTTTCTTAAATCATATTATTTTATAATATTAGGATATAATCACATTTGTGTTTTAAAGTGTTCAGCTGTGACTATTTTGAATGATCTAATTACTTCAAAAACACTTCAAAGACGTGTCTCTATCAAAGATTTAGATCATTTCTTTATCAAGTTAATATAATGTATCCCCCAAAGCTCTCAATACCTGATACCAGAAAATTGTAACAGGTTTCTATTTTGACTGCTAGGGCATCGTTATTCTGAGAGATGCAATTTAGAATATATATATATATATATATATATATATATATATATATATATATATATATATATATATATATATATATATATATATATATATATATATATATATATATATATATATAGACGAATTTGATAATGAAAATTAAAGATAATTAATTCTATCGACAGCTAATCATTTTAATTGAAAAACCTTACCAAATGGTGTGAATATAGTTTATCCCTTTGAATTTTAGTCGGGTATGTAATGGATGAAATTGTTTCTAAATGACTGAAAACTTAAAAAAGAACAGAAATAAAAAATTTTCATTTTATGTATGTAATTCTTTAGAAATTTTAAGTCGACTCTAATGTTTATAATTTACCTATCGTACGCGGGTAGTGGATATACGGAGCGAAAGATCCCTAGGTTTCGTAAATTGCCGAGTTGTTGGGAGACGACAAATCATGTGGGCACGTGACGCAATACTAGCCAGTCCTGAAAGAGAATTAAGGTGAGCGAAACAGAGAAAATTGCATTTTGGTTGTACATTATAAAGTTGAATCTGTTTCCGAGAGATGCTCATAACTTATATCTGTTGAACTCTATGTTAGGAATATAAAGAAAATCAATGTAATTTTAACACAAATACTTAAGCATTGTGTGCTGTACAAAATGTCATAATAATTAAGTGATGGTGCCCAATGTGAAACTTAAAATTTTCCAAAGTCAAATATATTAATTGAGGTAGAATGAGATTAAATCGTACTTTATGATATATTCATTATCTACCCACAACACACTACCTGATGAATACTATTTTGAAAATATGAATCTGACACTGAAAAGCCTGGAGATATTATTGAATTTGTACGCCGACATTTGTGTGAAAAATATATATTACTGGGGATGTGATAAAAGGCAATAAAAATGGTTTTCATCTGTCGTAACTTAATCAAATAAATCTGCAAAGCAGAAGTTATAAGTAATTAATATAGTCATTAAGAATCTTCCTTCTTATGATTTAATTAGAGCGCAGTTTACATGCAGGCTACAATTAGTTTTTGAGAGATCTGATAATATATGCCTGTCTGTTATAATAGTTTATGTACTGTACAGGTCAGTGCTCAAAGAAAACAATTAGACACAGACACTTGGTTAGAGACTTCAATAAACTCTGAAGCCCTAACTAAAAGTCGCTACTTTGACCTCACATCACGAAAGTAACCGAATATGCGCGGTTATTCTGCACGCGAGGTCACAGAAATTCAACGCCTTGAAGATATGCTAATATTTATATATTGACATTAAGTTCGTTGATGACACTGCAGAATAAGGTTTTCTTCAATAGTGTTTTTATTACTATTCTATATTTATATCAATTTTTGGCCTCCTTTAACGCCTATGAAAACAAGCACAGTACATACACAATTACATTTATATTCATGATTGTATTTCATATTGCTATCATTTCTACATCCGATCAAATCAAATTTTAATTATACAAAAGTTATATTAATCCAAACAGTTTTCAGTAATGATATAAAGATACAAATCAGGCATCAGAGATTTCTCTAACCTATCATGGGTAAGTGAGATGTCATCATCCTATTCAGAAAGAACACGTTATGTCACCTGTATTTATTCCCCTAATAGGTTTACTTATTATCCAGTGTCTGCAAACGTGATAGAACTATGTGGGGAGACAAAGTCCAACTGTGAACACCCTTTCTCGATTCTAAACCAACTGGAGACCTGAAGATTAATAACTACACAAGGATTGATATTCCAAATTGTTATCTAATTTGTTAATTATTCTTCAAAATTGAAAAAGTTCAACACAATAACGTGATGGTCTTGCAAATTTGTTAACTTCGTTTTTAAAGTCTATTAAAACAAGTAACTCATGAATATTAACCACTTTGGTGAAAAGATTAGTGGATAAAAAGTTCTAAAATTGTCTCCTGTGTTATCTTCCTTTTAGGAGCCCTTCAGAGATATTTAAGATACTGCTTTGGAAATCAATGTGACTGAGATCATCCTGATATATCTGCCTATGACCAACTGAATGACCACTAGCTTTAGCCGATATTAAGTGGGATTAAATTAAATGACCACTACCTTTAGCCGATATTGAGGTGAATTACATTGAAAGAACAGTAGATATTGTTGATATTGTGTATGATTTAATTTAAAGACCACTAACTTGTGTTGATATTGAGTGGGATTTAAACTGAAAAAACAGTAGGTTTGGTTTATATGAAGTGAATTAAACTGAAAGACCAATAGCTTCAGCCGGTATTAAGTACAATGAAACTGAAGATCACTCGCTGGAGCCTATATTAAGCGAGAATAAAGTGAAAGACCAGTAGCTTGAGTCGGTATTGAGCCAGATCAACTTGCATAAACATACACTGAAATTATATAGAATTTACAGTAACAAGATTCGTCTGGATCTTTCTGTACGAAGACTTTAATAGGAGCAAATTACCTTACTGATGACCAACACCTGGGAGCCTAACTTGCAGGATTTATCTAGATACCAGCTTCCGTAACAATAACATTTTGATAACACTCTCAAAATTATTAAATTAGCTCTTGAATAAAGTCATAAAATGGTCATATTTGGTATTAAAATGTTGATCAGGTTCCAAAATCAGCCGAAGGTACATCATCAAAATGTATAACAAGTTCTGGACAAAGTGGTCTGATCAACACGTATGGATGACCGATGGATCATTCGAATTATTACTTACAATTCAAAATGTGAATTCAATGGATTTTGTTGATGCGAAAACTGAAAGGTCTGTTTCTTCCTATGATGCAGACACCAAAAACGCTAACGACATATGCTTTGATAGACAGGAATTTCCAAGGTGTTTCTTAATAATGTAAATTGGTATGTAAACAGTCAGCTCAAATATCATACAATGACAGAAATGTTGGAAAAGGACGTTAGGAAAATAACACAGTTTCCTATAAACCAATCTAAGCAAAATCATCCTCAAAGGAAAATGCTGGTGGCGTCCATCCTAATAAATCTGTCCAAACATTGATTAGGATTACTTTTTGGACACGTTTAAATCACGTATGGAGCGAGCAAAGGTTCTATTGGAGTTAGGTTACATATTTTCCTTTGTTTAGAAAACATCACCTGACATTAATATCGTATAGAATTAACTTAATCTTTTAAATAGTTTTACTAGGCTTTTTATTGTCAATTTAAAACGACACATTTTAATAAATGTACAGAGGTTTATCAATTCAGTGTGGTCTACAAATTTTTCTGGATTTGGAATTTGATCGTGAATTGATGTGTTTGAATCTTTCCACTAATCGCAGAAACGCAGTGAACAAACCTGAAATAAAGAGGCAGTAAAGACATTTCCCTGAGAATTCGGGGTGTCTATGAGGTTTTCTACGTTTGGGAAAATGTTTATAATTTAGTCTCTTGGAGGCAAACTTCTCATAGGATCTGGATTTTCTCCCGTTCTAACTTTTTTATCCATCCTTCAGAAATGCATCTTGTGGGGTTTTGAATAGTGATATAATTGAAGCATATTTAAAGAAGCTATTATTTAAACATGACTATACAAATATGGAAGCTGAAAGATGAATATCGAGTGCCGATGGGGGAGGGATTCTAAATCTAGATGTTCCTGCCATCGTAACTCGGGTATCTCTCATGTTTAGTCCAATTGGACTGATTAGGAAAATAAATCTGAAATGTATACCTTCAAGCTGCCATTGTACCCTTGTGCGCGTGGTTTGCAATATCCTCCAAAGTGATGTATAAGAAGGCTTCCTGACAATTTTACGTTCGGCAGACTTCTAGCGGCATTGTGATGTAAACCATCAGCTTTAAAATTTCATGAAAACGATGCAACAACAAAAATGTCAAATAAACACATTCGTATCAGTGTCAAGGGCGAAAAAAAAACTTAAGATAAAAATAAAAACATATTTTGTATTGTCTCTCCGTTTCATTTTCCGACTGCTATAAAGACTGCTGTAAAGGACAAAATTCATTTAATAGTTTAGGTTGAATGGTTTCTGAAGTCAATTGTTATTCTTATGCGATTTCCTCACGGGAAGAGATTCCCATTGGAAGGGACATTAGAGATCAACCTAGCTAATTTTGTTCTTCAGTAGAGATGTAGTGAAATTCCTTAAAGAATGATCTTTCCTCTTCCGCCCCATTATCCCTCCGTGTACAGAATATTTGGTATATTCCGTCCTTTTTCTTGCTTTGTTTGCCTTCCGAATTCATCCGGTACTCAAATGTGATTGACCAAAATATTTTGTTTAATGCTGTATTTTTCATTCTTTAATTTGTATCACGTTAGGTCTATAGACATTATCTAACGTGCTTGTGTATGTAGTAAATACATAAATAATCTTTCGATTTATATATAACTACCGTTTAATACTAAGCAATGCATGTGCCAAGTAAAAATAAGAACGTTTGACAAAGATAGAGAGGCTGAAACACCTAGAAAATATCGATCATACTTCATTGAGCGGATAAATTCAAAGGAAAACTCTATGTACGTACGTACGTACGTACGTATGTACGTATGTACGTATGTATGTATGTATGTATGTATGTATGTATGTATGTATGTATGTATGTATGTATGTATGTATGTATGTATGTATGTATGTATGTATGTACGCACGCACACACACACGCACGCACGCAATTACGCACGCACGTACGTACGTACGTACGTACGTATGTACGTATGTATGTATGTATGTATGTATGTATGTATGTATGTATGTATGTATGTATGTATGTATGTATGTATGTATGTATGTATGTATGTATGTATGTATGTATGTATGAATTTAAGTCTTATATATGTTTGTAACTATTAACACTGATTCGAAAGTGTTCATTTGTCAGTTTTGTTGTTGTATCGTTTTCATGAAATTTTAAAGCTGATGGTAGACATCACAATGCCACTAGAAGTCTTCCGAACGTAAAATTGTCAGGAAGCCTCCTCACGCATCACTTTGGATGATATTGCAAACCACGCGCACAAGGGTACAATGGCAGTTATCAGGAAAGGGGATTGCTTTAATCCTGTTCGACTTTCTGCTGCCAAAATATGTATGTATGGTATTGTTTGTGTGTTGGTAGAGAGGGGCATTTTCCTCTAATATTGTACTGAAAAATCAACTTGATAATAGTATTCTCTTTTTCTACACTCACTCTTGGCACTTTATGCAATGAAGCATATCGTATTTATCAACTAAGTAAAACAAAAAAAATATTCTATCGTCCATAATCCATTAATTTACTGTGAATAGTAAATGACCATTTCTTGGTTTTGTATCTGCATTAAAGAAATACTTTAAAGCTAGTCCTAATTAATTTCCGAATGTTTTGACGCATGCAAATATGCTCTTCTGGTAGATGGAAAGTATAAAGTCTGCTATATTCAAATATATTATCATTGATGCTTCCTTAACGAACACGCGAATAATTACGACGATCAGAAATACCCAAATCACTTGTTTTTTCTTGTTTATATGCGAAACGAATCAATTAATATCACTAGATATTATTTATTATGTATCGTGTATGCAAATGTATGATGACATTTATTGCAATTCAGTGTTAGTCTTCTTCTATAAAAAGGTCACTAAAATTACTGAATGCAGGTAGAAGCTACTGGTCAGCCGGTCTCTTACAACAACAGGTATTCCTCTTTATCTCTTGATGTTGATGAACACACACACACACACACACACACACATATATATATATATATATATATATATATATATATATATATATATATATATATATATATATATATATATATATATATATATATAAACGTATGAAAATCTGATGTAAAGTCTTCAAGGAAAGTGTTGTTTTGCTATCTTTAAATTAAAGTTATTATATATCTTTTTGCAGTTTTGAGAAGAACCATGTGATTATGTTGATATGAAGTTATTATATATCTTTTTGCAGTTTTGAGAAGAACCGTGTGTTGCTGTTGATATGAAAAATGTGATTAAACTTCTCGTCATCTGGCCGCAGTTCATCTTGATGTAATGGATTAGTTTGATGGATATAACTGATGAATTCAATGAGTAATTTCGATAAATGTGATGCCTATAATTGAATAATTTTGATGTAGATGATCTATTAACTGGATGTGGAGTATATTGTTAATTTATTAAAAAAATAAATTTATTTGATATAGTTAGTATAGTATATTGGTTTGCAATAGATAATCGGGTATCAGTTTTCAATGAAATAGACAAGTGAAAAGTTTTTCTGCGAAGGTAGGTATAGTTTTTCCTCCAAATTTTTACAATCACTGAGATGATTTTCTAAAACTAGCCCATCGAGCGGTAATTTGGAAGGAATATTATTGTTATATCCCTCATATCTGAAATTTGACATTGATCTTTTTTGGATAGTTGATATTTTGGAAAGATAACATTGACAGCAATAACTTATTTCTGATTTAGCCAAATTGCTGTAAAATTATATTCAGATCATTGTTTTCTTTCTTCATTTCATTTGTAATCTAATATTCCAGATTTTATTTGGAAAGCATTGAATGGCTTAATCTAAACTTTCATCTCGTGTATTCATTCTTTCTGATGTCATTTTTTAAATTCATTTATGTACTTATACAAGTTCATTTATCATTCATTAATAGTAAAATAGTACTAAGATTCTTGCCGTTTGATGCAATTTACAGGAATGTATCGCAGAATGATTTAGGATTGACTTATAATAATTCATCATATATTTTGAGCAAGCTTCGCGTAGAATTTCAAAGGAAAGACTTTTCAATTTTCATGTATATTTTTTGTAGCTTTAGCGAATAAGTTACCATTTTTAGAAGATATATTCCTAATATTCCATAACATATATGCTTCTAAGTAGGTTTAGAAAACAGCAGAAATAAAGCAATAGTAATGAAGTAATTGTTTTATATTTTACAAAAGCGTGTCCTGAGTTGTGCCTATTAAATCATCATTCGTCCACCATGGTCTACTCACCTGAGATGACGCCTTGAACAAAATATATTCTTTTTTGCTAACGTGAACTCACAATCAAACTTTATTTTATTGAACTTCTACAAACTCCCTGCACAATGATTTGGCCATGATTCTTTGGATTCCGCCATATGACTGCGATTTCTTCTTGTATATCCAATATCACTGCATCAACATGTGTCCGAAATAAAATTTTGTTGAATAAGTTTTATTCCAACTTAATGCCAATGATGCATGTTGTAGTGTATTTCTATATTATAAAACAATCACTCTAAAATCAATGAAAACAAAAAATAATAAGATAATATATTCATGAATTGATGATGATGATGATGATGATGATGATGATGATGATGATGATGATGATGATGATGATGATGATGACGATGATGATGATGATGATGATGACGATAAAGCTAAAAACCAATAATATGGAATTATTTGTAGTGAATGTTATGAATACCTTGTTGTATTTGTACATTATACAGAAAACATGAAAACAGCAATTCTCGTACTTGCTATCCTTGATGTTGAAAGCGCAACACCACCATTGAATTATGGTGGCATCGGGTACGCTGGATATCCTGGTGGATTGCATGCTGGCTTATATCCCGGTGGATACAACGGAGGAGGGTATGGGATTGTACATGGATATGATGGATACTTCCCAGGACATTTCTGTGGCTACGCTGGCCATAACCATGGATACTACAGTGGATTAGGTTTTGGACTGCATGGTGGATATGGCTTGTGGGGAAATGGATACGGTGGTGGCCACGGTTATGTTGTATACTACCGTAAGTGTTGCCGAACTAGTAGTGTAAAGTCGTTACCGGCATATAATCGGCAATCCCAATATCACTTCAAATGTAAGACTAGATATAGAGAAAGAAAACAACTAACATTTAATTTAATCATGAAGGTTACTCGCCTACGAGACATAGGAACCGACTATTTGGATTCCTTAGCAAACGTGGGACGGGGCTTCTCTTTGGAGTCGCGAAACTTGTTTTCTTTATTTTCACTAAAAATGATTTTCAAAGTCAACTTATATAACATGATGTATTTCTTGCTAAAAGTCAGAGACAGTATCTTAAAAATATTCTGAAATGAAAAATAATATAGTTTAAAATATATGGCAGCACTAAGTTCCTAACACTATAATTTGAAATATTTCTCGTTTTGTAGTCGACTTTGAAAACACAATAAGTAATAAACTGATGATTCAGAAAGAAAGCAATAACTAATAAACCCATAGAAAGCACAATAAAATAAATCCAGCAAACAAGCAAAGGGCAAAATTTAGTTGTAAGTCATCAAACAGATCTGCTGTAATAAGCTATGAACTAATAATCAACGATTACCATACATACATACATACATACATACATGCATGCATGCATGCATGCATACATACATACATACATTCATACATACATACATACATACATACATACATACATACATACATACATACATACATACATACATACATACATACATACATACATACATACATACATACATACATACATACATACATACATACATACATACATTGTGTTTCCTGTTAAATTTTTAACTGAATCTATCATTTTTGATCATTGTACTTCATTTGGACCGCAAAATGTTGACTATTCGTTAATATATTCACTTTTATGTTTTGTCTATCGATTAGCATTATCATCAACTTGTAATTTCTTTTATCTTCAATCTTTCGATAAGCATTATCATCAACAATTTTATCTCTTTTAAGCAAGCAAAAAAAAGGACACTAACATATCAGAAGCTTCAATGGTCTCAGAACTTTTGTTGTCATCGTTGGCTCAAGATTGTGTTCCATAATTATTTATCATGCTAAAGAAATGTCCGATATTCCTGAAGATGCTGAGAACAATTACTCTCCAGGAGAGTGACTTCATCACATAAATAATCTATCTTATAAAGATGCAATGTAGAAATAAACTTGCTTGTCCGAACACGTCTTGCTGCGTTAATATCATTTAAAACAATGACGTTCTACGCACCCATCCTTGTGCATCTATGTCTGTCTATCTGTCCATCATACACATTCGACAATGACATGTAAAAGCATGCTGGAATCGTCTTCAAAAATAAACTTATTACTAAGTACAATTATACGTGAAGAAACGTAGTAGCGCTGGCTTTTCAGCAATAGTCCGTAAATCGTCTTTACAATTTACCAATGCCATGGTTGCCCTGATATAGCGAAGATTCTTTTTGCATTTTTTACATTATTTGCAATATTGTACAATACCGTACTATATGAAAGAGTAAAAACAATACAGTACATTAGTACAATACAAGTACAATGCAATATAATACCATGATATACTATACAGTACAAATACGATAAATAAATTATATACATTATATACTATACTATTCGGTACAGTTATTTAAGATGCAGATTCGAATCTTGCCAAAGGAGCAACAAAGGCTTGATGTCTTACCTCAATTACCTCAAAACCAAAGAACCGATTTGAATAGCTGAATAGCATTTATAAAGCTATCCTAAGTCTGTCTAATGTTGAACATTTGCAATATTTGTCAAATAAGTACAAATTACAGTTTATATATATATATATATATATATATATATATATATATATATATATATATATATATATATATATATATATATATATATATATATATATATATATATATATATATATATATATATATATATAATAAATCTGAGTGTTGTCTCTAATTGCAAAGATACTTTCTTTTTAAATAAAACTTATGTGTGTGATAGCACTTACGTTTTATCCAGTCTATGGTGACATTTAAGAAAACTAGACATTTTTCTTGTTTTACATTCCCAAAGTATTTAAGATATGCGACATTCAAAAAGAAAATATTATATTTGTAAGACGGTTGAATCGTTTGAGAAATACGTTCCTAGCAAGCATTCGCTTTAATATTTTTAAGTTCAACCTTCTAATGTTTGAACATGTAATTTTATTGTATGCTAAAACATGGCTGCTAATCGTTTTGATCTAACATACCACGTTCAAACTTCCACTTTCTTCTAGAAAATGGTATTTATTGTTTTCAATCCATTTCTCATATACACCTCTACATCTTTTCGATTTTTAATAATTACAAACGTACCATATTTATAGACGCATGTTGTAAAGAAGAGTTATAATTGATTCAGAAATTACTTTTGTTTGACTTTACTTATGCGAGTAAACTTTAAAAAGCTCTCAAAGTAATGTAAATAGAAAACGCAGTTTTGAAAGTATTAAATTCATTCAGGAACTGTCAGCGTTAACAGAAGTATTTACAAATCTAATGCCTTTCTTAAATCATATGATTTTATAAGATAAGGATTTAAAAATATTTGTGTTTTAAAAGTGTTCTGCTGCGACTATTTTGAATGATCTAATTCAAAATCACTTCAAGGACGTGTATCTATCAAGGATTTAGATCATTTCTTTATCAAGTTAATATAATGTATCCCCCAAAGCTCTCAATATCTGATACTAGAAAATTGTAATACGTTTGTATTTTTTGACTGCTAGGACATCATTATTATGAGATATGTAATTTATAATATGTGTAAACGAATTTGAAAATGAAAATTAAAGATAAATAATTCTATCGACAGCTAATCATTTATTTGCAATATCTTACCAAATGACCTGAATATAGTTTATCCCTCTGAATTTTAGTCGGGTAATTAATGGATGAAAATGTTTTTAAATGTCTGAAAACTTAAAGAAGACCAGAAATAACATTTTTCATTTTTTGTATGTAATTCTTTAGAAATTTCAAGTCGACTCTAATGTTTATAAATTATATATCTTAGGTAGGTACTGGATATGCTGAGCGAAAGATGCCACGATTCCTTAAATTCCCGAGGTTTTACGAGTTTTATGAGGCGAAAATTCATATGGGCACGTGTCGCAATACTAGCCAGTCCTAAAAGAGAAACAAGGTGGCCGATAGAGAGAAAATCGCATTTTGGTTGCAAATTATAAAGTTGAATCTGTATCCGAGAGATGCTCATAACTTATATCTGTTGAACTGTATGTTAAGAATATAATGAAAATCAATGTAGTTTAAACACAAATACTTAAGCATTGTGTGCTCTACAAAATGTCATAATTATCAAGTGATGGTGCCCAATGTAAAACTTAAAAATTTCTACAATCCATTAAATTGATTTAAGTAGTATGAGATTCAATCGTATTACATGTATATGATATATTCATTACCTAACCTAACACCATGCCTATGGAATACTATTTTGAAAATATACATTCGACACTGAAAAACCTGGAGATAATATTGAATTTGTACGCCGACATTTGTGTGAAAAATATATATTACTGGGGATGTGTTAAAAGGCATTAAGAACGGTTTCCATCGGTCAGAACTTACGCAAATAAATCTGCAAAGCAGAAGTTATAAGAAATTAATATAGTCATTAAGAATCTTCCTTCTTATGATTTAATTAGAGCGCAGTTTACATGCAGGTTACAATTAGTTTTGACAGATCTGATAATATATGCCTGTCTGTTATAATAGTTTATGTACTGTACAGGTCAGTGCTCAAAGAAAAATATTTAGGCACAGATATGGGGCTAGTCACTGCAATAAACTCACAAGCCCTAACTAAAATTCAGCGACTTGACGATGTGCCAATATTTATATATTGACATTAAGGTCGTTGATGACACTGCAGAATAAGGTTTTCTTCAAAAGTGCTTTTATTATTAATCTATATTTATTCTGATTTTTGGCCTCCTTTAACTCCTTTGAAAACAAGCACAGTACATACACAATTAAATTTATATTCATGATTGTATTTCATATTGCTATCATTTCTACATCGGATCAAATCAAATTTTAATTTTACAAAAGTTACATTAATCCAAACAGTTTTCAATAATGAAATAAAGATACAAAGCAGGCATCAGAGATTTCTCTAACCTATCATGGGTAAGTGAGATGTCATCATCCTTTTCAGAAAGAACACGTTATGTCACCTGTATTTATTCCCCTAATAGGTTTACTTATTATCCATTGTCTGCAAACGTGATAGAATTATGTGGGGAGACAAAGTCCAACTGTGAACACCCTTTCTCGATACTAAACCAACTGGAGACCTGAAGATTAATAACTACACAAGGATTGATGTTCCTAATTGTTATCTAATTTGTTAATTATTCTTCAAAATTGAAAAAGTTCAAAACAATAAAGTGATGGTCATGCAAATTGTTAACTTCGTTTTTTAAGTCTATTAAAACAAGTAATTCATGAATATTGACCACTTTGGTGAAAATATTAGTTGGTATAAATTTCTAAAATTGTCTCCTGTGTATCTTCCTTTTAGGAGTCCTTCAGAGATATGTAAGATACTGCTTTGGAAATCAATGTGACTGAGATCATCCTGATATATCTGCCTATGACCAACTGAATGACCACTTGCTTTAGCCGATATTAAGTGGGATTAAATTGAATGACCACTAGCTTTAGCGTATATTGAGCTGAATTAAATTGAAACAACAGTAGATTTTGTTGATATTATGTATGATTTAATTGAACGACCAATAGTTTATGTTGATATTGAGTGGGATTAAACTGAAAGAACATTAGGTTTGGTTTATATCAAGTGACATTAAACTAAAAGACCAATAGCTTCAGCCGGTATTGAGTACAATGAAACTGAAGATCACTCGCTGGAGCCTATATTGAGCTAGAATAAAGTTAAAGACTAGTAGCTTGAGTCGGTATTGAGCCAGATCAACTTGCGTAAACATACACTGAAATTATATAGAATTTACAGTAACAAGAGTCGTCAGGATCTTTCTGTAAGAAGACTTTAATAGGAGCAAATTACCTTACTGATGGACAATACATGGGAGCCTAACTTGCAGGATTTATTTAGATACCAGCTTCCGGTAGCAATAACATTTTGATAATATTCTCAAAATTATTAAATTGGCTCTAGAATAAAGTCATAAGGTGATCATTTTTGGTATTAAAATGTTGATTAGGTTCCAAAATCAGCCGAAGAGAAATCATCAAAATGTATAAAGTTTTGGACAAAGTGGTATGATCAACACATATGGATGACTGTGATGGATCATTCGAAGTATTACTTACAATTCAAAATGTGAATGCAGTGGATTTTGTTGATAGCTCTGTTTCTTTTTATGATGCAGACACCGACAAAGTTAACAACATATAATTTGATAGACAGGGATTTCCAAGGTGTTTCTTAATAATGTAAATTGGTATGTAAACAGTCAGCTCAAATATCCTACAATGACGGAAATGTTGGAAAGGACGTTAGGAAAAAAACACAGTTTCCTATAAACCAATCTAAGCAAAATCATCCTCAAAGGAAAATGCTGGTGGCGTCCATCCTAATAAATCTGTACAAACATTGATTAGGATTACTTTTTGGACACGTTTAAATCACGTATGGAGCGAGCAAAGGTTCTATTGGAGTTAGGTTACATATTTTCGTTTGTTTAGAAAACATCACCTGACATTAATATTGTATAGAATTAACTTAATCTTTAAATAGTTTTACTAGGCTTTTATTGTCAATTTAAAAAGACACATTTTAATAAATGTACAGAGGTTTATCGATTCAGTGTGGTCTACAAATCTTTCTGGATTTGGAATTTGATCGTGAATTGATGTTTTTGAATCCTTTCACTAATCGCAGAAATGCAGTGAACAAACCTGAAATAAAGAGGCAGTAAAGACATGTCCCTGAGAATTCGGGGTGTCTATGAGGTTTTCTACTCTTGGGAAAATGTTTATAATTTAGTCTCTTGGAGGCAAACTTCTCATAGGATCTGGATTTTCTCCCGTTCTAACTTTTTTGTCCATCCTTCAGAAATGCATCTTGTGGGGTTTTGAATAGTGATATAATTGAAACATATTTAAAGAAGCTATTATTTAAACATGACTATACAAATATGGAAGCTGAAAGATGAATATCGAGTGTCGATGGGGGAGGGATTCTAAATCTAGATGTTCTTGCAATCGTAACTCGGGTATCTCTCATGTTTAGTCCAATTGGACCGATTAGGAAAATAAATCTGAAATGCATACCTTCAAGTTAACATCAAGTACGAAACTAAAACTTAAGATAAAAATGAAAACATATCGACATTGTCTCTCCGTTTCATTTTCCGACTGCTGTAAAGACTGTTGTAAAGGACAAAATTCATTTAATAGTTTAGGTTAGATGGTCTGTGAAGTCAATTGTTATTCTTAAGTGCAATTTCCTCACGGGAAGAGATTCTCATTGGAAGGACCATTAGAGATTACCCTAGCTAATTCTGTTCTTCAATAGAGATGTAGTGAAATTCCTTATGGAATGATCTTCCCTCTTCCGCCCCATTATCGCTCCGTGTACAGAATATTTGGTATATTCCGTCCTTTTTCTTGCTTTGTTTGCCTTTCGAATTCATCCGGTCCTCAACTGTGATTGACCGAAATATTTTGGTTAATGCTGTATTTTTCATTCTTTAATTTGTATCACATTAGATCTATATACATTATCGAACGTGCTTATTTATATAGTAAATAAATAGTTAATCCTTTGATTTATATATAACTACCGTTTAATACTAAGCGATGCATGTGCCCAGGAAAAATAAGAACGTTTGACAAAGATAGAGGTGCTGAAACACCTAGAAAATATCGATTGTACTTCATAGAGTGGAGAAATTCAAAGGAAAACTACAAGTATGTATGTATGTATGTATGTATGTATGTATGTATGTATGTATGTATGTATGTATGTATGTATGTATGTATGTATGTATGTAGGTAGGTAGGTAGGTAGGTAGGTAGGTAGGTAGGTAGGTAGGTAGGTAGGTAGGTAGGTAGGTATGTATGTAGGTATGTAGGTAGGTATGCATGTAGTTATGTATGTATGTATGTATGTATGTATGTATGTATGTATGTATGTATGTATGTATGTATGTATGTATGTATGTATGTATGTATGTATGTATGTATGTATGTATGCATGCATGCATGCATGCATGCATGCATGCATGCATGTAGGTAGGTAGGTAGGTAGGTAGGTAGGTAGGTAGGTAGGTAGGTAGGTAGGTAGGTAGGTGGGTAGGTATGTATGTAGGTATGTAGGTAGGTATGCATGTAGTTATGTATGTATGTAGGTATGTAGGTAGGTATGCATGTAGTTATGTATGTATGTATGTATGTATGTATGTATGTATGTATGTATGTATGTATGTATGTATGTATGTATGTATGTATGTATGTATGTATGTATGTATGTATGTATGTATGTATGTATGTATGCATGCATGCATGCATGCATGCATGCATGCATGCATGCATGCATGCATGCATGTATGTATGTATGTATGTATGTATGTATGTATGTATGTATGTATGTATGTATGTATGTAATGAACATGACCTCCACTACGAATTTATAATGTAATATTACTATGCATCGTTTCACAGATTAGATTCTTGCTTTATGTATGTTTATATGTCTAATGTATTTAATTAAGACATGTCTTTCAGCGTTTAGCAAGTGAATTTTTTACCGGCAGTGTGTATTGGAGCACGTTGCCTATCAATAATTTGCCATCATGAACTAAACCGATTCGGTAGGTATTGTAATCTTGCATGAATATGTGAGCATATTTTACTTGTTATATCAGTATAATGAAACTACCTTGCCTAATATATAATTCCACCAAGACATGGTCAATTTATTCCATAATTCCTATGTTTTGCTGTGCACTCGCTGCCAACACATACTAATTCACTATTTTGGTCAGTGAGAATTTTGGATTTTGATTCGATATAGGTCAGACAACTTTTTTCTCTAAATAGCACAATGTACATGTAATGTAGAGCTTTACTGTTAGCCTGTCCAGCGTTTGGAGCAGACGAAAGTAAATCATCGGGTGACCATTTCCTTAATTTTAGAATGTCTCAGGCCATGTTAGATAGACATACCCAAACTGCAATGGCTAGTACCTAATGAAATTTCATTTGCTTGTTTGACATTACGGGAAATTCCAGAAGTTATTTATTATTCATGAGGTAACATCTGTTACCGTGTTGGTTGAAATGAATTCACCTTCGGTAAATTATCACCGCAATTAATCTATAAAAGTGAAGGCGAAAGATCATTACAATCTATATAATCCTGGGAAACATTTATATTGTTCCCTCAGGAACAGATCTATAAGTAATTAATGTTAAGTCGCTACCAAATCGTTACATTTTAACCCTCGTAGAAGGTGAACTCTTTCACCTTCGTTATAAATCAAACTCATGTTTCACCGTCACCTTATGATATTCTACACCTTCAGCTCCTGAAGGTTAATATTTGACCTTCACCTATTTTTTCTCATCGCCACGAATTAAACAACACTTTCTTGTACTTCCATGAGGTGATTTCTATGTGATATATATCATTGCTAATATGGTTTGAAATCCACTCAGAGGTGGAGAAGGTACAATTAAATTTGAAGCTCCCGTGATTCTCTGATTTACGTATGTTTAGTACTAAGTCTTGAATATTTATGTATATGTAACTGTATTGACATTCCATAGTTCTATATCAACCTGTTCTTATCCTTAAAGCAAACAATTTGAAAATTAATATTTTCGATGTTTATTCTACACGGTCTTGTGTTATTCTTTTTAATCAAAAGCTATACAGGAGGACCCAAAAATATTGTAGCCCGGTGACGGCGTTACAGTATGTATGTATGTATGTATGTATGTATGTATGTATGTATGTATGTATGTATGTATGTATGTATGTATGTATGTATGTATGTATGTATGTATGTATGTATGTATGTATGTATGTATGTCTTATATATGTATGTAACTATTAATCTGATACGACAGTGTGCATTTGTTATTCTTGTCGTTGTTTTCGTTTTCATGGCATTTTGAACCTGTTGGTAGATATCGCAATGCCGCTAGAATTCTGCCGAAGGTAAAATTATCAGGAAGCCTTCTCACACATCCCTTTGGCGGATAATGCAAACCGCGCGGACAAGGGTACAATGGCAGTGATCGGGAAAGAATTGCGCTTTAAACCACTCGACCTTCTGCTGCTAAAATATGTATGCATGGTATGGTTTGTGTGTTGTTTTGGAGGGTTTTTTTCCTTTGATATTGTACTGAAAAATCAACTTCATAATAGTATTCTCTTATTCTACACTCACTTTTGGCACTTTATACAATTAGGCGTATCGTATTAATCAAGTAAGAAAAAAATGGAATTATTCTATCGTCCATAATCCATTAATGGATTGCATAGTAAGTATGACCATTTCTTATTTTTGTATCTGCATTAAAGAAATACATTAAAGCAAGTTCTAATTAATGGCCGAATATTTTGACGCATGTAAATATGCTATTCTGGTAGTTCGAAAGTATAAATTCGACTATATTCAAATATATTATCATTGATGCTTCCTTAACGTACATGCGAATAATTACGACGATCAGAAATGCCTAAACCACTTATTTTTTCTTGTTTGAATGCGCCACGCTCGAATCAATAAATATCTCTGAACATTATCTATTATGCATCGTGTATGCAAATATATGATGACATTTATTGTCTCGTGTATGCAAATGTATGATGACATTTATTGCAATTCAGTGTTAGTCTTCTCCTATAAAAAGGCTACTATACCTACCGATTGCAGGTAGAAGCTGCTGGTCAGCCGTTCTCCTTCAATAATAGGTATTCCTCTCTCTCTCTCTCTCTCTCTTGATGTAGATGATCACACATACACACACACACACACACACACACACACACACACACAGAGAGACACACCCACACATATATATATATATATATATATATATATATATATATATATATATATATATATATATATATATATATATATATATATATATATATAAAGCCAATCCTATCAAAATCTATTGTAAAATCTTCAAGGAAAGGGTTGTTTTGCTATCTTTAAATTAAAGTTATTATATATCTTTCTGCAGTTTTGGGAAGAAGAATGTGATGCTGTTGATATGAAATTATTATATATCTTTCTGCAGTTTTGGGAATAACAATGTGATGCTGTTGATATGAAAAATGTGATTAAACTTCTCGTCATCTGGCCGCAGTTCATCTTCATATAATGGATCAATTTGATGAAGATAACTGATGAATTCAATGTGTAATTTCGATAAATGTGATGCCTATAATTGAATAATTGTGATGTAAATGATCTATTAACTGGATGTGGAGAATATTGTTAATTTATTAAAAATAGTTTTATTTGATATAGTTAGTATAGTATATTGGTTTGCTATATATAATCGGGTATAAGTTTTGACTGAATTAGACAATGAAAAGTTTGTGTGCGTAGCTTTATATAGTTATTCCTCCATATTTTTACGATCACTGAGATGATATTCTAAAGTTAACCCATAGAGCGGTAATTTAGAAGGAATATTATTG
Source organism: Potamilus streckersoni (assembly GCA_016746295.1). Classification (NCBI taxonomy): domain Eukaryota; kingdom Metazoa; phylum Mollusca; class Bivalvia; order Unionida; family Unionidae; genus Potamilus; species Potamilus streckersoni. The sequence continues at coordinate 1,241,280 of JAEAOA010000947.1, read as the reverse complement.
ATATATCCCTTTTATCTGACATTTGGCATTCATCTTATTTGGATAGTTGATATTTTTGAAAGATAACAATTACAGCAATAACCTATTTCTGATTTAACTAACTTTCTGTACAATTATATTCAGATCAATGTTTTCTTTCTTCATCTCATTTGTATTTTGATATTGCAGATTTTATTTGGAAAGCATTGAATGGATTAATCTAAAATTTCATAACGTGTACTCAATCTTTTTTATGTCATTCAATCTGTTTTATGGCATTTTTAAAATTCATTTATGAGCTTATACGAGTATATTTATCATTCATTAATAGTAAATTATGACTAAGATTCTTGCACTTTGAGGAAAATTTCAGGAATATATCGCAGAATGATTTAGGATTTGCTTCTAATAATTCATCATATATTTTGAGCAAGATTTGCATAGAATTTCAAAGGAAAGACTTTTCAATTTTCATTTATGTTTGTGTAGCTTTAGCTAATAAGTTACCATTTTTATAAGATATATACCAAACAATCCATAACATATCTACTTCTAAGTAGGTTTAGAAAACACAGCAGAAATACAACAATGCCATCAAGTAATTCTTTTATATTTTACAAAAGCGTGTCCTGAGTTGTGCCTATTAAATCATCATGATGTATGGTGTAGTTTATTTCTATATTATTAAACGATAACTCTAACATGCATGAAAACAATAAAAAATAAGATAATATATTCATAAATGATGATGATGATGATGATGATGACGATGATGATGATAAATCTAATAAGCCAATAATTTGGAATTATTTGTAGTGAATGTTATCAATGTCTTTGTTTAATTTGTACATTATACAGAAAACATGAAAACAGCAATTATCGCACTTGCTATCCTTGCTGTTGTAAGCGCAACACGACCATTGTATTATGGCGGCATCGGGTACGCTGGATATTCTGGTGGATTGTATGGTGGCTTATATCCCGGTGGATACTACGGAGGAGGGTATGGGATTGGACATGGATATGATGGATACTTCCCAGGATATTTCGGCGGCTACGCTGGCCATAACCATGGATACTACGGTGGATTAGGTTTTGGCCTGAATGGTGCATATGGCTTGTGGGGAAATGGTGGATACGGTGGTGGTTACGGTTATGGTGGATACTATCGTAAGTGTAGCTTGGCATATTAGTGTAAAGTCGTTACCGGTATATAATCGGCAATCCCAAGATCACTTCAAATGTAAGACTAGATATAGAGAAAGAAAACAACTATCATTTAATTTAGTCATGAAGGTTACTCGCCTACGAGACATAGGAACCGACTATTTCTTAGCAAACGTGAGACGGGGCTTCTCTTTCGAGTCGCGAAAATTGTTTTCTTTATTTTCACTAAGAATGATTTTAAAAAATCAACCTATATAACGTGATGGATTTCTTGCTAGAAATAAAAGTCAGTACCTTACAAATATTCTGAAATGAAAAATAATATAGTTTAAAATATATGGCAGCACTAAGTTCCTAACATTATAATTTGATACATTTCTCGTTTTGTAGTCTATTTTATAAACAATAAAGTAATAAACTGACTCAGTAAGAAAGCAGTAACTAACAAACCCATAGAAAGCACAATAAATAAATCCAGCCAACAAGCAAAGTGCAAAATGTAGTTGTAAGTCATCAAACTGAGATCTAAACTGATGTTATAAGCTCTGAAAAAATAATCGACGATTAACATACATACATATATACATACATACATACATGCATGCATGCATGCACGCACGCACGCACGCACGCACGCACGCACGCACGCACACACACACACACACACACACACATACATACATACATACATACATACATACATACATACATACATACATACATACATACATACATACATACATGCATGCATGGAGTCGTAAATGTGTATTGACTTGTTGAAATGACAGAATCGATCCAAAGTTTGAATTGTTTCCTGTTAAATTTTCAACTGAATCTATCATTTTTAAAAATTATACTTCATTTGGAGCGCACAATGTTGATTATTCTTAAAATCTCTTCACTTGTTTGTTTTGTATATCGATTAGCATTATCACCAACGTGTAATTTCTTTTATTTTCAATCTTTTGATAAGCATAATCATCTACAATTTTATCTTCTTTTCAGCAAGCAAAAAGGGATACTAATATATCAAAAAGCTTCAGTGTTCTCAGAACTTTTGCTGTCATCGTTGGCTCAAGATTGTGTTCCATGATTATTTATCATGCTAAAGAAATGTCAGATATTACTGAAGATGCTGAGAAACAATTACTCTCCAGGAGAATGTCTTCATCACATAAATAATCTATCTTATGAAGATGCAATGTAGAAATAAACTTGCTTGTCCGAACACGTCTTGCTGCGTTAATATCATTTAAAACAATAACGTACTACGCTTCCATCCTTGTGCATCTATGTCTGTCTATTTGTCCATCATATACACTCGACAGTGACATGTAAACACATGCTGGAATCGTCTTCAAAAATAAACTTATTACTAAGTTAAGCACAATTATACGTGAAGAAACTTAGTAGCGCTGGCTTTTCAGCAATAATCCGTAAATCGTCTTTACAATTTACTAATGTCATGTTTGCCCTGATATATCAAAGATTGCTTTTGCATTTGTTGCAATATTGTACAATACCGTACTATATAAAACAGTAAAAACAATACAGTACTTTGGTACAATACAAGTACAACACAATACCATGATATACCATACAGTACAAACACGATAAATACATTATATACAAATACATCATATACTATACAATTCAGTACAGATATTTAAAATGCCAATTCGAATCTTGACTTCGGATCAACCAAGGCTTTATATCTTACCTCAATTAACTCAAAACCAATGAACCGATTTGAATAGCTGAATAGAATTTAGAAAGCTATCCTAACTCTGTCTTATTTGAACAGTGGCCATATTTGTCAAATAAATACTCATCAAAGTTTATATATATATATATATATATATATATATATATATATATATATATATATATATATATATATATATATATATATATATATATATATGTATGTATGTATGTATGTATGTATGTATGTATGTATGTATGTATGTATGTATGTATGTATGTATGTATGTATGTATGTAATAAGTCTGAGTGTTGTCTCTAATTCCAAAGATATTTTCTTTTTAATTAAAACTTATGTATGTGATAGCACTTACGTTTTATCCAGTCTATTGTGACATTTAAGAAAACTAGGCATTTTTCTTGTTTTACATGCCCAAAATATTTAAGATATGCGACATTCAAAAAGAAAATATTATATTTGTAAGACGGTTGAATCGTTTAAGAGATACGTTCCTAGCAAGCATACGCTTTAATATTTTTAAGTTCAACCTTCTAATGTTTGAACATGTAATTTTATGTTATACTAAAACATGGCTGCTAATCGTTTTGATCTAACATACCACGTTCAAAATTCCACTTTCTTCTAGAAAATGGTATTTATTGTTTTTAATCCATTTCTCATATACACCTCTACATCTTTTCGATTTTTAATAATTACAAACGTACCATATTTATAGACGCATGTTGTAAATATGAGTTATAATTGATTCAGAAATTACTTTTGTTTGACTTTACTTATGTGAGTCAACTTTAAAAAGCTCTCAAAGTAATGTAAATAGAAAACGCAGTTTTGAAAGTATTAAATTCATTCAGGAACTGTCAGCGTTAACAGAAGTATTTACAAATCTAATGCCTTTCTTAAATCATATGAATTTATAATATAAGGATTTAATAATATTTGTGTTTTAAAAGTGTTCAGCTGCGACTATTTTAAATGATCTAATTCAAAAATTCTTCCAAGACGTGTATCTATCAAGGATTGAGATCATTTCTTTATCAAGTTAATATAATGTATCCCACAAAACTCTCAATATCTGATACTATAAAATTGTAATACATTTATATTTTTGACTGCTAGGACATCATTATTATGATATATGTAAATTAGAATATGTGTAAAGGAATTTGAAAATGAAAATTAATGATCAATAATTATATCGACAGCTAATCATTTTAATTGCAATATCTTACCAAAGGGTGTGAATATAGTTTATCCCTCTCAATTTTAGTGGGGTAATTAATGGATGAAATTGTTTCTAAATGACTGAAAACTTAAAGAAGACCAGAAATAACATTTTTCATTTTTTGTATGTAATTTTTTAGAAATTTTAAGTCGACTCTAATGGTAATAAATTATATATCGTAGGTAGGTACTGGATATGCTGAGTGAAAGATGCCACGAGTCCGTAAATTGCCGAGTTTTTCCGAGTTCTTATGAGGCGAAAATTCATATGGGCACGTGACGCAATACTAGCCAGTCCTGAAAGAGAAACAAGGCGAACGATAGAGAAAAAATCGCATTTTGGTTGAAATTATAAAGTTGAATCTGTTTCCAAGAGATGCTCATAACTTATATCTGTTGAACTGTATGTTAAGAATATAATGAAAATCAATGTAGTTTAAACACAAATACTTAAGCATTGTGTGCTCTACAAAATGTCATAATTATCAAGTGATGGTGCCCAATGTAAAACTTAAAAATTTCTACAATCCATTAAATTGATTTAAGTAGTATGAGATTCAATCGTATTACATGTATATGATATATTCATTTCCTAACCTAACACCATACCTATGGAATACTATTTTGAAAATATACATTCGACACTGAAAAACCTGGAGATAATATTGAATTTGTACGCCGACATTTGTGTGAAAAATGTATATTACTGGGGATGTGTTAAATGGCATTAGGAACGGTTTCCATCGGTCAGAACTTACGCAAATAAATCTGCAACGCAGAAGTTATAAGTAATTAATATAGTCATTAAGAATCTTCCTTCTTATGATTTAATTAGAGCGCAGTTTACTTGCAGGTTACTATTAGTTTTTGACAGATCTGATAATATATGCCTGTCTGTTATAATAGTTTATGTACTGTACAGGTCAGTGCTCAAAGAAAAATATTTAGGCACAGATATGGGGCTAGTCACTGCAATAAACTCACAAGCCCAAACTAAAATTCAGCGACTTGACGATGTGCCAATATTTATATATTGACATTAAGGTCGTTGATGACACTGCAGAATAAGGTTTTCTTCATAAGTGCTTTTATTATTAATCTATATTTATTCTGATTTTTGGCCTCCTTTAACTCCTATGAAAACAAGCACAGTACATACACAATTAAATTTATATTCATGATTGTATTTCATATTGCTATCATTTCTACATCCGATCAAATCAAATTTTAATTTTACAAAAGTTATATTAATCCAAACAGTTTTCAGTAATGATATAAAGATACAAAGCAGGCATCAGAGATTTCTCTAACCTATCATGGGTAAGTGAGATGTCATCATCCTATTCAGAAAGAACACGTTATGTCACCTGTATTTATTCCCCTAATAGGTTTACTTATTATCCAGTGTCTGCAAACGTGAAAGAAGTATGTGGGGAGACAAAGTCCAACTGTGAACACCCTTTCTTGATACTAAACCAACTGGAGACCTGAAGATTAATAACTACACAAGGATTGATGTTCCAAATTGTTATCTATTTTGTTAATTATTCTTCAAAATTGAAAAAGTTCAAAACAATAAAGTGATGGTCAAGTAAATTTGTTAACTTCGTTTTTAAAGTCTATAAAAAAAGTAACTCATGAATATTAACCACTTTGGTGAAAATATTAGTTGGTATAAATTTCTAAAATTGTCTCCTGTGTATCTTCCTTTTAGGAGTCCTTCGGAGATATTTAAGATACTGCTTTGGAAATCAATGTGACTGAGATCATCCTGATATATCTGCCTATGACCAACTGAATGACCACTTGCTTTAGCCGATATTAAGTGGGATTAAATTGAATGACCACTAGCTTTAGCGTATATTGAGTTGAATTAAATTGAAACAACAGTAGATTTTGTTGGTATTGTGTACGATTTAATTTAAAGACCACTAACTTGTGTTGATATTGAGTGGGATTAAACTGAAAGAACAGTAGGTGTGGTTTATATCAAGTGACATTAAACTAAAAGACCAATAGCTTCAGCCGGTATTGAGTACAATGAAACTGAAGATCACTCGCTGGAGCCTATATTGAGCTAGAATGAAGTGAAAGGAACGTGGTATGTTAGATCAAAATGATTAGCAGCCATGTTTCCGCAGAACATAAAATTACATGTTCAAACATTAGAAGGTTGAACTTAAAAATATTAAAGCGAATGCTTGCTAGGAACGTATTTCTCAAACAATTCAACCGTCTTACAAATAAAATATTTTCTTTTTGTATGTCGCCTATCTTAAATATTTTTGGAATGTAAAACAAGAAAAATGTTGGGTTTTCTTAAATGTCACCATAGACTGGATAAAACGTAAGTGCTATCACACACATAACTTTTAATTAAAAAGAAACTATCTTTGGAATTAGAGACAACACACAGACTTATCATATATATATATATATATATATATATATATATATATATATATATATATATATATATATATATATATATATATATATGCAATAAACTGACGACGAACAGTACGAATCTAGTAACTAACTAGCCTAAGCGCTTTCGACTCCTAATGAGTCTTTTTCAAAGGCAAATACAAAACATATATACGACAAACAAATAAACACAAAAACGTTGTTTTTGTAAACCTCTACATGGCTGTCTTCACATGTGCTAAAACTATAAATACAACCAGCTTGTATAGACTAGTTGCGGAAACTGAAAACGTTGTATAATTCCCTAAAAGTCTACAAGCCAAAGCGAAATCTATTTTTACTTTTTGTACATATGTAACGCAGATTATATCCCGGATATTTGATTCTACACCGGTTTTTCTGATAGTAAAAATTGAAAGATAATAAGAAGATTTAGAAAATGTTAAATTCTTCTAGTGCATAGTTTTCATTATCTAGTCTTCTTGGTGTAGACCGCTTGGTTTCAATGTTCTGAGGCGGCGTCCCCAGTATGATTCCTTTTCCTTCCTGGTTTCGGAACACCAGCTGTGGTTGTTAGCAATAGCGATAAGTATTATATCACTGAAAGTGTGGCCAGGGGAGGAGAAGTGTTCTGCGACCCGGCTTCTGTACAGCTTTTTTTGTCATCCAATCAGATCTATGAAGGTTTATCCTTTTGTTTAGCTATCGATAGAAATAATTATCTTTCATTTTCATTTTCAAATTCGTCTACACATATTCTAAATTGCATATCTCAGAAAAACGATGTCGTAGCAGTCAAAATGGAAACGTGTTCCAATAAGCTAGTATCAGATATTGAGCGCTTTGGGGGAAACATTACATTACCTTGATAAACAAATGCTATCAAACCTTGATAGAGACACGTCTTTGAAGTGTTTTTGAAGAAATTAGATCATTCAAAATAGTCGCAGCTGAACACTTTTAAAACACAAATATTATTAAATCCTTATATTATAAAATAATGATTTAAGAAAGGCATTAGATTTGTAAATACTTTTGTTAACGCTGTCAGTTCCTGAATGAATTTAATACTTTCAAAACTGCGTTTTCTATTTACATTGCTTTGAGAACATTTTAAAGTTTACTCAAACAAAAGTAATTTCTGAATCAATTATAACTCATATTTACAACATGCGTCTATAAATCTGGTTCGCTGTAATTATCAAATATCGAAAAGATGAAGAGGTTTATATGAGAAATTGATTGAAAACAATAAATACCATTTTCTAGAAGAAAGTGGAATTATTAACGTGGTATTTTAGATAAAAACGATTAGCAGCCATGTTTCCGCAGAACATAAAATGACATGTTCAAACATTAGAAGGTTGAACTTAAAAAAATTAAAGCGAATGCTTGCTAGGAACGTATTTCTCAAACGATTCAACCGTCTTACACATAAAATATTTTCTTTTTGTATGTCGCCTATCTTAAATATTTTTGGAATGTAAAACAAGAAAAATGTCTAGTTTTCTCAAATGTCACTATAGACTGGATAAAACGTAAGTGCTATCACACACATAACTTTTAATTAAAAAGAAATTTTCTTTGGAATTAGAGACAACACACAGACTTATCATATAAATATATATATATATATATATATATATATATATATATATATATATATATATATATATATATATATATATATATATATAGAGAGAGAGAGAGAGAGAGAGAGAGAGAGAGAGAGAAAGAGAGAGAGAGAGAGAGAGATATGCAATAAACTGACGACGAACAGTACGAATCTAGTAACTAACTAGCCTAAGCGCTTTCGACTCTTAATGATTCTTTTTCAAAGGCAAATACAAAACATATATACGACAAACAAATAAACACAAAAACGTTGTGTTTGTAAACCTCTACATGGCTGTATTCACATGTGCTAAAACTATAAATACAACCAGCTTGTATAGACTAGTTGCGGAAACTGAAAACGTGGTATAATTCCCTAAAAGTCTACAAGCCAAAGCGACATCTATTTTTACTTTTTGTACATATGTAACGCAGATTATATCCCGGATATTTGATTCTATACCGGTTTTTCTGATAGTAAAAATTGAAAGATAATAAGAAGATTTAGAAAATATTCAATTCTTCTAGTGTATAGTTTTCATTATCTGGTCTTCTTGGTTTAGACCGCTTGGTTTCAATGTTCTGAGGCGGCGTTTCCAGTATGATTCCTTTTCCTTCCTGGTTTCGGAACACCAGCTGTGGTTGTTAGCAATAGCGATAAGTATTATATCACTGAAAGTGTGGCCAGGGGAGGAGAAGTGTTCTGCGACCGGGCTTCTGTACAGCTTTTTTGTCATCCAATCAGATCTATGAAGGTTTATCCTTTTGTGTAGCTTTTCAGTTTCTCCGACGTACTGAAGGCCACAGATCTTACATGTGATGAGATAAATCACATTCTCTGTTTTGCACGTTTTGTTGGACCATGTATGTTTAGTTTTTCTTTAGTCACTGTGCTAGTGAATGTCTTGGTCTCTATCATATGTTGACAGGTTTTGCATCTTTTATCGCCAAAGGGTCCAGATTGACTAGGTTGGTTTTGACTAGCGATTGGCGTTATCTTTGCCTTGACTAGGATGTCCTTTAGGTTTTTTGGTCTCCGGTAAGCTACTACAGGTTTGTTCGGAAATATTTGGTTTAGTATGTCTGACGATTGCACGGTTGCCCAGTGGTTTGCGATGATTTTACCTACTTTGGGATTGTCTGGGTGATAGGTTAGAATAAATGGTATCCTATCAACCTTTTCTTTCTGTCATATCTGAGTAGGTCATCACAGTTTGTTTGTTTGGCCCTTTGGATTGCCTCCGCAATCAGGTCTTTGTCGTAGCGTCGGTAAATTAAATGTTTAGCTAGCTCTTCAGACCTTTCTAGGAATATTTCATCGTCGGAGCAAATTCTGCGTATCCTCAGTGCCTGGCTATATGGAATGTTCTTAATGCAGCGTTTTGGATGACAGCTGGTTGGGAGGAGATAGTGGTGTTTGTCGGTTGGTTTCGAGTTGATGTCTGTGTGTAATTTGTTATCCACCAGTCTGGTTGTTGTGTCCAGGAAAACATGGTTTGAGTTGGAAATTTCTGCCGTGAATTTTATTGAAGGTTGGAAGTTGTTTGCCTTTGATATGAAGTCATCCAGACTTTCTCTTCCATACTGCCACTTCATTTTTATATCATCGATAAAGCGTACCCACTGGTATGGTGTACGCTCAACCGATGCTAAGAGCTGACCCTCAAGTTTTTCCATGAAAATGTTAGCATACGAAGGGGCCAATTTAGTACCCATTGATTTGTAGGTAGTTTTCTTCATTAAATTCAAAGCTGTTGAGTTTTAGGACAAGCTCCAGGAGTTGGACTAAGAAGTGTGTGGGTGGATTGTTTACAGTTCTTGTTTCCCATGCTTCGCTACATGCCTGTAACCCTTCGTTGTGCGGTATGTTGGTGTACAAAGATGTGACGTCTAAGGAAGCAAGTAATGTATCTGGCAGTATTGGTTCACTAGCTTTGCTTTTTATGAGATAATCTGTCGTGTCTTGAAGATAGGATGGTAATTTGTGGACATGTGGTCTCATAAAATGATCTAAATATTCTGATATCCTTTCTGTGGGGTGCCCATTACCTGAGATTATAGGTCTGCCAGGGTTTCCTTGTTTGTGGATTTTGGGTAGAAGATAAAATCTACCTGCTCTTGGGTTTTCTGTGCTTAAGTAGTTTTTCGTTTGCTGTTTTATGTGTACGCTTTGGTACGCCTCGTCAATAACAGTGATGATTTTTGCATATTCCAGCGCTGGATCATGGTCCAGTTTTTGGTAGAACCTAGCGTCACTTAGTTGTCTACTTGCTTCACTAATGTAGTCTTCCCTAGTCATGACGACAACGGAACCCTTATCTGCAGGCTTAATTATAATGTCTGTTCTGCTTTTCAGTGAGTGCAGCGCATCTGTTTCTTCTTTTGTCAAATTAGAATATTTGTTAGTATGGTTGATATGTCTGGAAGTATCGTTTTCAACCGAGTTGATAAAGGCTTCCGGATTCGGAATTTAACTTTTTGGTGGGGTCCAGTTACTTTTCTTTCTAAATGTGGGTTGGTCGCAGCTTATATTTTCCTTTGATTTGTTTGTTGGTTGCAAGGCAAAATGGCTTTGAGTCTTAGTCGGCGGATGAAGTCTTCGGTGTCATTCTTAAGCTTACCTCTGTCGTATGTTTTTGGACGGTGACAGAAACTCAAACCTTTCGATAAAAGTTTTATTTCTGCATCAGTAAGTTCTTAATTGGAGATGTTGACTACTTTGTTAGTAACATTTGCATTAGTGTTTGTTACAGAGTGTTTGCGATTCTTCCTTTTGCGGCGATTTTTCTTCTTACGGTTGTTTTTATAAGAAATTTCGTCAATTGAAGTTTCTTCACAACAGTCCTTTGGTTGTAGATCATGACTTCTAAGTTTTCTATCTCTGACTTTGTATAGTTTCGACGAGAGTCTTTGTTGATCTTTATTTAATTTGAAGTAAAACGTTTTCAATTGTTCTTCTGTTGAGACGGAATTGAGCTGATATTTTAGTTCTTCAATGGTTGCTGATTTGACTAGATATTGATGATTTACGTTTTTACAAAGTAGGGCTGTGAGTTTCATGGAAGCGTCGTGAGTTATTTTATTCCATCTTTTGTTGAATCTGTTTGAGCTCTTGCCAATAATTTCCGGTTTCACATGAATTTGAAGACCTTTAGTGACTGTATTTGTTTCGAGGAAATGATGCAAGAAAGTGCAATGATGCTTTAGGCGAATTAAGGCATCAGTTTCATTGCGCAAAGTTTTGAATGTTTTCTGTATTTGTTGAGACATCGTCTCCATTCTAAGAGATATGGCAACAATTTAAGTATAAGAAGAAAACAATGGAACTGATACAGTAGCACGACATAAATACAGGACCGAAAAGGGTGTTAGATCACACCAAAGGTAGATCGTGCCATACGAGGTAGGTAATATAAAGAATATAAATCATATGGCGAAGACAGCCATGTAGAGGTTTACAAACACAACGTTTTTGTGTTTATTTGTTTGTCGTATATTTGTTTTGTATTTGCCTTTGAAAAAGACTCAATGAGAGTCGAAAGCGTTTAGGCTAGTTAGTTACTAGTTTCGTACTGTTCGTCGTCAGTTTATTGCATCTATTTTAATTAATCCCTGATACACGTGATCCCTTGGTGGATCCAGTACGTTAAAAAGGGTTGTTATTCGCCATATGATTTGTATTCTTTTTATATATATATATATATATATATATATATATATATATATATATATATATATATATATATATATATACTATAATTTGTACTTATTTGACAAATATGACCACTGTACAAACAAGAGACAGAGTTAGGATAGCTTTCTAAATGCTATTCAGCTATTAAAATCGGTTCTATGGATTTGAGGTAATTAAGGTAAGATATCGAGCCTTGGTTGATCCGAAGGCAAGATTCGAATTGGCATTTTAAATATCTGTACTGAATTGTATAGTATATGATATATTGTATATAATGTATTTATCGTCTTTGTACTGTATGGTATATCATGGTATTGTGTTGTACTTGTATTGTACCAATGTACTGTATTGTTTTTGCTGTTTTATATAGTACGGTATTGTACAATATTGTAAAAAATGCAAAAGCAATCTCCGATGTGTCAGGACAAACATGACATTAGTAAATTGTAAAGACGATTTACGGATTATTGCTGAAAAGCCAGCTCTACTACGTTTCTTCACGTATAATTGTGCTTAACTTAGTAATAAGTTTATTTTTGAAGACGATTCCAGCATGTTTTTACATGTCACTGTCGAATGTATATGATGGACAGATAGACAGACATAGACGCACAAGGATGGGTGCGTATAACATCATTGTTTTAAATGATATTAACGCAGCAAAAAGTGTTCGGACAAGCAAGTTTATTTCTACATTGCATCTTCATAAGATATATTATTCATGTGATAAAGACATTCTCCTGGAGAGTAATTGTTTCTCATCATCTTCAGGAATATCGGACATTTCTTTAGCATGATAAATAATCATGGAACACAATCTTCAGCCAACGGTGATAGCAAAAGTTCTGAGAACACTGAAGCTTTTTGATATATTAGTATCCCTTTTTGCTTGCTGAAAGGAGATAAAATTGTAGATGATTATGCTTATCGAAAGATTGAAAATAAAAGAAATTACACGTTGATGATAATGCTAATCGATATACAAAACAAAAAAGTGAAGAGATTTTAAGAATAATCAACATTGTGCGCTCCAAATGAAGTATAATTTTTAAAAATGATAGATTCAGTTGAAAATTTAACAGGAAACAATTCAAACATCGGATCGATTCTGTCATTTCAACAAGTCAATACACATTTACGACTCCATGCATGCATGCATGCATGCATGTATGTATGTATGTATGTATGTATGTATGTATGTATGTATGTATGTATGTATGTATGTATGTATGTATGTATGTGTGTATATGTATGTATGTATGTATGTATGTATGTATGTATGTATGTATGTATGTATGTATGTATGTATGTATGTATGTATGTATGTATGTATGTATGTATGTATGTATGTATGTTAATCGTTGATTATTTCTTCAGAGCTTATTACATCAGTTTAGATCTCAGTTTGATGACTTACAACTAAATTTTGCACTTTGCTTGCTTGCTTGCTGGATTTATTTATTGTGATTTCTATGGTTTTGCTAGTTATTGCTGTCTTTCTGAATCAGTTTATTACTTATTTTGTTTATAAAATCTATTTAAAACGAGAAATGTTTCAAATTATAGTGTTAGAAACTTAGAGCTGCCATATATTTTAAACTATATTATTTTGCATTTCAGAATATTTTTAATGTACTGACTATGATTTCTAGCAAGAAATCCATCATGTTATACAAGTTGAATTTTAAAATCATTTTTAGTGAAAATAACGAAAACAGGTTTCGCGACTCGAAAGAGAAGCCCCGTCCCACGTTTGCTAAGGAATCCATATAGTCGGGTCCTATGTCTCGTAGGCGAGTAACCTTCATGACTAAATTAAATGTTAGTTTTCTTTCTCTATATCTAGTCTTACATTTGAAGTGATCACGGGATTGCCGATTATATGCCGGTAACAACTTTACACTAATATGCCAAGCAACACTTACGGTAGTATTCACCATAACCGTATCCACCACCGTATCCACCATTTCCCCACAAGCCGTATCCACCATACAGGCCAAAACCTAATCCACCGTAGCCGCCGAAATGTCCTGGGAAGTATCCACCATATCCATGTCCAATCCCATACCCTCCTCCGTAGTATCCACCGGGATATAAGCCACCATACAATCCACCAGGATATCCAGCGTACCCAATGCCGCCATAATACAATGGTGGTGTTGCGCTTACAACAGCAAGGATAGCAAATGCGATAATTGCTGTTTTCATGTTTTCTGTATAATGTACAAATTAAACAAAGACATTGATAACATTCACTACAAATAATTCCAAATTATTGGCTTATTAGATTTATCATCATCATCATCATCATCATCATCATCATCATCATCATCATTTATGAATATATTATCTTTTTTTATTGTTTTCATGCATGTTAGAGTTATCGTTTAATAACATAGAAATAAACTACACCATACATCATGATGATTTAATAGGCACAACTCAGGACACGCTTTTGTAAAATATAAAAGAATTACTTGATGGCATTGTTGTATTTCTGCTGTGTTTTTTAAACCTACTTAGAAGTAGATATGTTATGGATTGTTAGATATATATCTTATAAAAATTGTAACTTATTAGCTAAAGCTACACAAACATAAATGAAAATTGAAAAGTCTTTCCTTTGAAATTCTATGCAAATCTTGCTCAAAATATATGATGAATTATTAGAAGCAAATCCTAAATCATTCTGCGATATATTCCTGAAATTTTCCTCAAAGTGCAAGAATCTTAGTCATAATTTACTATTAATGAATGATAAATATACTCGTATAAGCTCATAAATGAATTTTAAAAATGCCATAAAAAAGATTGAATGACATAAAAAAGATTGAGTACACGTTATGAAATTTTAGATTAATCCATTCAATGCTTTCCAAATAAAATCTGCAATATCAAAATACAAATGAGATGAAGAAAGAAAACATTGATCTGAATATAATTGTACAGAAAGTTAGTTAAATCAGAAATAGGTTATTGCTGTAATTGTTATCTTTCAAAAATATCAACTATCCAAATAAGATGAATGTCAAATGTCAGATAAAAGGGATATATCAATAATATTCCTTCTAAATTACCGCTCTATGGGTTAACTTTAGAATATCATCTCAGTGATCGTAAAAATATGGAGGAATAACTATATAAAGCTACGCACACAAACTTTTCATTGTCTAATTCAGTCAAAACTTATACCCGATTATATATAGCAAACCAATATACTATACTAACTATATCAAATAAAACTATTTTTAATAAATTAACAATATTCTCCACATCCAGTTAATAGATCATTTACATCACAATTATTCAATTATAGGCATCACATTTATCGAAATTACACATTGAATTCATCAGTTATCTTCATCAAATTGATCCATTATATGAAGATGAACTGCGGCCAGATGACGAGAAGTTTAATCACATTTTTCATATCAACAGCATCACATTGGTCTTCTCAAAACTGCAGAAAGATATATAATAACTTTAATTTAAAGATAGCAAATCAATCCTTTCCTTGAAGACTTTACAATAGATTTTGATAGGATTGGCTTTATATATATATATATATATATATATATATATATATATATATATATATATATATATATATATATATATATATATATATATATATATATATATATATGTGTGTGTGTGTGTTTATGTGTGTGTGTCTGATCATCTACATCAAGAGAGAGAGAGAGAGAGAGAGAGAGAGAGAGAGAGAGAGAGAGAGAGAGACGAATACCTGTTGCTGAAGAAGACCGGCTGACCAGCAGCTTCTACCTGCAATCGGTAGGTATAGTAGCCTTTTTATAGGAGAAGACTAATACTGAATTGCAATAAATGTCATCATACATTTGCATACACGAGACAATAAATGTCATCATATATTTGCATACACAATACATAATAGATAATGTTCCGAGATATTTATTGATTCGAGCGTGGCGAATTCAAACAAGAAAAAATAAGTGGTTTAGGCATTTCTGATCGTCGTAATTATTCGCATGTACGTTAAGGAAGCAACAATGATAATATACTTGAATATAGTCGAACTTATACTTTTGAACTACCAGAATAGCATATTTACATGCATCAAAACATTCGGACATTAATTAGGACTAGCTTTAATGTATTTCTTTAATGCAGATACAAAAATAAGAAATGGTCATACTTACTATGCAATCCATTAATGGATTATGGACGATAGAATAATTCCATTTTTTTCTTACTTGATTAATACGATACGCCTAATTGTATAAAGTGCCAAAAGTTAGTGTAGAATAAGAGAATACTATTATCAAGTTGATTTTTCAGTACAATATCAAAGGAAAATAACCCTCCAAAACAACACACAAACCATACCATGCATACATATTTTAGCAGCAGAAGGTCGAGTGGTTTAAAGCGCAATTCTTTCCCGATCACTGCCATTGTACCCTTGTCCGCGCGGTTTGCATTATCCGCCAAAGGCATGTGTGAGAAGGCTTCCTGATAATTTTACCTTCGGCAGAATTCTAGCGGCATTGCGATATCTACCATCAGGTACAAAATGCCATGAAAATGAAAACAACGACAAAAATAACAAATGCACACTTTCGTATCAGATTAATAGTTACATACACATACATACATACATACATACATACATACATACATACATACATACATACATACATACATACATACATACATACATACATACATACATACATACATACATACATACATACGAATAGTTTTCCTTTGAATTTCTCCTATCTATGAAGTACGATCGATATTTTCTAGGTGTTTCAGCACCTCTATCTTTGTCAAACGTTCTTATTTTTCCTGGGCATATGCATCGCTTAGTATTAAACGGTAGTTATATATAAATCCAAGGATTAACTATGTATTTACTATATAAGCAAGCACGTTCGATAATGTATATAGATCTAATGTGATACAAATTAAAGAATGAAAAATACAGCATTAAACAAAAAATTTCGGTCAATCACAATTGAGGACTGGATGAATTCGAAAGGCAAGCAAGGCAATAAAAAGGACGGAATATACCAAATATTCTGTACACGGAGGGATAATGGGGCGGAAGCGGAATGATCATTCCATAATGAATTTCACTATATCTCTATTGAAGAGCAGAATTAGCTAGGTTAATCTCTAATGTCCCTTCCAATGAGAAACTCCCCCGTGAGGAAATCGCACCTAAGAATAACAATTGACTTCACAGACCATCTAACCTAAACTATTAAATGAATTTTGTCCTTTACAACAGTCTTTACAGCAGTCGGAAAATGAAACGGAGAGACAATGTCGATATGTTTGCATTTTTATCTTAAGTTTTAGTTTCGTCCTTGACGTTAGCTTGAAGGTATAAATTTCAGATTTATTTTCCAAATCAGTCCAATTGGACTAAACATGAGAGATACCCGATTTACGATGGTAGGAACATCTTAATTCAGAATCCCTGTCCCATCTTCACTCGATATTCATCTTTCAGATTCCATATTTGTATAGTCATGTTTAAATAATAGCTTCTTTAAATATGTTTCAATTATATCACTATGAAAACCCCACAATATGCATTTTTTGAAGGATGGACAAAGAAAGTTAGAACGGGAGAAAATCCAGATCCTATGTGAAGTTTGCCTCCAAGAGGCTAAATTATAAACATTTTCCCAAACGTAGAAAACCTCATAGACACCCCGAATTCTCAGGGACATGTCTTTACTGCGTCTTGATCTAAGGTTTGTTCACTGCCTTTCTGCGATTAGTGGAAGGATTCAAACACATCAATTCACGATCAAATTCCAAATCCAGAAAGATTAGTAGACCACACTGAATTGATAAACCTCTGTACATTTTTTAAAATGCGTCTTTTTAAATTGACAATAACTATTTAAAGATTAAGTTAATTCTATGCAATATTTATGTCAGGTGATGTTTTCTAAACAAACGAAAATATGTAACCTAACTCCAATAGAACCTTTGCTCGCTCCATACGTGATTTAAACGTGTCCAAAAAGTAATCCTAATCACTGTTTGAACAGATTTATTAGGATGGACGCCACCAGTATTTTCCTTTGAGGATGACTTTGCTTAGATTGGTTTATAGGAAACTGTATTATTTTCATAATGTCCTTTTCCAACATTTCCGTCATTGTATGATATTTGAGCTGACTGTTTACATACAAATTTACATTATTAAGAAACACCTTGGAAATTCCTGTCTATCAAAGCATATGTCGTTAGCGTTTTTGGTGTCTGCATCATAAGAAGAAACAGAGCTATCAACAAAATCCACTGCATTGACATTTTGAATTGTAAGTAATAATTCGAATGATCCATCACTGTCATCCATATGTGTTGATCATACCACTTTGTCCAAAACTTGTTATACATTTTGATGATTTATCTTCGGCTGATTTTGGAACCTAATCAACATTTTAATACCAAAAATGATCACTTTATGACTTTATTCTAGAGCCAATTTAATAATTTTGAGAAAGTTATCAAATGTTATTGTTACAGGAAGCTGGTAACTAAATAAATCCTGCAAGTTAGGCTCCCATGTATTGTTTATCAGTAAGGTAATTTGCTCCTATTAAAGTCTTCTTACAGAAAGATCCAGACGACTCTTGTTACCGTAAATTCTATATAATTTCAGTGTATGTTTATGCAAGTTGATCTGGCTCAATACCGGCTCAAGCTACTAGTCTTTCTTCAAAATGTATAACAAGTTCTGGACAAAGTGGTCTGATCAACACATATGGATGACTGTGATGGATCATTCGAATTATTACATACAATTCAAATTGTGAATGAAATGGATTTTGTTGAAGCGAAAACTGATAGCTCTATTTCTTATTATGATGCAGACCCCGACAAAGCTAACAACATATAATTTGATAGACAGGGATTTCCAAGGTGTTTCTTAAAAATGTAAATTGGTTTGTAAACAGTCAGCTCAAATATCCTAACATGGAGTTAGGTTACATATTTTCCTTTGTTTAGAGAACATCACCTGACATTAAAATTGTATAGAATTATCTTAATCTTTAAACAGTTTTACTAGGCTTTTATTGTCAATTTAAAAAGACACATTTTAATAAATGTACAGAGGTTTATCAATTTAGTGTGGTCTACAAATCTTTCTGGATTTGGAATTTGATCGTGAATTGATGTGTTTGAATCCTTCCACTAATTGCAGAAAGGCAAAGAACAAACCTTAGGTAAAGACGCAGTAAAGACATATCCCTGAGAATTCGTGGTGTCGATGAGGTTTTCTACTCTTGGGAAAATGTTTATAATTTTGCCTCTTGGAGGCAAACTTCACATAGGATCAGGAGTTTCTCCCGTTCTAACTTTCCTTGTCCATCCTTCAAAAATGCATCTTGTGGGGTTTTGAATAGTGATATAATTGAAACATATTTAAAGAAGCTTTTACTTAAACATAAGTATACAAATCTGGAAGCTGAAAGATGAATATCGAGTGCAGATGGGGGAGGTATTCTGAATCTAGTTTTTCCTGCCATCGTAAATCGGGTATCTCTCATGTTTAGTCCAATTGGACTGATTAGGAAAATCAATCTGAAATGTATACCTTCAAGCTAAAGCCAAGGAAAACATATCTACATTGTCTCTCCGTTTCATTTTCCGACTGCTGTAAAGACTGTTGTAAAGGACAAAATTCATTTAATAGTTTAGGTTAGATGGTCTGTGAAGTCAATTGTTATTCGTATGCGATTTCCTCACGGGGAGAGATTCTCATTGGAAGGTACATTAGAGATTAAACTAGCTAATTTTGTTCTTCAATAGAGATGTAGTGAAATTCATTATGGAATGATCTTCCCTATTCCGCCCCATTATCCCTCGGTGTACAGAATATTTGGTATATTCCGTCCTTTTTAGTGCTTTGTTTGCCTTCCGAATTCATCCAGTCCTCAACTGTCATTGACCGAAATATTTTGTTTAATGCTGTATTTTTCATTCTTTAATTTGTATCACATTAGATCTATATACATTATCGAACGTGCTTGTTTATATAGTAAATACATAGTTAATCTTTCGAATTATATGTAACTACCGTTTAATACTAAGCGATGCATATGCCCAGGACAAAATAAGAACGTTTGACAAAGATAGAGGTGCTGAAACACCTAGAAAATAGCGATCATACTTCATAGAGCGGAGAAATTCAAAGGTAAACTATATGTATGTATGTATGTATGTATGTATGTATGTATGTATGTATGTATGTATGTATGTATGTATGTATGTATGTATGTATGTATGTATGTATGTATGTATGTGTATGTATGTATGTGTATGTGTGCGTGCGTGCGTGCGTGCGTGCATGTGTGTGTGTGCGTGCGTGCGTGCGTAGGTAGGTATGTATGTGAGTATGTGTGTGTCCGTGCGTGCGTGCGTGCGTGCATGCATGTATGTATGTATGTATGTATGTATGTATGTATGTATGTATGTATGTATGTATGTATGTATGTATGTATGTATGTATGTATGTATGTATGTATGTACGCATGTATGTATGTATGTATGTATGTATGTATGTATGTATGTATGTATGTATGTATGTATGTATGTATGTATGTATGTATGTATGTATGTATGTATGTATGTATGTATGTATGTATGTAATGAACATGACCTCCACTACGAATTTATAATGTAATATTACTATGCGTCGTTTTACAGATTAGATTCTTGCTTTATGTATGTTAATATGTCTAATGTATTTAATTTGGATCTGTCTTTCAGCGTTTAGCAAGTGAACTTTTTTACCGGCAGGGTGTATTGGAGCACGTAGTCTCACGATAATTTGTGACCATGAAATAAACCGATTCGGTAGGTATTGTAATCTTGCATGAATATGTGAGCATATTTTACTTGTTAGTTATATTAGTATAATGAAACTACCTTGCCCAATATATAATTCCACCAAGACATGGTCAATTTATTCCATAATTCCTATGTTTTGCTGTGCACTCGCTGCCAATACACACTAATTCACTATTTTGGTCAGTGACAACTTCGGAGTCCGATTGGATATAGGTCAGTTGACTTTCTTTGTATAAATAGGACCATGTACATGCAATGTAGAGCTTCACCGTTAGCCTGTCCAGCGTTTGGAGCAGACGAAAGTAAATCATCGGGTGACCATTTCCTTAATTTTAGAATGTCTCAGGCCATGTTAGATAGACATACCCAAACTGCAATGGCTAGTACCTAATGAAATTTTATGTGCTTGTTTGACATTACGGGAAATTCCAGAAGTTATTTATTATTCATGAGGTAACATCTGTTACCGTGTTGGTTGAAATGAATTCACCTTCGGTAAATTATCATAGCAATTAATCTATAAAAGTGAGGGCGAAAGATCATTACAATCTATATAATCCTGGGAAACATGTATATTGTTCCCTCATAATATTTCACCTTCACCTTTTTTTTCACCGCCACGAATTAAACAACTCTTTCTTGTACTTCCATGAGGTGAATTCTATGTGATATATATCATTGCAAATATGGTTTGAAATCCACTCAGAGGTGGAGAAGGTGCAATTAAATTTGAAGCTCCATTGCACCTTTCCCCACGGGAGTCCATTACCTTTGTCTCCCGTGATTCTCTGATTTACATACGTTTAGTATTAAGTCTTGAATATTTATGTATATGTAACTGTATTGACATTCAGTAGTTCTATATCCAACTGTTGTTGTCTTTAAAGCAATTTAAAAATAAATACTTTCAAAGTTTATTCTACACGGTCTTGTAGCTAGACAGGAGGACCCAAAATATTGTAGCCAGGAGTCGGCGTTACAGTATGTATGTATGTATGTATGTATGTATGTATGTATGTATGTATGTATGTATGTATGTATGTATGTATGTATGTATGTATGTATGTATGTATGTATGTTTGTAACTATTAATCTGATACGAAAGTGTGCATTTGTTATTCTTGTCGTTGTTTTCGTTTTCATGGCATTTTGAACCTGATGGTAGATATCGCAATGCCGCTAGAATTCTACCGAAGGTAAAATTATCAGGAAGCCTTCTCACACATGCTTTTGGCGGATAATGCAAACCGCGCGGACAAGGGTACAATGGCAGTGATCGGGAAAGAATTGCGCTTTAAACATTCGACCTTCTGCTGCCAAAATATGTATGTATGGTATGGTTTGTGTTGTTTTGGAGGGTTATTTTCCTTTGATATTGTACTGAAAAATCAACTTGATAATAGTATTCTCTTATTCTACACTCACTTTTGGCACTTTATACAATTAAGCGTATCGTATTTAAAAAGTAAGAAAAAAAAGGAATCATTCTATCGTCCATAATCCATTAATGGATTGCATAGCAAGTATGACCATTTCTTATTTTTGTATCTGCATTAAAGAAATACATTAAAGCTAGTCTTAATTAATGTCCGAATGTTTTGACGCATGTAAATATGCTATTCTGGTATTTGGAAAGTATACATTCGACTATATTCAAATATATTACCATTGATGCTTCCTTAACGTACATGCGAATAAATACGACCTTAATGTCAATATATAAATATTGGCATATCTTCAAGGCGCAGAATTTCCGTGACCTCGTATGCAGAATAACCGCGCCTATTCGGTTACTTTTGTGATGTGACGTCAAGGTAGCGACTTTTAATTAGGGCTTGTGAGTTTATTGAAGTCACTAGCCCCGTATCTGTGCCTAACTTGTTTTCTTCGAGCACTGACCTGTACAGTACATAAACTATTATAACAGACAGGTATATATTATCAGATCTGTCGAAAGCTAATTGTAGCCAGCATGTAAACTGCACTTTAATTAAATCATAAGAAGGAAGATTCTTAATGATTAAATTAATTACTTATAACTACTGTTTTGTAGATTTATATGCTTAATTTCGTAACGACCGATGAAAACCGTTCTTAATGCAATTAACACATCCCCAGTAACATATATTTTTCATACAAATGTCGGCGTACAAATTCATTATTATCTCCAGGTTTATCAGTGTCGGATGTATATTTTCTAAATAGTATTCCTTAGGTATTGTGTTGGGGGTAGGTAATGAATATATCATATACATATAATACGATTGAATCTCATTCTACTTAAATTAATTTAATGGATTGTGGAAATTTTTAAATTTCTAATTGGGCACCATCATTTAATCCTTATCAAATTTTGTACAGCACACGATGCTTAAGTATTTGTGTTAAAATTACATTGCTTTTCTTGATATTCTTAAAATACAGTTCGACAAATATAAGTTATGAGCATCTCTCGGAAACAGACCCAACTTTATAACATGCAACCGAAATTAGATTTTCTCTGTATCGCTCGCCTTGTTTCTCTTTGAGGACTGGCTGGTATTGCGTCACGTGCCCACATGATTTGTCGTCTCATAAAAACTCGGAAAACTCGGCAATATACGGAATCGCGGCATCTTTCGCTAAGTATATCTACTACCCGCGTACGATATATAATATATAAACATTAGAGTCGACTTCAATTTTTTAAAGAATTACATACATAAAATGAAAAAGGTTATTTCTGGTCTTTTTTAAGTTTTCAGTCATTTAGAAACAATCTCATCCAATACTTTCCCGACTAAAATTCAGAGCGATGAACTATATTCACACAATTTGGTAAGGTATTGGAATTAAAATGATTAGCTGTCGATAGAATTAATTATCTTTAATTTTCATTATCAAATTCGTCTACACATATTCTAAACTGCATATCTCATAATAACGATGCCCTAGCAGTCGAAATAGAAACGTATTACAATTTTCTAGTATCAGATATTGAGAGCTTTGGGGGATATATTATATTAACTTGATAAAGAAATGATCTAAATCCTTGATAGATACACGTCTTTGAAGTGTTTTTGAAGTAATTAGATCATTCAAAATAGTAACAGCTGAACACTTTTAAAACACAAATTTTCTTAAATCCTTATATTTTAAAATTATATGATTTAAGAAAGGCATTAGATTTGTAAATAGTTTTATTAACGCTGACAGTTCCTGAATGAATTTAATACTTTCAAAACTGCGTTTTCCATTTACATTACTTTGAGAGCTTTTTAAAGTTTACTCACATAAGTAAAGTCTAACAAAAGTACTTTCTGAATCAATTATAACTCTTCTTTATAACATGCGTCTATAAATATGGTTCGTTGTAATTATTAAAAATCGAAAAGAGGAGAGGTGTATCTGAGAAATTGATTGAAAACAATAAATAACAGTTTCTAGACGAAAGTGGAATTTTTAACATCTTATGTTAGATCAAAACGATTAGCAGTCATATATATATATATATATATATATATATATATATATATATATATATATATATATATATATATATATATATATATGGCCACTGTACACACAAGAGACAGAGTTTGGATAGCTTTCTAAATGCTATTCAGCTATTCAAATTGGTCCCTTGGTTTTGAGGTAATTGAGGTAAGATACCAAGCCTAGGTTGATCCGATGGCAAGATTCGAATTGGCATCTTAGATAATTGTACTGAATTGTATAGTATATAATGTATTGTATAGTGTATTGTATATAATGAATTTATCGTATTTGTACTGTATGGTATATCATGGTATTGTATTGTACTTGTATTGTACCAATGTACTGTATTGTTTTTACTGTTTTATATAGTACGGTATTGAACAATATTGTAAGTAATGCAAAAACAATCTTCAATGTGTCAGGGCAATCATGGCATTGGTAAAGTGTAAAGAAATGTAAATGTGTAAAGACGATTTACGGACTATTGCAGAAAAGCCAGCGCTACTAAGTTTCTTCACGTATAATTGTACTTAACTTGGTAATAAATGTATTAATAAGTTCATTTTTACATGTCATTGTCGAATGTATATGATGGACAGATAGAGAGACATAGACGCACAAGGATGGATGCGTACAACATCATTGATTTAAATGATATTAACTTTGCAAAACGTGTTCGGACAAGCAAGTTTATTTCTACATTGCATCTTTATAAGATAGATTATTCATGTGATGAAGTCATTCTCCTGCAGAGTAATTGTTTCTGAGCATCTTCAGTAATATCTGACATTTATTTAGCATGATAAATAATCATGGAACACAATCTTGAGCCAACGATGACAGCAAAAGTTCTGAGATCACTAAAGCTTTCTGATATGCTAGTATCCATTCTTGCTCGCTGAAAAGAGGTAAAATTGTTGATGATAATGCCTATCGAAAAATTGAAAATAAAAGAAATTACACGTTGATGATAATGCTCATCGATAAACAAAATGGAAAAGCGAATAGATTAACGAATAATCAACATTGTGCGGTCTAAATGAAGTACAATGTTTGAGAATGATAGATCCAGTGGAAAATTGTTGATTATTAGTTCAGAGCTTATTACATTAGTTTAGATCTCAGTTTGATGACTTACAACTAACTTTTGCATTTTGCTTCCTTGGTGGATTTATTTTATTGTGCTTTCTTTGGATTTGTTAGTTATTGCTGCTTTTAAAATCTACCACAAAACGAGAAATGTTTCAAACTGTAGTGTTACGAATTTACCGCTACCATATAGTTTAGACATTATTATTTTGCATTTCAGAATACTTTTATAAGGTACTGACTCTGATTTATAGCAGGAAAGCCATTATGTTTTATAAGCTGAATTTTAAAATCATTTTAAATGAAAAAAAACAAAACAAGTATCTCGACTCGAGAGAGAAGCTCCTTCCCACATATGACAAGGAATCCAAATGGTCGGGTCCTATGTCTTGTAAGCGAGAAACCTTCATGCATAAATTGAATGTTAGTTGTTTTCTTTCTCTGTAACTCGTCTTTTTCACTTGAAGTTATCACGGAATTGCCGATTATATGCCGGTAACGACTTTACACTAATATGCCAAGCAACACTTACGGTAGTATCCACCATAACCGTAACCACCACCGTATCCACCATTTCCCCACAAGACGTATCCACCATGCAGGCCAAAACCTAATCCACCGTTGTATCCATGGTTATGGCCAGCGTAGCCGCCGAAATGTCCTGGGAAGTATCCACCATATCCATGTCCAATCCCATACCCTCCTCCGTAGTATCCACCGGGATATAAGCCACCATACAATCCACCAGGATATCCAGCGTATCCGATGCCACCATAATGCAATGGTGCTGTTGCGCTTACAACAGCAGGGATAGCAAGGGCGAGAATTGCTGCCTTCATGTTTTCTGTATATCATACATTTTAAACAAAGACATTGATAACCATCACTACAAACATTCTAAATTATTGGATTATTATTATTATTATTATTATTATTATTATTATTATTATTATTATTATTATTATTATTATTTTTATTATTATTTCATGAATAAATTAGTAAATTTTTCTGACTCATTCGTAGAGTCATCTTGTTTTAATATGGAGGGACAGTACACCATGCATCATATGCATTCAGTTCCAAAACAACTTCGCTTGCTACAGATTCTTATTTCGGACACATATCAATGGAGTAATATAGGGTATGGAAGAGGAACTCGCACTCAAATGGTGGAATGCACAAAATCATGGCCAAATCATTATGCAGAGATTTGCAAAACGTCAGTAAAATAAAGTTCGATAGTGAGTTCACGTTAGACAACATAATCATTGTTCAAGTTGTCATCTAAGGTGAGATGACCATAATGGACGCATAATGATCTAACAAGCACATCTCAAAATACCCTTTTTGTAAAATATAAAACGATTATTTCAAGGCCATTGTTGTATTGCTGCTAAACCTACTTAGAAGTAGATTATATTATGTTTTGTTTTGTATGTTATGTATCACATTGCCACGCAGCCAAATTAAATTTTAAAAAATGATAACTAAGTAGCTAAAGCTACAAAAACATACATAAAAAAGTGTTTCGCTTGAAATTCTATGCAGATCTTGGGAAAAATATATGATCAATTATTACAATCCAATACTAAAGACTTTTGCGATACGTTCCAGCAAATTACGTCTAACTGCAAGAATGTTAATCCTATATTACTATTAATGAATGGTAAGTGTACGTTTATAAACACATAAATAAAAAAATAACGTCAAAACGCTTTAATACACGTGAAGAAAAATCTGATTAAACCATTCTTTTGCTTTCCAAAATAAAATCTGGAATATCGAAATAAAAATGAAATAAAAAAGAATACAATGATCTGAATACCATTTTAGAAACAGGCCAGCTTACCCAGAAATGGGCTTTGCTATCAATTTAATTTTCCCAAAATATCAACTCTCTAAACAAGATTAAGGTCTGCTTCCGGTTATAAGGGATATCGCAATAATATCCAATGCAATATACCGCTCAATGGGCTATCTCCAGAATATCATCTTTATTTTCCGGAAACATTAACTCGTATAAATAAGAATGCAAAACTAAATCTAGCCACGCAGAAAAACATTTCATTTGACTATTTGAATTAAACTAATACACGATTATCTATTGCAAACGAATATACTATATACATTGAATTTATCGGCTAACTATATCCAATAATTCTATTTTGTCAAAATAATTTATTATCTACAATCAGTTGATCAATCATCTATATCAAAATTAATCAATTATATGCATCACATTAACCGCAATTACACATTAAATTGATCAATTATATGCATCACATTAACCGCAATTACACATTAAATTGATCAATTATATGCATCACATTAACCGAAATTACACATTAAATTGATCAATTATATGCATCACATTAACCGCAATTACACATTAAATTGATCAATTATATGCATCACATTAACCGCAATTACACATTAAATTGATCAATTATATGCATCACATTAACCGCAATTACACATTAAATTGATCAATTATATGCATCACATTAACCGCAATTACACATTAAATTTATCAATTATATGCATCACATTAACCGCAATTACACATTAAATTTATCAATTATATGCATCCCATTAATCGCAATTACACATTAAATTTATCAATTATATGCATCACATTAACCGCAATTACACATTAAATTGATCAATTATATGCATCACATTAACCGCAATTACACATTAAATTGATCAATTATATGCATCACATTAACCGCAATTACACATTAAATTGATCAATTATATGCATCACATTAACCGCAATTACACATTAAATTGATCAATTATATGCATCACATTAACCGCAATTACACATTAAATTTATCAATTATATGCATCACATTAACCGCAATTACACATTAAATTTATCAATTATATGCATCACATTAACCGCAATTACACATTAAATTTATCAATTATATGCATCACATTAACCGCAATTACACATTAAATTTATCAATTATCTGCATCAAATTAATTCATTACATAAAAATTGATATATAAAGTCCATTTTAATATAAATTGCAGCCAAATAAGGAGTGAATAATCACATTATTCGCTATCAACAGCATCCCATTTTTCGTATCAAAACGGCAGAAAGAAATATACATGACTTCAACAAAATTTTAAAGATCTTAAAACATGCTCTTGCCTTGTAGACTTTCCAAGAGATTTTGATAGCTTAGCTTACAACTTTACTCACATTATTTCTAAAGCCGCTTTCAGTGGTAAATTTCTTAATCTTGCAATAGTTCAAATGCAGTCTTAATTTCATTTTTCCTATCAAAACAACCTCAAAGAAATACACCTAACTTTAACAAATTTTAAAGATTAAATCAACTCTTGCCTTGAAGACTTCACAAAAGATTTTGATAGCTTAGGTTACAGCCTTACTCGCATATATATATATATATATATATAGATATATATATATATATATATATATATATATATATATATATATATATATATATATATGCGTGTATGTGTGTGTGTGTGAGAGAGAGAGAGAGAGAGAGAGGAATACTAATTGTAGGATACTGGCTGACTTGCAGCTTCTACCTGCATTCTGTAGGTATAGTGGCGTTTATAGTGGAGAAGACAAACAGTGAATTGCAATAATTGTGATCATACATTTGCATGCACGAGACAGAATAAATAATATTGATTGATATTTATTGATTCATGACGCAGTCAAACAAGAAACAACAAGTGATTTGGGCATTTCAGAGCATCATAATTATTCGCATGTACGTTAAGAAAGCACCAATGGTAATATATTTGAATATAGTAGAATTTATCCTTTCCTACAACCAGAATAGCATATTTACATGCGTCAAAACATTCCGAGATTAATTAGGACTAGCTTTAATGTATTTCATCAATAGATAGATAGATAGATAGATAGATAGATAGATAGATAGATAGATAGATAGATAAATAGATAGATAGATAGATAGATAGATAGATAGATAGATAGATAGATAGATAGATGGCAGACGGGGATAAAAACATGGTCTTACATGTCATGCAATGGATTAAGGGTTTATGGACGATAGCATGTTTCTTTTGTTTATCTTTCACGACCACTTGATTTTCACGCGGTGTCTTCCTCTGTGCTTTCATGATAGATTACAAAACACTTTATTCAACAAAAGAGACAATCAGTGTGTATAATAAGACGTTACTAATATAAGACTACCAATCGACTTGATAGACAACCTAATCGAAACTATTAAATGGATTGTGTCCTCTACAGCATTAGATACACATAGGCGGTCGGAACACATGGAATCAAATCACACATCCCAGTAAGAGCTGTGCTTGGCTTGTTCTTATGCATACAATAAAATGCAATGTATATGAGAGGTTTATAAGTTACATTTAATTAGAAACTGAACTCCACGATTCAGAAAACACAATAATAGTATGTAATGTGATCCAATATCAGTAACTCACATTTGGAACAATTAAGTTGAGAACAGTGTGTTTACGAACTCAAAATTCATCTGGATTTTTTCAAAATAACAACTTTTTTTATTTCCTATCCGAAAACGTGATACATATATACTAATCACACCCAAAATGTCGGTCATGCAAACATATGCACTGAAAATCGACATTGGTACATCACTGAATTATTCATAACAATATTTGTCAGACACCATCTTTTCTGTTGGGTAATGTCCATTGGAAAACGTGTGCTTTCCATTGTTGATTCTAGCGATCAACGTTGGAATGAAAGACCTCAATAGCATGAATAGATATCTCTATATTATCTGTTTGTACAGAGACCATCTTTTGTCAAAACTTTCCCATTGACAGTTTCTATATACATTAGATTTTGAAATTCCTTTCGAACTGAGATACAATTACGACGAACCATAATCTTGTACGTTAATTTGAGCAATTTTAGTTCTAATGTTTCAATACAAACCAATGAACCCAAATGTATTACTGATCTTTAGTTCTGCACGTGAAACAGTGTTTATATATTTGTATTATTGCGCAATGGGCAGATCACAATTTAATATAACATTAGTATTGGTATATCAATTGGATTTATTCCCATACTTTAAACATCACGTAATTTTTAATGTATGTTATATATATATATATATATATATATATATATATATATATATATATATATATATATATATATATATATATATATATATATATATATATATATATATATATACCGTTTTTTGAGTCTCACGATCGCTCAGTCCAGGTTATCAGGAAATGTATCAACTTGGATTTTGTTACCGCGTTTGATGTGTAAACAGTGTTGCAGTGCGTTGGTGATCCCTTATGCAATTTGTCAGCCACACAAACTATGGAATAGTCTCTAGTCAGAGTCGTGTAGTATTCACACCCAGGCCTTAAACATTGGTTCAGAGGTCAAAGAAAGCCCGCATGGTGAAAGGGGCCTGTACTCGAAGATATTGTCCGATACGTTTTTATTGGACCATTTAACAACCACATCCAGTTACGATAGATGTGTGAATATATCAGATAATGGATACAAATATTGATTCAAAAATCTGTGTGTATCTTGTATGAGTTGTAATGTAACAGATGCGTCTGATTATGTTGTTATCGTCACTAATGGGATTATGAGTATGTACTGATGTGAATCAATTTATTGTTGCATTTGCATGAGCAAATGATACCGTGATTTTATTATGCTGTGTTATTATGTTTTGTTTGATCGTACAAAAATGTATGTGTATTTCTGGTGAATGAATGTGTGAGCGGTAAAATTTAATAGCCTTTATCTGATGATAGGCTGTGTGTAATACGAGTTGTGAGCGCTGAGGAAAATATAGTTCCCTCATTGTGTTTTTACGGGAAGCTTTTTGAGGGGTAGAGCTTCCGGTGCAAGTTGATAGTCACGACTCTCTAAGTCGGAGACGGAAGTGAGACTGGCAGGTCGGAGTCGACGAAGTATATTCAACATAGAGAAGATGGATAGAAGTTGGAGGAGAAAGAAAGTGGTCTGGAGGAAGTGATACGGAACTTGGAGGGAGCCAGAAAGGAAGATAGGGAATTAGGAGATAGAGAAGACTACACAGATGTGTAGAACACAAGGACGGGTGGAAATCTCTCACACTACAAATCAAATGATGCGATACACTAGTAAAGGCACAAGAGGAAGCAATTTGGGAAATTCAAATTATTTACTATTTAATTGTCATTAAACTGTTCATAATTTCACATTTCCAAAATGAAGGATGATGACGTCAGATGAAGTCTTTACGCAAAGGTTCATAATTTCAAGTTGAACCACAATTTTTACTGTCCTGTTCCAATTTAGAATTAATTTCACAATGTTTTTGTCCTAAACCACTTGGGGAATAAATTCAAAAGGTACATGAACTCTTAAACAAGGTACATCAGTAGTATAGGAAAACCAGGTTTTCAACTCACTTTGTTTTTTTAACCTCCAAACAAGTATAAATTATAGTCCTAAATTATCCCCCACCCCACCCCCTTTTTTTCCAAAATAAAACAGGGTTTTGACTCACCCTCCCCCACCTCTTTTTTTCCCCCTACTACTACCTGTAAACAGGTATTTGGTAAACAAACAAAACAACAGGTGTTGGAATGCGATAAGCTCTTTACACAGAGGTGACTAATTTGTTAGAACAGCGCATGTGTGGAATACAATTATTCTAAAGACGGCAAACGGATTTTACCACAAGATAACAGGATGAAAATTAAACTGTGCATTAGAATGTTTCAGTTAACAAGGTGGAAATTAAACTAGCATTAGAATGAAAATGATATTATTTTAGTTATATTATATCTTAAGTTTAGATAAAATTTTACGTTACTCATATTTTTTTTGATATTTTTTTTCATACTTGCTAACCCTCATTGGTAGAATATCTGTTAACATATTATCAATAATACGAAATTCACGTAATAAATCATCCATATTATATTTGACTCCTCGTAGGTAAGACCGGATCTGATCAAGTAGTTTCTTGTAAGTTTTAATTGATGTTAAACATCCATGCTTTTTTATCAAAAGTCTTGGTTCTACTTTTTTACACGCCGCTGTAAGTGAAACACCAATACCAGATATAATTAACAAAAAGGGATTTAACGATACCCCACTTGAAATTATACCAGAACTGGTCATTAACAAGGGTAGATATGATATTACTCGAAGGATCTTGTTGTAGTATTTGTAACATTTTTTCACGCACCAAAGTTTTTTATGATAATATTTATAGTATTGTATTAATGCGTCTACATCTTGTTTTGGAATATCTTTTGAAATATGATTGAAATCAACTATACTTCTTTTCATTATAATATTAGTTTACATAGTCCTATGTTTGGGTAATCAAAATAAGAGCTGGTTGCTCAGCTATAAATTCCAAAAACCAGAGAAAATTCGCTAATTTTAAAGTTTTATTAACTGGTTCAAGTACAAATTCTTCTTCAGAATATTGGTTTATTATTACAGATAATACTCCAGATGAGTCATCATTTAGATGATGAGATAGATATTTGGTAGATATTCTAAACTTTGCATTGCTACGCACTGACAATCTATACACACCAGTAACTTCTGCAATATATTTAATAGAATTATTTTTTGGTGTCCAACTAGTATAACCGGATGCAACAGTATACACAATATTTTTAATCTGTTTGTGAGGTATTTTAATCATATTCGTTTTCTCAACAATATTAGGAATTCCACTAATAATATCATTGAGTTTTGTGTTAATATCATTGAGATTTGTGTTAATATTAGCGAGTGTAATGCTAACATTTGATGAATTTCCAAAAAATTCATCTCTAATTTTGTTTATGTTTCTGCGAAAACTTAAAAATGTGTTCAAGTGACTGGTAAAATCAGTTTTGAGCGCTGTGATTTCATTAGTAATTGAAGCGTCCCAATCATTGACGTATTTTTTAGTGACAGCATCCCCATCCTCAGTTGGGTTTCCAAGATCTGTAATCTTGTTTTGTTTCATAACAATATTCCCACTAAATACATCACCATCTTTTTTAACAAAATCATTAACTGACCTACCAGAATCTTGTATATTACCTAGATTGTTAAAAGTAACGATATTATTAGCAACCGCAGCAGTATTTCGTACAACTACATCTGACAGTTTTACATTACTCGTCTTTAATCGTCCTTCTTTGTCTTGGAAAATGACAACTTCATCTGGATCTACGCTGGCAATATTTAGTAAATTATTAATTTCTTTTTTAAGATGATCAAGAGTTGCATATTTGGATAAGTCACCTTTAAAACTTTTTGTGGATAAATCTTCTAATAGTGTTCCAAATTTTGTATAGTAGCTCATTATTTACTATCCTAGATAAAATTATCAACACTAGTTTAATATTATACAAAATGGCAAAATCGTCGATACTAAACTTTGATACAGAGAGACTAGTGAAGCATAAACATAACAATGAACTTCCTGATTGTCATTATCTTATTGTTGGGCAAACTGGATCGGGGAAAACAAATTTGCTTATGAACTTGCTTCTTGGTGATAATTTTAACTACGATAGAGTTTATATTTACACAATCAATCCACAGCAAGATAAGTATGAGTTATTAAGTGAGTATAATGAAAAGTTTCGTGATGATCTTAAAGCTGGCGAAGATTTTTTTGTAATTAGGCAGCCAGAAGATCTTATTCCAGTTAATCAACTTGATGCAGATGAACATAAGATAGTAGTTTTTGATGATATTCCGCTAAACAACATGGAGATGAACAAAATAAGATCATATTTCTCACTGTCACGTAACAAACAGTGTAATTCTGTTTATCTCGCTCAAGGATTTTATAATGTTGACAGGTTTATTAGGCGAAATACGGGTTGTTTTATTTTATTTCCAGGATTGGATAATGTTGACGTTAGAAATATTGCAAGCGAGCAATGCGGTGGCGTGACAAAAGATAAGTTTATTGAACTTTACCGTAATGCTACAAAAGATAAATTTAACTTTTTCTTGTTTGATAAACTTACAAATGATCCAACTAAAATGTTTCGCTGTTGTATTAACAGTTACTTACAGTAAAGCGTTTCAATTTTATAAAATTTTTAATTATAATAATGGACAAACGAGCAAGATACAGACAACACATAGAAGATCTAAAAAAACTTGCTCAATCTCAGGCATCACTTAAGCAAAAAGTACAAGAAGCGCGACGTGGGCAAATAACTGCTACAGAAGCAACAGCTACAATTTTCAAGCCGGTTACTGAAGCATTATTAGGTAAACAACCTGAAACTAAACCACTGTTAGAAGAAGAACTTAAACAACTGCAGGAAAAAGGTTTGGTTGGAATTGTTAAAGAACAACAAGAAGCAGCTGCTGCAAAACTTGTTACCAGATCTGATGAAGAAAAAAGAAAATTAATTGAGGCACTTACAGCAAATATAGCTGATCCTGCTGCTAGACAAGCTGAAACAGATCGATTGATAAACAATCCGCTGGAACTTGAGCGAAGATTAGCAGAGTTAACAACGCAAGGAATAACAAATATTATAACAAGTTTATCAGGAGATATAAAAGATATCAAAGAGGAGCAACAAAGAGTTGGTGAGCTTACTGTAAAGTTTATGGAAGTTGGAGATCAAAGACTTTATTTTATAAAAAAAAGCAAATGATGAGATAAAAGGTAGTGAATATAATGATTTTTTAAAGAAAGAAAATATAGAAAATATTAATAATATAAGCGAGTGGATTGATGCAGAATATCAAGTATTAATGGATAGATTGGATGTAATATTTAAAGACGGAGCTGCTGCTAAAGATGAAATAAACACGGTTACAGAAATTCATGATATGCTTCCACTTTATGATAGAATGAGAAACGGTGTCATTGCTCTCACGTTTAAAAAAACAGCAGAAAATAGTAGAGCAAAACCTTTTGGTAGTGGCTGGAGTTTTAGAAGGAAATTTTTTACTTTTGATAAATCTCGTATACAAAAAAGGAGAGTAAGAACAGGAACTGGTGTAAAAGTATTTACTTCAACTACTGAAATGATAGGTAGATTAATGTTATTAATATCGTCAAAGGAAGCTGGAAATGTTAGTGTTGAACTTGATAATGAAATCATTGACATACTTGATCATCTAAGATCGAGTGAATTATTAACATCTGACGAATACGAAACTTTACACCGCGACTTAATCGCGGCGACTTAATTTTGTAAAATGATATAATATAAAAGGAATGCAAACAACATTATTACTAAACTCTAGTGAGTCTGCAGAAGATAGCGCAAATTTTTCAGTACATTATATTCCGCCTATAGAACTAGATCCTACAAAACAATATGAAATTGGATTAATTTCTTGTACTTGCTGGAATGCTATACCTAACGTGAAAAATGATGTTAACGATGAAATGTATTTTACTATGATTACAACATCTCCAATATCTACAACAAAAAAAAATAAAAATTCCGCAAGGAGTTTATAATATTGAAGATCTAAACAAGACGATCAAAGAGCTCATAACAAAAGCTGACGGTGTGGCTGATAATTTTGAATTAGCAGCAAATTATAACACATTGCGAAGTAGGATAACTTTGAAAAATATAGCAATCAATCTTGAACCAAGAGAAAGAAGTATTGCACAACTGTTAGGATTTACTGAAAAAACTTACACTGCACTTGATCAGCCTATTACATATGACAGTGAACTGCCAGCAAATATAACAGAAGTAAATACAATATTAGTAAATTGCTCTACTGCTTCTGGCTCTTATACATCAAAAGGTAGCAAAGGTCAAACGATTTACAGTTTCTCACCAGAAGTCCCGCCAGGTTCTCTCATGCAAATAACTCCACGACATATTATCTATTATCCTTTAAACGTTGAAGATCAAATAACAAGTATAAGGATGCAGTTGACAGATCAGTCGGGAAAACAGTTGGAATTGAATAATGAAGTTGTGACTTATTATTTACATCTACGCGAGCAAAAGTAAAAATTATGCAACATCAAATATAATGAAACAAAGAAAAAAAGTTTATCAAAGAAAAATAGTAGGAAGATTTTTTGGAAATATATTCACTAAAGTTATTAAAAATATTCCAGGACTAGCGCGTAAAGTTGCACCAATTGCTATTGACGCTGGTAAAGCTTTTACAACTGGGGCTGCATCTGCCGCTGGGACTGCGGTGGGACAAAAAATAGCTAATAAAATAAAAGGAGATCCACCGACTGCATCTGAAATAAAACAAGCTATCTCAGAAATCGCTCCAACAAAAGAAACTCAAAATGCTATGATAACAACAACAAAAAAAATTATTATCACCAAAGGGCGAGCAGATCATACAAAAATTAATATCTAAAGTAACAGTGCCGCAATAAAATTTTATATAATCTAATAAAATAAAATGTCTGTTAAAAATTATCTCGAGTTAACAGAAACTTATGACATCGACAACGATGTGACAGAATTCGAGTTTGTTGAGTACCTTGATGAAAATTCTAACGAACCAAATAAAGCTGGTATTAGAACCTTTAACACCAGAGATGAAGACGTATTTCTACTGCCACATAAGGTTATGTTAGAAGTTCGTGGTCAGATTATGACAGTAGCCAATCCACCTGCTGCAATTGCAGTTGGAGCAGAAGTAGCTCTTATAAATAACGGTTGGAGTTTATTCAAAAGTGCTAGATATCAACTGGCCAATCAAACTGTAGAAGATATTTCGAGTCACCTACAAGTTGCAAGTACAATTTTAAATATTATTTCGTTTTCCGACGATTACTCGAGATCAACTGCAACTAATATGATGTGGTTTAAAGATACTGGACGGGGTATAGCTGAATCAACAGAATTTTTAAAGAGAGGCGCTATAGTACATGGAGCTGATGCTGATGCAAATGCTGTAATTGTGAGAAATTTTCTCATTGCTAATGCAGACGCGCTAGGTATTGCTGCACCTGCTGCAGCTGCTAATGCAGACGCTACAAGAGTTTCTCTTACAGCAGCTTTTAATAATCTAAATATAACACCACCAGCTGCAGCTGCAGACGGTACTGCGATGTTAAATTTACTTCTTAACACACTTGATGTGAGAAATCCACGCTATAACGAAGGTTTTGCTAGGCGAAGAAAACTTGCAGCAGGATCACGTCAAATTACAATGATGCTTCCGCTAAGCATGATTTTCGGCTTTTGTCGCGATTATGATAAAGTATTTCGCGGAGTAAAACATACTCTTATTTTAGATCGAGCAGACCAAAACGATTGCTTGTTTAGATCTGGAGGGGTTGATGTACAGTTTATCATAAACAAACTTTCTTTGTGGATGCCACATATAACACCATCAATCACTAAAATGTCAGAATTAAATAGTACGCTTGATAAGCATACAAACAGAATTTACTTTAAGCAGCATAAGGTATATCAGACAGCGGTTCCAAATACTACTGACTACACGTGGAGGGTCACAACAACATCAAGCGAACAACTGCCGAGAAATATCTTTGTCGTATTTCAACAACAAGCTCGACGAGGTGACCAACAACAAAATAATGCAGTATTTGATCACTCTAATGTCAGACAAATACACGCTAGATTAAATTCAAAGCAATATCCAGAACAAGCTATCGAGTGCAATTTTGCTGATGACGTTAATAAAAATATTTCTCGACCGTACATGTACCTGCTTGACGCAATACAAAAATATCAAGATGTTGAAGATGGAACTCAAATATCAGCAGAGGAATTTCGTACCCTTTATCCTATATTTCATTTTGATGTTAGTAAACATAGCGAACGAGCTGTAGACAGCACAGCGGATATTGAAATTACCTGGACACTTGGGGCGGTTCCAGTGGCACCGTTGTACGTATACGCATTAGTGATTAGTGATAGATTTATCACAGTAGATTCTATTGGAGGTAAAATGACAGTTCAAGTTTAATCTACAGTTGTTATATAAAATGGCAAGGTATATTATAAAAGAAGTATACTTAACTGATGGTCAAGTTAAAAAATTAGTAGCTGCTATTGCAAAGCGAGAACAGGTATCATTAAAAATCAATCCTAATATTTCTGATGGTGTTTTAACAAAAATAATGCTAACAAAAAATCAAGTAAAAAAGTATGATCGTAAAAAAACTTTTGTTTTAAATTTGAGTGCTGCACAAATGACAGCGATGTCAAAAGAAGGTGGTTTTCTTGGTCCAGCATTATCAGTATTAGCTAGTACAATAATACCTAAACTTTTGCCAGTGTTGGGAACATTAGGAATAGCAGCAGCGTCTGGAGCAATATCTGGCGCAACGGAGAAAGCAGTCAAAGGTAATGGTATCATTCGTGGAAGTGGAATAAAAAAATTATAAATTTTATGTAAATAATATATTATAATGCCACAAAAGAAAAAGAAATCACCAACAACAAAAAAAAGAAAGTAATAAAAACAAAATCACCAACACCAAAATGCAAATGCATATGCAATCAACCAAAACAAGGAGGAATTATTCCGTTCGCTCCACTTTTGGCGGGACTAGCGGGAAGTCTGCTGCCAAATCTTTTAGGAATCGGACGTGGTCTAACATTACCAGGAACTCGTCGACCCCGTTGAGTAATTTTGATATCATTGATAAGTTAAAAGCGGTTCCTGGATTTCACGGAGTTTATTCTAAAGATGAGCTCGCAGCAATAAAATCACCATCAGCTGTAAGTTCGTGTGTTATTAATATACAAGATTTCAATGACGGATCCGGCACACATTGGGTAGCAGTTTATAATAATAATTATTTTGACTCGTTTGGACTTCTTCCAAGCGATGTAATAAAAAAGTATATGAAGAAAAAATTTAAAAAAGTATATTATTCATCAAATCAACTCCAACCTGTTGGAACGTCTGCTTGCGGATATTATTGTATTATGTTTATCCGACAGATGAGCAGAAATCTTAATTTTTTAAAATTTATTTTACAGTTTGATAAGCAACCTTCTCACGCTAATGATGAGATCGCAATTAATTTTATCTAAACTTACAAGTATAATAATGTCAACATACTGTCTCAAGTGTAAAACTAAAACAGAAGGTATTAATGAAACAACAGAAAAAACAAAAAACAACAGGATGATGTTAAAAAGTTTTTGTGCAATCTGTGGAAAAAGAAAAAATACATTTTTAAAGAAAACATCCCCAGCGATAGTATCTCCAGCGACGTCGCTAGGATCTGGTTATCCTAATATTATTTTAGTCGACGACTAAATATAGAATGATATGCAACTGTGATTCTGACAGAGATTTGTGTATTGAGCAAAATAAAATTGTCGCATACTGTCAATGTTGTAACAACAGAGAAATAATAGGGTCAGGTTTAGATATACATAAACTAATTGGAAAATTGCCAAAACCAAAAGGCGGTTGGACATTACCAGGTCATAAGTACACTGGCCCGTGGAATCCACTAGATCAACAACTAGATGAAAACGACAATCCATTGCCAGGACAAGAGCCTTACAATCAAGTGGATGCAATAGCGATGCGTCATGATATCTGTTATCGTGATCATGAAAACTCAAAATTAGATTGTGATAAAGTAATGTTAGACGAATTACGTGATATGAAGCCAACAAATCTACGAGAACGTTTTGATAGAAAATTTGTTCAGGGAATAATTGGAGCAAAATATAAACTTGGACTCGGAGAGTCTCGTCAATCACCTCACGATTGGGGAAATAAGGTATATGATGATCTTGCAGTCGAACTACACAGACCTAAAAAAAAAAAGTTCCAACGACGTAAAGTTGTCGCTAATGGTGTAGATGATATCTGGGCAATAGATTTGGTGGATGTATCCAATCTAGCTCAGTTTAACGTTGGCGCTGATGGCGCTCCAAAAAGGTATTTGTTTAATGTTATAGACGTGTTTAGCAAATACGCTTTCAGTGTACCTGTTTCAGATAAGACAGGAACTTCAGTGACCGATGCGCTAAAGCAGATAATAACGCGTGTAGAAAGAAAACCAAA
This sequence comes from Potamilus streckersoni, assembly GCA_016746295.1. NCBI lineage: Eukaryota > Metazoa > Mollusca > Bivalvia > Unionida > Unionidae > Potamilus > Potamilus streckersoni. The sequence continues at coordinate 1,200,999 of JAEAOA010000947.1, read as the reverse complement.
CAAAATCTGGACTCATCATGGATCTGAGTTTTTTAACAAAAAGTTTGAACAGTTTCTAGAACAAAATAATATAAAAAGGTATGTTACAGGAAACGAAGGTAAAAGCATTGTTGTTGAGAGATTTAATCGCACGCTAAACGAGAAAATACACAAACATATGACAGCTAAAAACACCAGCAGGTACATCGATGACCTTTCTCAAATCGTAAGCGAATATAATAACACGAAACATCGAACCATCAAAATGACACCTAAAAAAGCTGTTAAAAATCCAATATTAGCAAATGAAAACATGTACCGCAGACATAAATTTAAGGTTGGTGATAAAGTTAGATTTTCTTTGATGAAAAAGGTGTTTGCAAAAGGATTTACTCCGAACTGGAGCGAAGAAGTTTTTGTAATTGATAAGGTACTTTTGACAGTACCTGTAACGTACGTTTTAAAAGATCTGGCAGGGGAACCGATTGTAGGTAGTTTTTATGAACAAGAACTACAGAAAACTGAGCAGGATGTTTTTGTTATCGAGAAAGTGATTAAAAAAAAAGGAGATAAAAGTTTAGTCAAATGGCGTGGGTATAGTGATAAATTTAACAGTTGGATCCCAACCAAGCAGATTATGATATAATGCTATTATAAATTAACTCATACTTTTGTTTGACAGATTTACATTTTACTGGTTTACATAATGATATTAGATACTGCTTACGATCGTTAGAGATCGTCATTAGATTAAAAATCTTAACAAATATGAAATCGAATTTGATATTTTTCTGTCAGCCTGGAATCTTGATATTTAAAAAAGGTTTGATTAACTGCCAGAACAGTTGTTGTTCGGCAACGGTAAAATTAAATTTAATTATTTGCTTAGCAATGGGATACTTGACATTATACCGTTTAGTTGTTGATCTGCTGTAATTAGATCTGTCAGCAACAGTGACTATTTCACCATCATCAGATTCATTGTTATATAAAATATCATCTTCGCTATAACCAACAGATTTGTCTATAAAATCTTTGGAAAATGTGACCTTATCACTGATAACCTTATCGCTGGTGACTTTGTCGCTGGTATCTTCTTCATAGAGTTCAGCGAGTCGTTTCATCAAGTCCATTATTATAATATATTTTTATCTAATTTATTATTATAAGATGACTGATGAGATAAAATATCACCAAAAAGTTAATATAGTAAATTATAACGAACTAGCCGAAGCGGTAAGAAAATGTTTGTTGGGTTATAGTGTTGATGTTATTGTAATGCAAGGTGATTCTCATAAAATATTGATAACAGAAGCAGAAAAAGATAAAATTAATGAAAATGCAGTAACAACGTTAAAATTTAATCACGATGATATCATAGCATTTGCTCATCATTGCTTGACTAAAACCGAGCTATCAAATATCATATCTAAAACCAATCCTAGCATCGTATTCTCTTGAAAAAGTTGATTTTGTTGCTCCATCAGCTATAATTTTTACGACTGCGGGATTTATCTTATAATATTTCGCCGCAGCTGAAATCGATTTGAATTCGATCTCCTCATCCGTTTCGAGGTTTTTTGAAATAACAGGTTTTATTGGGCATCTAAAATTAATACCATTACTATTTTTTCCTTTTCTCACATTTTCCTGTTGCGTTACTATCTCCAGATTTTCCAATCGATTATCAGTTTGTATATTATTGATGTGATTAATAACAAGACCATTGGGTATAGATCCATTGAACACCTCATAAACAAACCTATGACCAAGATAACGAACTTGATTTGTTGATGTTCCTCTAACAGTTACCCTGATATATCCCATATTGCTAATAGTACTAAGAACTTTTTTAGTTTTTCTATTTCTAATAATACCGCGATCGTTAGCCTCGTATAAATCAAATACTGGGTGCGGCTGAAACTCATCTTGTAAGGATAAATTTTCAATATTATCATCAGTGACTTTACCATTATAATGATATACACGCTGTCCCTCTGGAATATCATCGCAGAACAACGTGTAAATAAAATCTTTTCTAAACATTGTAATCCTCTCGGCATTATCTCCCTTTACACTAATATTATAACCCGCTGACGTTAATTTGCCAACAGGTATTCTAGTTTTAATGTTAATAACCGAACCAATTACATTTCCAGCGTATAAGTTATACTTTGGGTGAACTTGATAAATCTCTTGCTCACGTGCGCTTGTCAGATTTACTGTCATTATATTATAGGTAATATTTTTTTATCTCTAATTGATTTTTAGCGCATGCGCAGTGTGAGATAAAGTTATATTTTGGGTGAACTTGATATGTTTCTTGCTCACATGTGTTTGTTAGATTTGCTGTCATTATATTATAGGTGATATTTTTTATCTCTAATTGATTTTTAGCGCATGCGCAGTGTGAGGTAAAGTTATGTTTTGGGTGAACTTGATATGCTTCTTGCTCACAAGTGTTTGTTAGATTTGCTGTCATTATATTATAGGAGATATTTTTTATCTCTAATTGATTTTTAGCGCATGCGCAGTGTGAAAAAATTATCAATTAGATATTACATTATAGTATAATAATGTTAAAATTGCGTGATATAGCTAAGAGAAGCTTTATGGGAGAACCTAATAAAATAGCGACTGCTTTTGCAGGTTTTGATAATAGTTATCAGTTTGATAATCAAATTGTTTTAGTAAATTTTACTGCAACTAATCTTTACCACCTATTACAGACAATTGTAAAACGTGAGCTCGAAAAACACAAAAGTATCAGATTAATTGTGCAATATCATGTTATATTTTCAAAGTTAGTTATAATGGAAGAATTAACTAACAAGGAAATTGCAGAACCTTATATGAACGCAAAATCAAGACGTGTTTTGCTTGGGACTGATCTGTTATCACTATCTGATGAAATACACCAAGAAATTGGGAAAAAAATAGAGGAATTTGCTCAATTAGGTTCGGGTTGGAAGTTTGAAATGATCAAAGGAATATTGTTTCACACGATGAAATATAACGCATTACGAGGTAGTTCATACGTCGACCTGCCACCAAAAATAAAAAGTAAAAGATGTTGTATAAACATCAAAAACGTAGATAACAAATGTTTCCAATGGGCTGTTCTTTCCGCACTATTTCCAGCAGAAAAAAACGCTGATCGCGTTGAAAGGTATATCAGTCATGTGTCTAGATTAAATTTTAAAGATATTAACTTTCCAGTGGCAGAAAATCAAATACCAAAATTTGAAAAGCAGAATAATGTTTCAATTAACGTTTTCGGACTAGATGAAAAGGAGGACGTATATCCGAGATATATTTCAGAAAAAGCTTCACAATCGACTATCAATTTACTGTACTACAAAAATCATTATGTTTGGATTAAAAACTTTAACGGACTAGTTGGTAGACAGTACAATAAGGATAAGAACAAAAAGTTCTTTTGTTACCGCTGCTTGCATGGCTGTACAAGCAATGAAACATTACAAAAGCATTTGCAGTACTGTAGTGATGTGCAAAGAATAACAATGCCATCTAAAAAAGATAGTGTGTTACAGTTTGTCCATCATAATCACAAACTAAAAATTCCTTTCGTCATATACGCTGATTTCGAATGCCTACTTCAACCTGTACTTGGTGTAGAAAATAATCCTAATCAATCGAGTACAAGAAAAGTTCAAAATCATGTTCCGTGTGGAGTAGCGTATAAGGTAGTTTGTTGTACTGATTCTAGATTATCTAAATCAATCAAATTATATCGTGGTAAAAATCCAGCTGTTTGGCTTCTCAAGCAGTTGATTAATGAAGTTGATAATATATTTACTCATTTGAAAAAAGTAACGCCAATGTTAAAATTAACACCTCAACAAGAATCCAATCACGAGCAAGCAGAAATTTGTCATATTTGTGAAAAAGCTTTTGACGATGATAAAAAAGTACATGACCATTGTCATTTGACTGGACAGTATCGTGGAGCGGCTCATAATCAGTGTAATTTAAAATTTCATGCTCCAGATTTTATTCCGGTTATTCTTCACAATTTTCGAGGATATGATAGCCATATTATAGTAGAAGCTTTTGGTGATCCTGATATAAAATCTCGTCTAAAACTCGATAACGTCATCAAATGCATCCCAAATAATTTTGAAAAGTATATGTCAGTTACGCTAGGTAAATTACGTTTTATTGACAGCCTGCAGTTTATGGCAGCCTCGTTAGATGAGCTAGTAAAAGGTTGTAGTAAATTTGATAACCTAAGAGACTGTTTTGGAGATATATTTAATCTACTAGCTAAAAAAGGAGTTTTTCCATACGAATACCTCGACGATTGGAGTAAATTTGATGAAATATCTTTACCTGACAAAGACAAATTTTACTCACAACTTAAAAACGAAAATATAACTGATGATGAGTACAGGTATGCACAAGATATTTGGAAAGAGTTTGATTGTGAGACTTTTGGTAATTATCATGATTTATACCTGAAAACTGACGTGTTATTATTAGCAGATGTTTTTGAAAGTTTTCGAGAAGTGAGTTATAATAATTACGGACTAGATCCTTGCTGGTATTTTTCTGCCCCTGGGTTGTCATGGGATGCTCTGCTAAAGTTTAGCAAGGTAAGGTTAGAATTACTGACAGATGTGGATATGTTCAATTTTATTGAAAAAGGTATCCGAGGTGGTATTAGCGTGATAACAAAAAAATATGCTGAAGCAAACAACAAATACCTGAAACAGTATAACCCTGACCTTCCTTCGAAATATTTAGTTTATCTAGATTGTAATAATCTTTACGGTGGTTCGATGGCAGAACCAATGTCTTTTAGCGGATTTCATTGGATCACGGTTGATCGATTTCTATCAGAGACAGAAAAAAAGATACCTGACGATGTTTCCTATTTCGTCGAAGTTGATCTTGATTATCCAAATTCGCTACACAAATTACATAACGATTACCCTTTCTGTGCGGAATCGATGGTTATAGATTATAGTTTGTTATCAAAAGAACAACAAGCGTTAGCATCACCAAGGCAACATTCCATGGTCAAGAAACTAGTACCAAATTTACTTGATAAGAAAAATTATGTTTTGCATTACAAAGTTTTAAAACAAGCAGTCGATGCTGGTCTTGTGTTGAGAAAAGTTCATCGTGTACTAAAATTTAATCAGTCGCCGTGGCTGAGAGGTTATATTAACTCCAACACTTCAAGAAGAGCTGCAGCGAAAACAGAGTTTGAGAAAAACTTCTTTAAACTGATGAACAATTCCGTTTTTGGTAAGACGATGGAGAATATTAGGAAACGTGTAAATATTGAAATAGTTAATGATGTCAATCGCAGAAACAAACTTGTGTCAGACGATGATTTTGTGAGCATGAAAATATTTAATGAAAATCTTGTTGCGATACAAAGAAGAAAAACAAATCTAAAACTAAACAAGCCGATCTATGTTGGAGCTGCAGTGTTAGATTTATCAAAGTGGCTGATGTACGATTTTCATTACACTTTTGTTAAAAATCAGTGGCCGGCTAGTAGATTATTGTTTACTGATACTGATTCACTCGTGTATGAAATTGAATGTGAGGACATCTATCAGGACATGTACAATAATCGACATCTGTTTGATCTTTCCGATTATCCACGTGACAGTAAATTTCATGACGAAACAAATAAAAAGGTTATTGGTAAGTTTAAAGATGAAATGAACTCGAGCGCTATCAAATACTTTATCGGATTACGTAGTAAAATGTATGCCGTATTGTTAGATAATAATAAAATAACGAAAAAAGCCAAAGGTCTACCTCGTGATTTTGTTAAAAAGTTTATGAAATTTGATGACTACAGGTATGCGCTTGATGGTGGTGTTAGTTTTATGAGAGCTATGGCAATTCGAACTAATCATCATAAACTCGAAACAGATGTCATTATCAAACGTGGATTGTATAATTTTGATGACAAACGCTATTGTGAAAATGGGGTAGATACATGTGCCCTTGGGTATTGTTATGATGATAGATCTATACTCGACATTATCTTTTCCAACTGAAATTTTATCTAAACTTATAAAATAATGTTTGAAAATTTGACAATGACAAATAGCTACAATAGTAACATCAAATATCTAATGATGGACGGTAAACAATTGACAGTTGAATTTAATAATGAAACATCAGGTATATGTTTTAATGGAACATGTGACAAGTTAAAACTTTCGCTCATCAGATCTGATAACAGCATGTATTTCAATTATCTCGAACAATTGTATCAAAAGTTGCTAGCGGAATTTAAAAACTTTCACAGCCCCATTAGCCAACAAAACTATACTAAACTCACAATTGATCTCGATCGGTCAAATGTATATTTTATCAACAAAAAATATCCTCTGAACAAACCAGAAATGAAAGATCTGTTTGAGTCCCGTCGCTGTGTGAGTGGTAAAGTAAAATTTAGTATCTATAGTCGTGATAGTGAAATATTTTTAATATCAACAGTTGAAACATTAATCATTGGTAACGAGATATAAAATAATATCATTTTCATTCTAATGCTAGTTTAATTTCCACCTTGTTAACTGAAACGTTCTAACACACAGTTTAATTTTCATCCTGTTATCTTGTGGTAAAACCCGTTTGCCGTCTTTAGAATAATTGTATTCCACACATGCGCTGTTCTAACAAATTAGTCACCTCTGTGTAAAGAGCTTATCGCATTCCAACACCTGTTGTTTTGTTTGGTTACAAAATACCTGTTTACAGGTAGTAGTAGGGGGAAAAAAAAGAGGTGGGGGAGGGTGAGTCAAAACCCTGTTTTATTTTGGAAAAAAAGGGGGTGGGTGGGGGATAATTTAGGACTATAATTTATACTTGTTTGGAGGGTAAAAAAACAAAGTGAGTTGAAAACCTGGTTTTCCTATACTACTACATCTCTAGCTCCATAGATGTAGTGAAGATTAAACTCTTTCCGGCACAAGGAAAATATACCAGTATTTTACAAGGTATATTATAAGACTCTAATCCAGCACAATAAATGTAACTCCTAATTCTCAAGCACTAATTTACAATCAACTACGACACAGCTAAGAGATGTTGTTTGACTGCTTTCGACACAGCTGAGATATATTCTATGACTGCTACACAGCTTATATATTATATGACTGCTTCTTTTCACAGGAACCTAAGTATATTTAAACTAATACTAACATGTCATTACGTGCTGCACTTGCACGGATCAAGCGTGGTATTTCTCACCTAGCAATGCTTAGTACCAGATATATAAACATGTACAAGGAAAAAACCTTAGCTGCAGCCATTAATTCACGTCACTTGTTTATATCTAAACAAATCTTACGAAAGTCAAGAAACATTTACGTTTAAAATAAACATTCATCCCAAGTCAAGAAACATATTTACTTTCTAAATAAACAAACTCTTATAAAAATATCAGTTCCTGTAAACAATAATCATCATCAGAATAAATCACAATGATACATAACAATTCAAATTTTACACACAAGTGACTAAAATACAGGGTCGTAAAAATACATCTATGTGAAAGGGAAACAGATGGACATTTAACAATCTTGCAGCTATTTGCAGCATTCGGCGGGTACAGAAGTATTTATTTACAGAAGAGGAAGAACTTAAAACATCAATCAATGTCACCATAAATTTACGTATACGAGTCACAACGATCAGAGCTCTTACCGATATTGAAAAGTACTTAGTAAGAAATGACAGCTTGAAACTTGAAAAATAATTGACAATTACTGCTCTGAGCGTCGTATATATCCACATGCAGCTTAGATAATAAGCAATAACAGTGCGTTGGGAAAGAGTAGAAATTATGCTATTTTACCGGTCACAATCTAGAAACTGGTATATATGTGTTTCAAAACGTACTTACTTTAGCAACATCTATATTTGATGTGTTTATAAATATGGATAAAAACGCTGAAAATGGTCCATACATACAATGCAGTGGATTCGGGGCATCGCCGTTTCTGATTTGCACTTTACGTTGTCTTTCAGTATGTAAGTGATTGATTGGACACGCTTTGCTTAACAAAATTGGCGGCACAATTGGCGACTCATTTTCCTACATAAAGGTCTTGACAATAGTGAAATGATAGATACCTAATATCATCAAGAATATGATCACAAAAACAAAACATGCGTAACAGACATACAGCTCTCTCTCTCTCTCTCTCTCTCTCTCTCTCTCTCTCTCTCTCTCTCTCTCTCTCTCTCTCTCTCTCTCTCTCTCTCTCTATATATATATATATATATATATATATATATATATATATATATATATATATATATATATATATATGGTAGGCGCGCGTACGAAAAGGTTTCTGTTTCGATTTACTTTACGCCTTGCACCGAGACCTGTTGTGATATTCATCCACCAGGATATCTTCCGTATTAATCCTTTGGATACGGCGTAGAAGAGCAGGATGTATCAAATTGTAGCGGACTGGATCCAGCTTAGGTTACCGGAGGAGAATAGTTTCCCATGAGACAGATCAAAGACAAACAATATGTCTGCTGGATTTGGCTTTGAGGTAATTGACATCATCACCTGTAGTGCCGTGGTCACTACTATGTCGATGTCAGACGAGTATTAGAATATCAAGTCTCTGAGAGATCCAACAACGTCACCAGTATGCACGCTAAATATGCAAATTTATTGCATCATGGCACTATACAATGTAGAGAGCTAACAACAGGGTCTGGATAATGTCCATGTTGAAATGTTTTCTGATCAATTTTATGCAGCAAATGTTGGCAGATTAAAAAATTGGGGAAACCGTACGTTTTTACATGTTAGTATCTTTTCTTGTCCGCTGAAAGAAAATAAAATTGTTGACGATAATTCTAATTAATAAATCAAAAGAAGACTTTTTTAGATTAACATAATATCAACCTTGATATCACAATGTGGCAAACTTCCAGGAAAAATAAACAAAAAAAAACGTATTCAGATGGATAATTAACAGACTATGCAATTAAAAATTTACACGAATTCTGATATAACTTATTGTTTCGATGTCTATACATTGTTGCAACAGGATAGAAACCGAAATGGTCCAAATTAAGTGAAAACACCAAAACACAATGCATGTGAGTCTCAAAACACTTACCACAAATATTAGTTTAACAATGAGTTGGATAAGTAATAATAAAAACAATATCAAACAAGTATCCACCAATAAGGAACTGCCTTACACACAATGACACAATTCAAAATGCAAAACTAGACTCTCTTATGAATATGTAAATAAGAATCATTCACCAAACGATAGTATATGGCCAAATTGTGAACATAGATGATTTCAAATGGGTAACAATTTAATATTGAATTTATGAGAAAAGTTTAATAATGTCCAGCTTTATTACAAAAATATAACCAACATATAAAGATACACACTTGTAATTATTGCAGAAAGCATAAGCATCACATGAGTCCTCTAAATAAAAGCACGTGCACGATCCAAGGATAAAATAACCCGTTCACATCATGAAATACGGCTGTGAAAGACCCACAACGAGATGCACCTAGTATTCAGTCGCTATTATTCGACGTAAATAAAAGTAAAACTACTCTAGGCGATAATGTACGCATAAGCTAAACAAATTACACATAACGGTTATAATACATCACCAAATATATTCTTGCCTTGTTCCGTTATACTTGTTTCATTATTTTTTATATACATTGTTTTATTACCTTTTATGACAATATGAAAAAGCAGCCAACAGTATAAATTACTTCTCTCAGAATGCATACAAAAATCATTTTTATTTCATATATGTGATATCACTGGGTTGTCTGATTCAATAGAATGAGTAACATTTAATGTTGAAAGATTATTAAACTTGCTTTAAGAGCATTAAACGAATTGCAATGCATAAACATATTTCATATTACTGAAATATCACTTTAGCGTTATCACCTCCAGAACTATATTTTATTATTTTAATCTAATTTAGGAAATAAATATGGCCTTTAATAAATTTTTATATTTAATTCATTCATTATTCTTTTTCTCTTTTTCTCTTTGCTGAATATAGTTTCAATCCAATTTTAATATTCTTAGAAACTGATTTGACACTAGTTTACGCATAGAAGAGCAGGCTAATAATAGTTAGGTTGACAGGTCGTGTAATAAAATTAACGTTTTTCATAAATAGGCCCAATCCTAAGAGAGTTAGACAAACGTTGCTGATGTTTTATTGAAGACAATCTAGAAATTGAGACACAATCAATCAATATACAGTCTTTATATGTCAACTGACAGCTACTTGATTATTCGAGTCGGTCTATTCTGTGAAGATAAATCTACTCAATATTACGTTTTCCAAATAGAGTGTTGCGCTGACATTTCGGTTCAATACAATTTCACTTTCATTTTCTTTCATCTCAATCCTGAATTGTGTTGCTTTAAAGTAGCATACAGCGATAGGACTGACCACAAACCTTATCAAGCGTACACTCCCCTGCAAGTATTAGACAATCATCTAAAATTCTTAAATCTTGATCAATTGTGTAAAGATACACAAAACGGAAATGAGGACTAAAAGAAAGAGACGTAGAAATAAACAAAAATGACTGACATGAACAAAGGAAAGAATCAACAATGACAAAATCAAGCACTACAGTAAACGATAAAATCAATATCACTTGTAATGACTAGCAATTTGACCTTGGATATATGGGGTCTCGTTCATGAACACTCCCTTAACCAGGATGTATGATAAATAAATCCACAACCTGTTTGTAGATACACCGTGCGAGTGTGGTTTATGCTGTATAATAAACAAACGTCTAAAGTACAATATACAATCAATCACTCTCCCTCCTTGTAGGGACAGTTTCGTTATGAATTGCTTTTGTCTGTGTTATGGATTTAAATTACTCGGCGTTTCTTAATGACTAGGTTTTATTGTAATCCTCAACGTTTTATTACTTACATGATAAAGCATTACTCTCCTCAAGTTCAAAAGCACCGAAGGTACAGAACAACATAAAACAAATCTAGACAGTAAACTTTACGTTGACCTATTGATGAAGTGCAATCTATTTTTTATTTTAGTAGGATTATTGACTTCAAGAACAAAATAACATCAGTATTTCATTACTTATCAAGGGTATACTGACTTTCAGGTATTAGTCATATAAATCTAATTCAAGAAGCGCATTACGCATGAAAAGAAAATAAAATCTTATCGATATAAATATCACAAATCTAAAACAATTGTTTCGAAATAATCCGATAAAGAAAAGGAAGAAGATAAATGAGCAGAAGTAAAAAGAAAGAAGAATGCCGGCCGGAGGAAAGTGTTTATTGTTACGACGAACTTGTTTTATGAACACTCGTATAAAAAAAGACTTCTGTATTGCAGAGAGAGATAATTCCAACAATTATTATTCAGTGAAAGAAGTAATGAGATACGTCTTGAAGATGGTTGAAAGAAGCAAGAGAGTAATTTGATATCCTGTACGTAAGCGGGAATAATATCCAACAAATATACCTAACTATTAACGATTTTACAGAAAATAAATAAAATAAAAAAAGCTTGCCAGTAGCTTTTCTTGGGTCGGTGGGTCTTTCCGCGTATTTCTTCCTCCACCATAATATAATTTGCACCAATTGCATCCTATGTTAAGGTTTTCCATCTATGATGAAAATAAATGCACTTCTGTCAGCATAGATTGCCAAACCTGTCACTGTTTTTAACCCTTCGAAATCAATGTTGTTCTGGTATACAGTAGTCAATATGACATATTATTCCACACATATTTATGTGTTATTTAAATTGGGCCATCGTCATATTAGCAGTTAACACCTTATTACGAAGTAACAAAAATACAAAGCTAAGGTTTTACATCGCTTGATAATCACCGTTGCAGTTGATGAAAATCCTCTGATGCTGTTTTATATCCCTGAGTTACTGTATCATATAATTTACCTCCGCTAGACTCTTCGCTGAGGAATAAACAGCAACCTACTATCTATAATAATATTGTAGGTGTCAGTAATTAGTTTGCATTTTCATGATTTGACATAGAACTCTCAATCGAGGAATTAACGAAATTGTTAGGATCAGATACATCATCCTGTTTTGAAAAATGGTGTAGGAACAACTGGTGAACCACTTCAAAAAATCATACAAACCTGCAGGATCAGTAGCTAGAAAACACTACAGATCTGGTACATACATTGATTTGTCTGTATTTCACCATACAAGACAAAATGTAGCCAATAACACAATGATAAATTTAGCTGGGCATAAATATCAGCCCTTAGTAAGGTTATCTATATAATGAAACAAGGAAAATAAACTAAAACACAAGTATAATATTTTATCATATGTAAAATTTATACGTATTTTATTACGCTTAGTATAAAAAAGCCATCATTTACCGATCAAGAAAAATAAACTAAAACACAAGTATAATATTTTATCATATGTAAAATTTATACGTATTTTATTACGCTTAGTATAAAAAAGCCATCATTTACCGATCAAGGAAAATAAACTAAAACACAAGTATAATATTTTATCATATGTAAAATTTATACGTATTTTATTACGCTTAAGCCATCATTTACCGATCGCCATGATCATGCTCTCGCTCCACCAGATCCATCCAACTTCCGCTTGCCACCAAGCCCATCCAGTAGTTGTCTAGGCACCAGTAACCCCTCCACCTACCATAATAGTTCCACCTGTTCAACATTTGGAACTGGAGGGAAATGCCAAAGCATGTGGGCGCGGTCAATCCAAAGTGTTTATTATTCCACGACAGATAAATATCACCCATCGCATTGCCTGCACAAATCAATTCTGTCTGGTGTATATTATTAATTCTCTATAATTAATCCTATATACCTTGCTTGATTTATTTCATAGGAATCCGGAATGACAGTGTAGAGAGATGATAATTAATTACTAGGTCGTCATGCGAGTGTGTCTGCTACACTCAATTGCAGATAACACCTACTAAGTTTCATCACTTGTTTGGTAATTTTGCTTAGTTGTGATTGAATATTGACTAGTGTGAGCAGCCATTGTATGTTGGACTTGACCTTGTCAAAAACTTGTGCTCATATCTGAATGACCCAAGTTGGTTTTTTTTATTCATTATAAACAATTAATAAATAATAATTTAATAAATAATTAATAAATAGCCAAATAAATTATTATCTGGGTATGGGATTAATATCGAGATCATTATTAATAGAAGAGGCAAATATGTTTAGCTGGGTAAAAGTTTTGGAATTTCCTAAGTGAATTATGCATAATCCAGGTTATTGTTTTGAAAACATCAGGATCATTCTAGAAGGTTATTTTCCATTATGTAATTGGGTTTCTTATATACAAAATGCTAATTGTGACCTGAGGTCAAGTAGAGAACTATATAATCTTGTAATTGTAATTACTTGATCATTCGTGCTTTAACATCGAGCTCTTTAAAGTTATGCTATGTTGTGACCAGTTGAGCTGAATTTTATTCCTTCAAATTATTGAATTGAAGTGACTATTTTCTCTGGAAATACAAGAGTGCTCTGATAAAATTCTTGGATTGAGAAATGTACTAGATTATATAATTACTTGAAACCTAGAATTATATCACTGTCATTCAGCAAAAGATTTGACACATTGTAACAAGATAACCGATTTGAATTTCGGAATTATAACATAACACTTTTGATAGTGATACAAATACAATGTTTATTTATAACTGACTTGAATGAGCAAAAAAATATTATCAATACGTGCGTGTATAAGATACAGATATTGGACAAATTAACACAATCGGAACGAACCTAATTATGCAACAAATGTATATACAAATAAATGACCTTACTCCATACAAGGACAAAGGTGAATAACCACAGTAATTTCACACGACGAACATAATGATGTGTTTTATTCAAATAGTAAACAGTAATGCACTTTACTCATATAGTAAAATGTATTCACTCATATAGTGAAAATGAGGTACTTTACTCAATAGTAAAATGATGAAAACAAAGGGACAGATATCATACAAAATATCTTTACAGTCACAAAACACTGGGTATAACAAATGGCTAAAAGATTACATGCATGGAGTAACATAACACATTCGTCACTAGCACACTTGGCTACGCCACACTGGTCAGTCAGGCAGTCAGCATTTCGGTTAGTCACCGACCAGTATTCAATTCCATGGTCAAGCAAGCAATCAGCGCGCACCCATTCGGTCAGCAACATCCGATCAACTGCTACTTGATCAGCGGCACACTGTTCACTCAGCTCTATGGCTGTTATGGTCCAGCTTTATATCTGCCATGGTCCACTTCTGTAGTTAGCTCTGCAGATGCTATGGTCCACTTCTGTGGATAGCTCTGCACCTGCTATGGTCCACTTCTGTGGTTAGCTCTACAGATGATATGGTCCACTTATGTGTTTAGCTCTGCAGCTGCTATGCTCCACTTCTGTGGATAGCTCTACAAATGGTAACCTGACGACTCCGATCATCTTAAAATACATTTCACGCTGTGTACTATGCATGACACGGGCATATACGATAACAAGTAATGACGTTATATATGGTAAGCTTTAAAAATTACATTATCGGCACAACATTACAAAGCTATAAACTGTTTCAGAAATTAACCAGTGTCCGATAAGAATCATATGGTAATCATATGGTTAAGAAACGTTTAGTTTCTTAAAAATACAACTTTATCTTGCTAATATCAATCTCTTGCTTAGTCACGAACAATAATAGATAATACTTGCATTATACTACGTCAGCCGAAGCTGTATAAAAATATACAAAACTAAATGTGGTAGTACAATAGTGATAACTTATACAAAAGAAATTAATAAATGACTCGCATAGCTCTACAGATGAAGATGTGCAAGTCCTTAAATATACTTCACACTGACAAAACGTTCCGTAATGTAAAGATATAGTCTTACGATGATGCATATATACACAGATGATGCAGCCCTACATCGCCTATGTGCTGGAAGCATTCAATTTTTTCCATCGAAAGAACTTTGCACGTACGGTATAGAAGGAACCAAACGCTGTTTCGAGATATTACAATACACAAAAATCACTCTCAGATATAGCTGTACACAAAAAAATGACCGAACCCGAGTACATGTATTAAATAAATGAGTGGATTTATACAATTAAGTGACATAAATCAACACTCCATAGTCTATAATAAACATGTCAACGCTTTCAGTTTTGGATTTATTCGGGATTTGTACTATGTTTTATTAAGGACTTTAAATTACTAGGATTTTTGTGCCTGTAATTCTTAGATTATTTTGATTTAATTCCCAACATCTTAAGTTCCTTTTTCCTAATTTTCACTTTGTATTCTAGAGAAATAAATTATTTGTATAACTTGAGAAATAAATTACTTGTTAAAATTTACAAACCTTGTTTTCTTTGACTCCCTCCTGTTACTTATTTTAAGAGCATAGACTTTATATATGAAAATTAACTTTTGGTATCCATTTGCCTAAATAGAAATATGTATTATTTTATAATTGTTATTCTTTTGTGTCTTGTCTCTCCGTATGTATTTCAATGCCAACAGATGCAGACCTTGCTTGAGTGGAATCGCAAGGAAACCTAATTATATTCCTCTTTACCAACTTCCACGTCTTTTTAAAGTATTTATGCTGATGGTTTCTTTCGAACACTTTGAGATTCTGGCGCTTATTAAAGTCTTATGTCATTTTGATATGTTAGTGTCTACGTCACAGGTCGTGGGCAGTCTCAGCTGCAAGCATCATGTCGAACACAATTTAACTTGGCATGATTCTTTGTGTAAACTTCAGGACCTGTTAAGACATACCGTATAGTTTCATTTACATTATGTAAATGTGACATTGATGCGTGTGACACCCAACTAACATTTAAATCTTCTGCTATGATCACTTGATGTCCTAATTCAAGAGCAGCTTTAATAAACATTTGAAGTGTTGGCCAAATGGTATTGTTACCGGAAGGTGATATCTCGATAACGCTTAATTTCTAGCCGAACATTTGCATGTCAGTCTAAATCGACTCTTCTTTTAACTTTAGCTTAAGGCTAACTTGATAGTTTTGTATTTTAAAACCTCCTAATTTTTTACGGTAGAAAGCATGAGCCTAGTGTTATTTATTACAAAAATATAACCAACATATAAAGATACACACTTGTAATTATTGCAGAAAGCATAAGCATCACATGAGTCCTATAAATAAAAGCACGTGCACGATCCAAGGATAAAATAACCCGTTCACATCATGAAATACGGCTGTGAAAGACCCACAACTAGATGCACCTATTATTCAGTCGCTATTATTCGACGTAAATAAAAGTAAAACTACTCTAGGCGATAATGTACGCATAAGCTAAACAAATTACACATAACGGTTATAATACATCACCAACTATGTTCTTGCCTTGTTCCGTTATACTTGTTTCATTATTTTTTATATACATTGTTTTATTACCTTTTATGACAATATGAAAAAGCAGTCAACAGTATAGATTACTTCCCTCAGAATGCATACAAAAATCACTTTTATTTCATATATGTGATATCACTGGGTTGTCTGATTTAAAAGTATGAGTAACATTTAATGTTGAAAGATCATTACCTTACCTGTTATAAATTCACACGAAAGCTAAATCTGTAATATTATTTACATTTACCTTGAGTTAGATTTGAAGATGGATTGACTTATTTGCTTTCTGCCTGTCATAGATATACTAGCATTAGAGATCAAATCCGTAACTTGGGCTGCAAATAAAGAGCCGATTTGGCTTACGTATTTACGTATGTTTGCTGCAGAGGTAAATATCTAATAATCGAAATAGTTGATAGACGATGAAAATTATCCTAATTTGTTACAATACTCATGAACTTTAATCATGCATACGGCACACATTGAACATTTTAGCTGCCTTGTCACAGCAAAATATTTAAAGAAGAGCTTTGCTGTCAAAAATGAATGAAAAATACAAGGGTTTGTGGCAGAATCTGTTCAGTATCAAAGCCACCAGTTGTATAAGGAATTTCTTCAAACTCTTTGCAAGCATGTTTTCTACCCTAAAAAAAATTTAATTTTATTTGTATCTTTAATGTAAAATTAATCTCATAGGACATTATCGGATGAAAATTCACCTAGTGAAACCTTACTGCTATTAAGCACTCATATGCCAATAAAGTTCTAAGTCTCCTATTCAAATTCTAAGTTACTTAATATTTTTCTATACAGTTTAATCATCTATGTGGAATGCTGTCACTTTATCATCCAACAAACTAACGCCATTCAAAGTAGGCTAAAGCTAGAGGTCAGGCAATTGGTCACAGAAAAGACATTAAGAAGAGCTGAGTTACATTGAATAACTTGAATTAACCTGATCTTTTGGAGCAATATTGGTTTTTTGAATAAAGATCTAAGAAGTAGGCAGTAGGAGGGCGGAATGTATCTCCTGCTGAATACGTCATGCGCCACTTACAGGAAGATCAGTAATCTTAAATTTAGGTATAAACTTTTACTTGATTTAGTAATATGTTGAATTTTATGGAGACTATATGAATATTGATAGAGGCCACTATAGAAAGAAATCATGAGAGAGATAAAGAGAGAAAGGGAGGAGTATGGATGTTATGGTTTTAAATAAAATGTAACGCAGCAAAAGGTTTTCATGCTTGCAAGTTTATTACTACATGGCACTATACAAGACAGATTACAAATGAGTTAAAGGCAGGCTGCGAATCTCCGTGCATGAATATTTTCGGAGAAACTTCCAGGGGAATTCTACATTTTTGGAGGAGATTAGGCAACCTAGGGTCATAATCTTGAGCAAATGATGGCCGCAAAAGTTCTGGGAAGACCGAAGTTTTCTGACATCTTAATAATATCCTTTCTTGCTCGCTGAAATAAAGTAAATTTACTGATGATAATGCTAATCGATAGCTGAATCAGAAATGTGTTTTGATTGAATCAAACTTAATAATCGATGTCAAGATGAGATAAAATTCAAGAAAATGGTAGGACGATTTTGATTTTTATCATAGTTATAACAATTGTTTACTCATATCGCTATAACGTCTGCAGTGTGGCAGTATATAGTGATGTCTAGTACTGAGGCATCATGTCGACGGCATGTAGTATGATGTCGCACCCAGTCACATTATCCTGACACCATGCCGACCAGCCTTAACACTAACCTCTTAATGTTGAGCGCCAAGTGAGGCAACTGTTAGTACCATTTTTGTTATTCTTTGGTATGACTGCCATGGATCAAACCCACGAGCTTCCGCATCTGAGGCGGAGTCTCTATCCACTAGGCCATTTTAGCGGTCAAGAAAATGGAACTATATTCAAATGACGCAGTAAGTTGCATAATTAACTGCCATGCAATTAGAACTTTGGATCAATTCTAATTTTTGTTTAAACAGATTTGTAGATATTTACACATCAATGTATGTATGTATGTATGTATGTATGTATGTATGTATGTATGTATGTATGTATGTATGTATGTATGTATGTATGTATGTATGTATGTATGTATGTATGTATGTATGTATGTATGTATGTATGTATGTATGTATGTATGTATGTATGTATGTATGTATGTATGTATATCTTTTTATGCATCTCGCTCACTTTCTTCCTGTTCGAATCTAATTATCTGGACCTCTTTCCCTTCTTTATATCCTTTTATATCAAATTAACTCTTTTCGTAAAATCAAGTTCTAGAGTTTGCTGCCTACTTGTGAAAAAGGTTGACTAATATTTCAGACTATTTCTCATTCAGTCTAATGCCTCACAATCATATTTTGAAGAGTTTTAAGTTTGGGTAGGGGGTAGTTTTCATTCTTGGTTTTCCTTTTTTCTTTCATATTTCTTTATTTAATGGATTATTATATATCTTTATTTCTGTCACAATAATATTAATATAAAAAATAAAGTATTTACAACCACCGAGGATTTAATTTTCAAGAGGAGGATGTCAGTTATTTTAAAGCTACGCGGTTCAAAAAAACTTCAAAAATGATATTCGTCCTCTGGTTTAAATCAATAATAATAATAATAATAATAATAATAATAATAATAATAATAATAATAATAATAATAATAATAATAATAATAATAATAATAATAATAATAGTAATAAACAATCATATACATTATATTAGTTTCTATATTAGTAAAATTTTGTTTTCAAAATAGAAAGAATACAAATATGTTCATATACACTTACGATAGTATCCACCTAAACCGTAACCGCCACCGTATCCACCGCCATATCCACCGCCATATCCACCATACAGGCCACCGTAGTATCCAGGATAACCACCGTATCCACCGCCATATCCACCATACAGGCCACCGTAGTATCCAGGATAACCACCGTATCCACCGTAGCCGCCTAAATATCCTGGAAAGTATCCACCATATCCACCTCCGTAGCCTCCGTACGATCCACCATAGAATCCACCTGGATACCCACCGTATCCAAAGTTACCATAAAATAATGGAGGTGTTGCAAGTGCAACAGCAATGAAAGCAAGGGCGAGAATTGCTACCTTCATGTTTTCTGCAGAACTTCTCTGTTTACACCTTTAAAACAAAGACATGTATGACCAAGACTAGAAACAATCCAAATGACAATTTAAAATTTGATTATCATCACCATTAGTAGCAGCAGTAGTAGTAGTAGTAGTAGTAGTAGAGTAGTAGTAGTAGTAGTAGTAGTAGTAGTAGTAGTAGTAGTAGTAGTAGTAGTAGTAGTAGTTATTTCATGAAAATGTTCTTTGCGTTCTAAGGTGATATGTTAGAATCATCTTATTATAAGTACGGGAAGTCACTCTTCAATGCGTTAGAGGCACTCAGTCGGAACAAGCTTAGATATGGGAAATACGCCGAAGGTCCAAAATGAAGTAAATTACAGGATAATGGCGGAAGGCTCAGTAATACATGAAAGTACGTTAGGTAAAAGATAACTATCAGTACGATACCTTTATGGAATTATCTGAACACGTTCAATAAAGAAAGTTCTCTGATAAGTACATGTTCGAAGAAAACTGTGATTCAGTCAAGAATACATCTGATTCTAGTCGATAGTCGCGGTAATAAATACGTGAGTGTGAGTGCATGTACACGACACCATTTAGTTAAAAATGGTATGTATACCGCTAAGAAAAGGCATTCTCTGTAGTATTACTGAGGCATTCTTCCTATTCTTGACGGAAAAACCCGACCGTGATCCGATTAATAGGCACTGTATTAACCACAGTATCTGAATGGTGAAATACTTCCATTGGTCGGTGGATAATATGACGGTTAACCACTTACATGGACTATTATTTAAAACTGTGCTTAAACGATTTTAAAATCTTTTTCAATGTAAATTGATAAAAATAAAAGAATGGAAACAACCATTTTAACAAATGACTTTTATTTAAAAATGCGCATAATCGAAAACCCTTCCAATTTTATATATTGCATGTACTTTGAACAAATCAACTAAGACTCTTTTTTAAATCTGAAAAAAAATGTTTCTGAAAATACAGAAGTATGCTTATTAATTTTAGAATTCAGAAATGCCTTTGAGACAAATAGCCTTAGAGAGAACTTACCCAGTGAAATCCAAAATGTTGTGCGTCTGTTGATACAAGTTAATAATATCGATATCTGTCCTCACCCGAAGGTTACCTTCTGGAATGTGATGTGATGTGATTATGATTTTTAACGTAGCTTTAACAGTTTTATTAATCATCGCTACGATATCTAAAGTGCGGCAGATTATAGTGATGTCTAGCACTGGGGTATCATGCCACAAACATGTAGCATGATGTCCCACCCAGTCATATTATCCTGACACCAGACCGACCAGTCATAACAATAACCTCTTCAAGCGAGGCAGCTGTTAGTACCATGTTTGTAAGTCTTTGGTATGACTCGACCAGGGATCGAACCCACGACCACCCTAATCCGAGGCGGATGCTCTAATCATTAGGCCACCGTAGTCCTACCTACTGGAATAGTCACCAATGAAATGTCTCAAGAAACATTCTCATTTTTGGGGTCAAGTCTCATTTCAATTTTAGATCATCACAACTAAGTACACGATATCTCATTATCTAGCATTCTGCATAAGGCAGCTGACTATTCCGAGTTTACTTTATCTAAATTATTTTTGTCGTACAATCAAATATAATGAGAGAGAGAGAGAGAGAGAGAGAGAGAGAGAGAGAGAGAGAGAGAGAGAGAGAGAGAGAGAGAGAGAGAGATGAATACCTGAAGTTGGAAGCCCGCTGACTTGCAGCTTTGTCTTGCATCCTACCGAAACAGGAGCCTATTTATACCAAAAGAAAACTTTGAACAGGCAATCATTGTCATCATAAATAATAATAAATATTCGTCTACATCATCCAATTGGTCAAGCGCTAACCACATTAGAAAACTCTCTTGTGACTGATGAATGTTTTAAAAGAAAAATAATTGATATGATGTGCCTTTATGAGTGTCGTAGATATTCATATGTACGTTATGTAACCGTCAAAACATTGCTTTGGGCAGGGTAGAATTTACACTTATCGGTTATAATCTCACGTATTGATACCACTTGTTTCAACACGTTCTTACCTTATTGGATCTAGATTTAATGTTTTTTTTTTTTTAAAATGTGGATACAAAGGTAGATATTGGTGCATACACCTGTTTGCAATAGATGCAAGGCATTACGGACAAAATCATTTGTTTGCGTGTTTTTTTTCTGATTACAGTTGATTTCCATCCATTGTTTCATTTTAGTACATACATGATAGATTGGATACACTTCATTAAACAAAAGTGATGGAACTATTTGCGACTCATTTTTCTGTGTGAGGGCCTCATCTCTAACCAGATGATACATTACTAATATCAAGATGAATATCTTTGATTTCTGACCCGTTAATTATAAAATGACTCTTTGGAATATCAAATTTTGATCCGCTCATGGCGAAATAATAAATCTCTCTCTCTCTCTCTCTCTCTCTCTCTCTCTCTCTCTCTCTCTCTCTCTCTCTCTCTCTCTCTCTCTCTCTCTCTCTCTCTCTCTCTCTCTCTCTCTCTCTCTCTCTCTCTCTGTTGACCATCGTAACAATATAACCCATGAAAAAAACGAGAATAAGAGATTTTCGCTTGTGTAATATCACAACGTCTCTGGACCTATGAAGACTGATGGTAAATGTTAAGTCAAAGCTATCAGAGAGAGACAGACAGACATATAGACAGACAGACAGAGACAGGGACAGACAGAGACAGAGACAGAGAGACAGAGGGAGACAGACAGACAGACAGAGAGACAGACAGGGATGGCTGGATCCTTACATGTTTTCGTATTGAAAGGTAATAATATTTAAAACTAAACATAACTAATTATTCAGAGCATTAAATAACTACTTTGATAAAATCTAAACGTGCAAAACGCTGAACATTGACACAAGAAAGGATTGTAAAGAAATAACCATCGCAAATCTAAACAATCAGGAAGGAAAACAAGGCATTAACAATGAATGGGATATGCTAACTATTCTGTATAAGAAAGGATGATGGGACGGAAGAAGAAAAATCCTTCAAAGAAAATTTTGATAAGGAGTGTCTGAGAGTGAGTACAAGGGATTGATTTCTGACCCATTAGTTATAAAATTGCTCTTTAAAATAAGTGGAGTTCTTACACAGCGTGAAAATTAGGCAACAGATTATTACAAAATTATACAAGAAATAAAATTGATGTGGTGAAATTTTTCACCAGAAGTAATCAACTTTATTTACACACTTTTCATGCCAATGAATCCTAATAAGAAATGAATTTAGATTAGTAGATAAAGCAGTGTTGAAAATCTGACATGTCAAGACATTTTAACAATTCAATGTATTAGACCATTATTCTGGGATACACATTGAATGTAGACAAATTATATGGCTCAAACTCATTTGAATGAAAAATATTGAAGACCCATGGAAAACCTCATCTCAAAAACTCAAAAGGGTACCTTTTACAGACAGAACAAAAATTGAAATATAGTTTATTTGGCATTAAAATTACAAAATCAAAGTACAGCTACAGACCCGAAACTGCAGATATGTCTTACCGTAAAGTGGGTCTGGTGAAATGAAAATTAAATTTAACATGCAGTTTATTTTTGAGAACATCAGATTAAATTTAGCTAAAATATGAAGACCAAGCTGTAACTAATTCCATTAATTTAAAATCTAATTTAACTGTTTATTAACTGTTCTTAATTTATTATTTGGACGATTTATTGCATATAGTTTAAAATATAAACAATATTTATATGATTTGTGTCGAATTTCCTGACATATTGCTTTAAATTGTTCTATATTTGGTTATGGATAATAATTTTTTTTTAAAAAATACACTGTCAGTTAGTTCTAGTGTAAATAGTGGAAACGTTTCCTGCAACAGCTCTACCCCTTTTGTGGAGCTTAATAGTCGAGACACACCTTTTCTGCTAAATAATAAACTATTGTACGAATTTCTCCAATATACAGGACTGAGACGATTGACAAAAACTCGAAATTTTGATGAACCGTCTCCACCGAACTAGAAAGTATGGTTTTTCAGGCCACTGAGTTCAAGTTTAAATGCAGAAATACAACATTACATAAGCAAAATCTTGTAATTTTGCAAGAATTTAAATACCTTATGTTATGAAAGAAGCATGTTTATGAAACAAAATACAATTTGCAATCAATCACACTCTAGCTTCTTTATTATTCGTGTTTGACTGATTTTTAGAGATGAATTACTTAGTATTAGCGTGTCTGCTTTATAAAGACTGTCTTTTATTAGCAGCCTAAATTGATTTCAACTTATCATCTGACCAAGAGGTTTCAAGTGTGTGTTTAGTGAACAAATTTTTCACATGATCTCCCTAAGTCAAACAAACTTTTGTATTTCAGAAGTAAATATGTCTGTCTGCCTGGTGGTAATAATATTTTGGGCGAATCATCAACAGGCTTAACGACGAGTGTTTATTGTGACGAAAGAAAATGCTTACGTACGCCCTCCAAAGCTAGCTATTTCATATAAGTTTATTACAAGTTATATATATATATATATATATATATATATATATATATATATACAGAGAGAGAGTGAGTGAGAGAGAGCCCTCCAAAGCTAGCTATTTCATATAAGTTTATTACTATTTATATATATATATATATATATATATATATATATATATATATATATATATATGTATATATATATATATATATATATATATACAGAGAGAGAGTGAGTGAGAGAGAGATAGATAGATAGATAGATAGATAGATAGATAGATAGATAGATAGATAGATAGATAGATAGATAGATAGATAGATAGATAGATAGATAGATAGATAGATAGATAGATAGATAGATAGATAGATAGATAGATAGATAGACAGATAGATAGATAGATATAGACACACATAAACGAATAAACAAGTTAGATCGGCCTGGTGTCAGGATAATGTGACTGGGACATCATGCTACATGTCTGCGTCATGATGTCCCAGTATTAGACATCACTATAAACTGCTACACTGCAGACATCGTAGCGTTTGACTGAAAATTTTTCAAAATTACGTTAAAAATCATAATCACATACATGGACCCCGAGTGGCTGAATGGTTTAAACCGCCCACCGTTACGGATCACTGCCATCTCACCTCTGTCAGTGTGAGTTCGAGACTCGGGTTCGGCCAATGTGGGTATGTGAGAAAGCTTGCCAGTAGTTTCTCGTGGGGTTTTTTCAGGGCTTTTCTGAGTTCTTACCCCACTATTTATACTGGCCGCCATGTTTAGCCTATCTTATCCTAAAAAAATGGCGTAAAACTCTATAACAACATCTGAATTACTCATTTTGGTCTAAAGCGCCCACCGTTAAGGATCACTGCCATCTCACCTCTGTCTGCGTGGGTTCGATATATATGGAATTCCGTAAATCTCATATTTCTAAAGGAGTGTATAATAATTACATATCAGCAAATAAAATTGTTGTTTCCTGTATGGGAATCGAACCAGCTACCCATATATTACCAAGTAGATTGATTGTCTAATTTCCTGATTACGTAAGGGCAAACACCTCCGGATATTGCATCTGTAAGAAACAATGCTTGTGAGGGCAACCTTTTCTAGGAGGCGGGACAACGGAGCCAATTCTCTGTTGTCAACTGTTTGTTAATGTTTATTCAACACTTTTCACTTGGTTATACTTCTGAAACTCGGTGACAAATTATCGTAATACTTTGGATCAATCACCATTGTTGAATTTATACATTCCACATTAAAAAATTTCTTACCATTGGTCACTGAACTAAACGTCATATAACATTTAGGTCAAGGCTGTAGTTAAAAAAAATATTTGCTTATATTTTCTAAACCTCATGATGGCTGTTCTTTAAACTGTGGCTATATTTTATATAGCCAAGTCATTTTGCGACTTGCTAGTTCGACATCTTGCCATTTGGATCAATGTTACCTCTGTTAGAACATCGTTTCGGTTGTGCCTAAGACATGCAAACTCTGCCCTTCTTCTTTCAACTCATTTATCGCTACAGTTTTTAAAAATCCCAAGCTTTGTCTGGTTAAGGCTTAAATACATGTAAATCATCTTTTAACGCAAAAAGATCAGAACACACTGTAATTTAGTATAGGTACCTACCGTGCCTTTCTGAAACTAATGCCAAGTGGTAAAATTAAATGAATTAAATAAAATTTCAAACATTTGCAAGCTTCAGGTATAAAGATATAAATAGATTGTGTGAATAAATTCATATTTACTAATTTGCACGATTGTTACGTTGTGCATAGGTACTTGTATGAGGCCAAAATACAATTTCTTGTACAAATTGAACAAATTGTGTGAGAGTAGTTAGCCAAGCCGTCAACCGAGGAGAAAGCAGATGGAGAATGTTAACTGTAAAGTTTATCTCATAGACCTTATTCGGTTATTTACAATATTCTTGTTTAGGCGTATTTCTCATGAAAATGGAAGAAATACATGCAGTATAATTTTGTTAAATCCAAAATGCACAAGGTGAAAAAATGTCCCAATTTCCTTTATAAATATACATAAGCTGAAAACATCTAGCGAAAGTTGAATTGAGCAAAAGTTATATTCTGCTCTTTTGCTTCCCAGATTCAGCGGTGTTGATGAAAACTATTCGTTTTCAATTTAAATGTTTCCTTGATTCAATAGGTATTGATAAAGCATATTAGTTCTACCTATAAATCCCATCATAAATAAAACAGTTACGTATATTTTCACATGTAATACAAATCATTGAAGAAAAAGTCAAGAATAGATCAAAGAATAGCAATTCTAGTAGAAAATAAATTTACTTTTGTATTTCATATTGAAATGACATGAATAAAAATATAAATTATATTATCCCCCTACAAATTAGAAAATTTGATTTAGTGGTATATCACGAAAATTATTGAGATTTGTCTGAATTTAAGCAGATTGAATTAATATAATCAGAGATAAATGAGGCAAAAATAAAAGTAAGAGAAAGGAACGAGTGACCGACTCATTGGCATGACTAAGTATGCGAGTGTAATGGATTACTGACTTTAGCCACACTCCAAACCACAATGTGATCCGTATGTCCGTGTTTGACTGATACACATCTTAAAAATAATGACTTAGTACTGACTTCAACTATCAGGTGAACCAGGATTTCACCAAAAGGTTTATGAAGAATGATTCATGTGAAACATTTAGTTGGCGCCAGAAAAAGTGATTTTTGTGAGCTTTCGTGTATCTAATGGAAACAGCAAATAAACGTTTTCATGTAATATTTCGTTGGTCAAAATATTCACAATTCCACTGCGAAATAATGACGATGAACTGATGAAAGTCGTTGTTAAAATAATTTTTAAAAGTATTAAGTTGTTGATCACGTGCTCTGCATAGGAATATTAGCGAGAATGGTAAAAGAATGGTGAGGAAAGAAAGGGTTTTTTGATGAAACTCTCTTAGGGAAATTGAAATTAAATTTTAGCCGAATGCAACACTGTATGATGCATATTTTTATAACCGAAATATATCGGCATGTTAAAAGAAGGAAAGATGGAAGAATGCATTCAGTTACTAGAATATAACAAGAAAAAATGAGCGTGAGTCATGCGTTTCTATGCCAAGTCACTAGAAATGGTACATCAAGTTCTCTAACAATCTTGGTTAATATTCAAGCACTGACTTGTCATCATAAACTGGAATAGATATTAAATGAATAGAGATTTGATTCGGAAATTAATTACAGTATTACTGATATTGCACAGAACTGTTCCAAAATATATTATTTATAATAAACGGCCATATTTATGTCCATATCTAAAGCTACCAGACTGGTGAAATACATTCATTGTTTTTTAAAAAAATAAAAAAAAACTTAGATACGAGTTCAAACGTAATTTCAATATCAGGACATTCTATCGAAAATCTTGTGTTTTGTTTTTCGTACCAAATTATCAATACCGATATGTCTCGATTTGAATGAATCATAGGTTTTGTCACCTAATATTTCCCTTTTAGAATGATTCAGAGATTCATCAATTATATAATCGTGATAATTTCAAACATTTTACATATGTTAGATAAAACACGATTAAGATAGACAATAATAGAGCTGAAAAAAAGATGTTTGTGTTGCTCTGTCATGTGGGTTTTTAAAAATAGGTTTGTATATTGTTTATGTGTAATATGTTAATAATATCTGTATGTGTAATATGTAATGTGTACGTGTAATGTGTATGTGTAATAATAATAAAGCGCTAGGATCGCATAATGTATGATCTCAATATGTACAGCCAACGAATTATTTAATGATAATTATGTATCAGTACCATTAACCAGACAATAACATACACGCGGTTGCTGCAAACAAGGATTGTGTATCGTCAAATATTGGAAATTTCTAATTTGATATAATGGTTTTTGAATACATTCTGTTTGAAACAAGAAAACAAATTCTGGCAGATAGGTAAGGACTAGTGGTTAGTTAAGAAGGGTGGCTAAATGAAGAATTGAACCATTTTTGTTTTAAAGTTATATAAACTTTCTCTCTCAGATGATGTCTTCATAAAAGATTAATGAAAAAAAAAAACACAAAATAAAACGCCGAGCGTAAAATCAATCATATCTCAAATATTTTTATCGCAAGGAAAGCAATGTTTGAATTTTAAATTTCAATCATGTTATTGCTTTAAAAATTATTTTGGAACAAAGGATCGTCTGTCCACCAAATACATTTTCACATTAGAGTTGCTGAGTAGATGGCCAAGTAGCAGCAGAGAGGCTGAACCCTACAAAACTTTGCTCGAATCATTAACGAAAAAATTAAAGGTTCCTGCAGAAGCTGAAAAAAAAAGGTCATCAACGCTAAACCAAAGTTTCTAACTGAGTATATTTCCTTGCGGTTAAGTATAGTATAAATCGTTTAGGTTATCTCATTTTTGTTATATTATTGTTGACGTATTTTTCCTGAGTTTGTCAGGTGATTTTGTTTACTCATAAAGCGACTCAATTGTTGTCCTTCACCCTTTCTGCTGCTATAAATTAAACAGCCATTATAAATATTTTCAATAATGGGTATTGGAGAACCACACTCAGCTAAATTAGCTCGACAGCGACTAGAGGCAATTAAAAAATATCTACCTGTTCGTGACTCTGTTAAGCAACAACTACAATCGCGTCAGGAATCTCAAGTTAAATTTGAGGAGGATACAAAACATTTATTTAAATCTATCACTGAGACCAATAATGGTATTCAACCTGTTTTAGAGAAAACCGCTGAAGCAACTGAAAAAATAGCAAAAATAACTAAGAAAACAAAACAAATTCTTGAAAAACTTCCAGAAGAAAAAGCTGCTGCAATGCCAGTCCCGAAAATACCTGAGGATGCAGACCAGGCAGAAGGTGATACTCAAAGAATACCAGGACAAACGCGCGGTAAGCTTAATATATCTGATAAATTTACCGAAGATGCCATTAATGGTATCAGACAGATAAAAAAATGTAGAACAATTAGCTATGAGTCCTGTGAAAGGTCATGATAATCGAAAACAATATTTAAAACCTAAATATGCTGATGATGCTGTAAGTCGCGATAATTGGTATAAATGGATATTTCACATACACTATGACATTAATCAAGCTCGAAACAGCGATTCAAGATATATTAAGTATATTCATGCAATAAATGAATATATTTCGTTTATACAGTTACCCCCAAAACAGCAACAACAGCAAGTACTACAACAATCGCTAAAAGAACGAGAACAACAACGACAAGAAACAATGAAACGATTTCAATCACAAAATCATTATTTAGGATCACCCAAATCACGAATACCAATTCTAACTACACCAAGTAAAACATCACCACCGAAGCCAAGTGAAGAGGAAGAAGATTTCAAGACCCTTCTTGTGTAACTGGAAGTGGTCTAGGTAGTGGTCTTATTACTTGTCCCAATAATGTTCTCGCTGATCTTGATGAATTAGAAATTCTTATCGGAGGAGAACGAGCTGGTAATAATTCATCAGAAATCATCAATGAAGCAGCTGATATTTGTAAACGATTATTTAGTGGCAGTATTATGGACTCTCATTAATGAAACCTCAGATGACTACCATAGTGACTAAGTCACAGGGATTAGATACAATTAGTGATAAAGCCAATTAATAATAACAACGATCGTGCATAGTGTTCAACGTGGACCTACCATGGTCATGGTAATAAACTCTCGATTACCTGTATACAAAGCAACCTACGGAGATGGATCAGGCGATAATGTTCAGGGTCTGTTTAGAAAAATGGCCACAACAGCAATACCGATTGCAAAACAGTTAGGAATGAAAGCTATTGATGTTCGTGAAAGAGGTATAAGCGCTGTTGGTAATATTGCTAGCAAAGCATTTTCAGCGACCAAAGATAGACTAACGCGATTAATATGCAAACCACAACCCGTCCGACCTCAACCAGTGAAATTGCCCAGCACTGAAGTGATGCCCGCAAATGTAAGTAAAATAATAAATCAAGCCGCTAATCCAAAACTAGCGGAGTTAGTTGACGTCCGAAAAAGAAAAAAAAATAACCGCTAGTCTGATAGCAGGAAGTGGTCTCACTTACCGATGTGGTCTTCGTGTTAGACGAAGATGATAATAATATTGTTTAAGCGAATATCTGACCCCGCGTTTGACATGGACGCACCAGTTCTCAAAGATGAGTCAGTGCGCGATTATCGGTATTATTCTTATGACGCCCGAATTCCAGATCAGCGTGGACGACTCAAGATACAAGTATATATTTCTTACCCGCTGAAGCATATATTGAAGTCGAAGGTGAAGTTTTAAATAACGCTAATCCTGCAGCACCAGCAGCATATGCAGCCAATGATAGTGTTGGTTTTGTTAATAATGGTATTATGGCGTAGTTTGATACCGCTATGTATATGATTGACGGAACAAATATTGAATCAATTCAAAAAGACGTTGACGTTGCTACAAAAATACTTGATCTTGCAAGATACAGTGACGATTATTCAAGATCACCAATGATGTTTGTAAAAGACACCTATAATTCTCCAGGATACCAACAATATGAAATAGGACGACCACAGAACTTTGCCAGAAACGCCTCAGCAGATGTAGAGAGAATGATTATTAATTTAGATCCAGATTTTAGCTTAGGATTTAGATCACGTCGTGAGATGTTAAAAAGAAATAGAAGAGTATTTTCATGTGCAATTCCACTATCACATATTTTTGGATTCTGTAGAAATGTCAAGAAAGTCATTTTCGGAGCTAAACATACAGTTGTACTCGTACGAAAAGGCACAGACGATGATGCAATGTGGCGACTCTCTGGTGTTGATGCTGGTAAAGTAGCACTAACAAAACTTTTTCTGTGGATGCAAGTGATGACTCAAACGATATCTGATGACGATCAGTTACTATCTTTTATGAGTCAAGATGGTAAATCAATGTTATCATTGTTAACGATGACCACAGATTCTATCCAAAGTGCAATTAATGTTGTTTTTTTTACATGGCAGATAGCCTCTCAGCAAGGTGTTTCTGCACCAAGACATATATTTATTGTGCTTCAATATACTGCACGAGTAAATTCCCAAACGCATAGTATTATGATATTTGATAATTTCAGTGTTTCTAAGGTTTCATTAAGGATAAATGGACATCAAAAATCATCCGATGATATTTTGTT
The DNA here is from genome assembly GCA_016746295.1 of Potamilus streckersoni. Classification (NCBI taxonomy): domain Eukaryota; kingdom Metazoa; phylum Mollusca; class Bivalvia; order Unionida; family Unionidae; genus Potamilus; species Potamilus streckersoni. The sequence continues at coordinate 1,169,699 of JAEAOA010000947.1, read as the reverse complement.
AGATTTCGATTAAAGTCATGTAGCACGTGCGTATCATCGTCTTATGACATTCATGGGGCGTGATCAAAACATTGATACTAATTTACAAATATCTCAGCTAGATTTTACAACCATGTATCCGATATGTTACTTTTCGATAGAACATTTATATTTAACTAGACAATCTATTGTAGATATACATCTTCGAGCTCGTGTTAATAGAGATGTTGAAGCTATTCCTAATTACAGAGCGATTGCAGTTAGATAAAGCGATAAATCAATGTTACTCGACGGTGCAGGTGGACGAATGAGAGTCGTTGATGCCCCAGTGGAAAACATGCAATTAGATTGCTCATAATATTAAAAATGTCATATCATCATGTTAGTGTGAGTCTGACTCCAGGTCAGATTAAAAAAGCTACAATCATCATAAAAAAATCGTGGGTTAAAAATATCACTAAAGCGAGAACAACTCACAGGTGGTCCAAATAATCTATCGTTGACCGATCGTCAGTATAATCACTTCAATAAACCAAGCGATCAAAGACTGGGGTACAACATAATTTTTCTTAAGCGGTTATAAAAGACATCGCTAAATCGGGTGTTATATTTGCACTTCTCGCAGCTATACCAGTATTAATAGCCGCTGAAACCCCAGCTATTGCAAGAGCTGCTGCGTTAGGTGCTGTTGGAATCGCTGCTGGAATGGCGTTAAAGAAAGCAACTGGACAAGGAATAAAAAAGGGAAAGGTCTGAGACTTTCAGGGACCCCACCTTCGTGGTACGGAAAAGGTCTGATACTAGGAACAATTCGATGATTGTTCCACTATCAAAATTTTGATTTACTCGATGCAGCTAAGCAACTTAAAATAAAAAAATTTCAGAGAAGTTTTTATGCGCGATCAATTACCAAAACAACCTAACAATACTGAAGCCGGTATTATTAATCTTGATAAAAACTCTGGACCTAACACGCATTGGGTAGCATATGCAATTGATCCACGTGGAATTGTTTATTTCGATTCATATGGGTTGGCGCCACCAAAGGAGTTTCTTCATTATGTCAGCAATAAAAATGCTCCGATCTGGTATTCAACGCTACCAACACAAGCATTAACTGATCCTCCAATATGTGGTCGAGAAGTACTTAATGTACTTGATGCTGTATCCATGGCACCGCCAGGAAAGCCACCTCATAAAGTTGTGCATGAGTATACCACGATGTCGCATATGAACAGACACTAGTAAACATAATGGTTGATATTTATGGAAGATCTTCTCAGAAGAAAGATAAGACCGTCGACTTATCTAAATACGCAACTCTTGATCAACTTAGAGATGAACTCGATTATTTATTAAATATTACTAGTGGGGACCAAAACGAAGTCGTCTTTTTTCAGAATAAACAAGGACGATTAAAAACGAGGAACATGCAACTACCGGATGTACTTACACAAATTCCTACCGCGGTTACTAATAAAATCGTTACTTTTGCTGATCAGGGTAAAATAAAAATACAGGATTCCAGAAAGTCGGTTAACAACTATGTTAAGAAATCCGGCGAAGTATTATCTGGTGACATAATAATGTCAGGAAACAAAATTACTGATCTCGGAAACCCAACCGCAGATAACGACGCAACAGCAAAAAAATACGTCGACGATAGCAATAGCGATCAAGTGACAGCAATAACAACGATCAACAATGAAATGGCAAGAATAAAAACTGATTTTACCAATCACATACAAACGTTTCTAAATTTTCGTAGAAATATAATCAGATCCATTAATGAATTTTTTGGAAGTCAACCAACCGTTAACATAAAACTCGTTGACATTAACACGAAACTAAACAAATATTATTAGTGGAATTCCTGATATCATTGAAAAAACGAATCTTATTAAAATTCATCACAAACAGTCATCAACATCGTGTACGTCGAATCAGGCTCAGCTGCATGGACACAACGAAATAAAACCATCAAACACACCGCAGAGGTCGCTGGTATATATAGGTTGTTTGTGTTTAGCGTTGTAGAATTAAACATGCTTGCTACATCTTCATTAGCTAATAAATTGTCTAGAACCGTATTCGTGATGTTGGATAAAAATTCTGGAGAAACGTTCACGTTGGAATCATCGGATAGAAGTTTGTCCTCCGCTAATTACTGGTGGTGTCTGGAATTTGTAACTAAAGCTCCCATTTTAATTACTTGATTAAATGACAATATCATTAGTATAATTAATCAAATGACAGAGTCACTCATTGACGTTCAACGTCACAGAAATAATCAGGAGTGTAAGTGTCAGACTGAACTAAAAAATATCATTAACGAATAAACTTTGAAAGTAAAAATAAATATCGCAGACGCATGGTTGTTATCCATGTAGTAGTTTACTCGGTATTTGCTGATGTTGTTCCTGGAACCGGATTATTATTATCAACGTTAACTATGACGGCTCCTGCGGTTTTAACGATTATCGTTTCTACGACAACATGTGCAGGTATTCTCAGTATTGTCGCTACGAAAATATCTACACACAGCAACAGCCGCCTATACTAAATTATGCTCGCATCTTTCCTTGTACCTCAGTGATGGTAAAATATCTGATGAGGAGTTCGTTACGATAATGAAAACCTACGATGAAGCATTTGTAAAAGAAAAAAGACGCATTCTCTAGTTACAATAACGGAAAAATGGAGAATTAAATAATAGAGATAAAAATAATGTCTGAGTCCTTGACATCGTCAAGGGAATTATTGCAACAGATAGGCACTAATACGACACCATCAAAAACTACTATGATATCACTAAGTTCGACTAGTCCTGAATTTAGCGTTAACTTTCCAACTGCAATTTCAGCAAAAGATATTGCATTGGCTCAACTACGCGTTTATAATAGCTGGCCAAATATCAGGTCAAAACCATTCGATGGATTACCAGCAAATAATTCAATGGTATTTGCTAATAAGAATAAACCGGATGGAACACCTGATTGGCAAGTTGTTGGAATTTCAACGGGCAGTTATCAAATAGAGGATATTAATGACGAGTTCCTACGCAGAATAAAATCTATCACAGGAAAAGAATCGCAAATAGAGAGTTCCTACGCAGAATAAAATCTATCACAGGAAAAGAATCGCAAATAGATGTCATTGTTTACGAACCAACAATATCAGCGGTATTGATTGAAGTAAATTCTCTTGATTACCTCGTAGATATTTATCAGAGTTCGATTCAATCAGTGTTAGGATGGCATGAAGTCGCACCAGCTTATCAAGGTCCACCAGAACCAACTAAAAATGAGTTTAAAACGAGTGAAGAAAAATTCATTAAAGATCAAGAATAACGAGGAAAATATCCATGGAGTTATATATTTTTTAAATCTGATCCAAACAATAATGATCATTACTTTACCGATTTTGATGGTAAAAGGATCCCACAGATAACTAAATCAACATTTAACTTTATCGTCGACCCCAAGACGCAACGTTCTAGATATATTGTTGATGAAGAATTTTTTAAAATAGTTTTAGATGCTCTTAAGTCTGAATATGATAATCTTTTAATGATTTAAGAACTTTACTTACTTCATTATCACAGCATTATGATCATAATGTAAAACAGCAGATAAAAACTTAAATGGTATCTTATTTGATTTATATATCGTCAATACAAGTATTATAAATTCTGTGACAACACTCAATAATCCTCACACAACTCCAGAACTTAACAATTATTTCTTAATCATTATAAAATAAAAAAATGATTTACAAACATTTATTATACCAGTTCTAAATAACGCTAAAATGAAGAAATCATTAAGTGATCTTATTGGAGAATATTTTTCCGGAAGTAATTGAATCTTGGAGAAAAATAGCCCCACCACCGTCTATACTAAAACATAACACGTTTGGTGCCTGTAGACACATATCGCCAGGCATTGTACACATAACAACAACAATCGCTGTCAATCTCGTTTGCGATGTTGTGGATGGAAATTTTCAAATAGATCTTTCAAAGACAAGCCAGGCCCAGCAAGGGTATATATATATTGTACACATTTTCACCGCGCAATCCGCCCGGATATCTTATTGTATCAGAACCTATCAACCCCGTATACTTGCGTGTTCATAATCCATTATTATCAAGAATACTCTTCAAACTTGCAGAAAATAATAATCACATCTTGGACACAAGAAAGGAAGAGATGAATATAAAGCTGTATGTGAGATCGTAATACGTCAAAATGCGAAACCAAAAAATATCTTTGGTACTTGTCTATGGTACCTGATACATAATGGTTGTTCCGTATACAACACAGTTACAATATATATATATATATATATATATATATATATATATATATATATAGATATATATATATATATATATATATATATATATATATATATATATATATATATAGATATATATATAGATATAGATATAGATATATATAGATATATATATATATATAGATATATATATAGATTATATTATAATATATTATACAACGTTTTCAGTTTCCGCAACTAGTCTATACAAGCTGGTTGTATTTATAGTTTTAGCACGTGTGAAGATAGAAATGTAGAGGTTTATAAACGCAACGTTTTTGTGTTTATTTGTTTGTCGTAACTATGTTTTGTATTTGCCTTTGAAAAAGACTCATTAAGAGTCGAAAGCGCTTAGGCTAGTTAGTTACTAGTTTCGTACTGTTCGTCGTCAGTTTATTGCATCTATTTTAATTAATGCCTGAGAAACGTGATCCCTTGGTGGATCCAGTACGCTTGAGAGGGTTGTTATTCGCCATATGTTTTGTATTCTTTATATATATATATATATATATATATATATATATATATATATATATATATATATATATATATATATATATATATATATATATATATATATATATATATATATATATATAGAGAGAGAGAGAGAGAGAGAGAGAGAGAGAGAGAGAGATAGATAGATAGATATAGATATAGATTACTTAGGTAGAATGTGCAGCAGTTTTCCCAAAGGTTTGGTTTAGCAATTATAATAGTTAATGGCCCCTCATTATCACTTTCATTTTCACTTTCATTTTCATCCGTATTTTCACAATGTTCCCTCAACTGTCTTTTACGAGAGTTTAAAATCTTTTTCTGTTCGTATTCATGAGATAATCCTAACTTGATTTTGTCAATAGCGTTTGAGGAACGTACAAACAATTTTCCCTGATTATCAGTGACTGTTGCCAGAGACATTGGCATTTATCCTTGGATTTCCTTCATAAAGTTGAAATCTGATGAAAGCGTAAATCTGTTTTGTTTTTTCAGTTGTTGTAATGAGTAAAAATCAGCATTAAGATTGTCAACATTGATACCGTTATGTTGTAATTCTTTAATGGCAGAAACAATGGCATTTATATTTTCAGTATTCATTATATAATAAGTATATATTTAATATAAAAATTAGCAAAATATGTACCGCGAATTGACACTCGATCTACCGTTCCAAGTTGATCAGATTAACCTAATGAGGTTCTTGTTCAGACATTTACCCCACCATATAACCTTTAAATATCCGAAATTGAAACTTTAGAGACTCAGAGGGTTTTGTCTGAGCAAGTGTACATGTATACCTCTTCAAGTTCCTAGGACATCAGAAACCGTAACTCAAGGAACTCAAAGGGTTGTTTATGCACGTGTAGGTCTTATTTTAGTGACCAATCAGATATGCATTGCAAGAGTTCTTAGACATCCGTTATCGAAACTCTGAGACTCAAAGGCTGATGGTCTTTGTGACCGAACCTTATTAGGTTTTAGTTTTGCAATTGTGTCTTTAGGAACGGTACCTTGTGTGGGTAACTTTAGTAGGTCACAAGGTCACAATCTCGTATCAGTTCCCGCTACATATTTTGGATGGCACAAACACATAGCATATGATGATGATGATGATGATGATGATGATATGAACAAATGCCATCTTCACATTTGCACACCCAACCACCAATGATCAACTAATGGATGATTGACAAAAAGTCAACCCACCATGTGGTGACATAGTGAGTGGGTGTGCGCACATGAAGATGGGGGCGGAGTCCCAATAGGTTATATTTCTTGGCATAAAATCGCCTCCCCGTAGGCATTGTCGTTCACAGGATTTGATCCCTAACCGGCAGGGTCATAGTTTCCCCACGTTACCAATCGAGCTATACCACCCTTAAGTGCTTAAGATAAAATTAGTTAATATATACTTACCTAAACCACAGACAATCTATACACACCGGTGACCTTTGTGGTATATTTGAGTGTGTTATTTTGTGGTATATTTGAGTGTGTTATTTTGCTGAGACCATGTTGCAGTTTCAGAAGCAACTGTGTGCACAATATTTTAACCTGCCGGTGAGAAATTTTAATCAGATTAATAATATCGCATTATATCGTTGAGTTTTGCGTTAATAACAACAAGTTTAATATCAACAGTTGGTGGATTTCCAAAACATTTATTTGAGTTTCTGTTTATGTTTCTGCGAATAGTAAAATCAGTTTGAGCGTGGTTATCTCATTGTTTATTAATTGGAACTACTTTATCATCAACGTATTTTTTCGTAGCAGCATCAAAATCAGATTCTGGTGTTCTGAGATTGTTAATGACATTATTACTCATGTTGAGAAAATGCACTCATTATACCACCGTTGGCTAGTACGTACATACAATTTTGATCGTCGACATATTTTATGTTTTGCAGCATCACTATCTGCGTTTAGTTTTCCAAGGTCTATAATTTTGTTTGGAATTCGTATAAGTACATCTGGCAGTTTTAAATTGCTTTTCTGTAATCGTCCTTGTTTATCCTGAAAAACAAACACTTCATTTTGACCCACTGTTGCAATAATTAATAAATCGTCAATCTCATGTCTACGCTGATCAAGAGTTGCATATTTAGATAAATCACATTGCTGCTGAGCTTTACCACTTTCATATCTTCCGTAAATATCTACTATTATATTTATCAATGTCTGTTCAAATGTGACAATGTGGTATATTCTTGCACAACTTTATGGGGTGGTTTTATTGATTTTTATATAGCATCTAATACATTAAGTACTTCACGATCACATATTGGTAGATTAGTCAATGTTTGTGTTGGTAACGATGAATACCAAACTGGAGCAGTATTATTGCTGACATAATGAAGAAATTCTTTTGGTGGCATTAATCCATAAGAATCAAAATAAATATTTTCACGTGGATCAATTGCAAATCCAACACAATGGATTCCTGGTCCAGAGATTTTATCGAGATTAATAATACCAGTTTCAATAATATTATGTTGTTTTGGTAATTGATCGCGCATGCAAACATCTCTACAGTTTTTTATTTCTTGATTTTAGCAGCATCGAAAAAATCAAAATTGGACATAAGCGCTATCAATAAACTGTCTCGGGAAGTCTTGGACTTTTTCCATAATATAATATGGGGTCCCTAGCAATCTGAGACCTATTCCCTTTTTTCCATTTTTTTTTGTTCCCTGTCCGGTTGCTTTCTTTAATGCCATTCCTGCAGCGGTTCCAACAGAGCCTTATGCAGCTACTTTTTCAACAGCTGTCATAAGAGTAATATTGACAATCACGCACATTCTCATTTCTGAGTACTGGTGCATCCATGTCAAACGCTAGATCAGATATGCATTTGAACATCTTTATTATATTTGATATCGTCTAACACGAAGACCATCCCTAGAAGTGATGCCACTTCCTGCTATCAGACTAGCGGTTATATTTTTTATTTCTCTGAAAATGGTGCATCAATAGCTTTCATTCCCAGCTGTTTTGCAATCGGTATTGCTTTTGGTGCTATACTTCTAAACAGACCCTGAACAATATCACCTAGTCCATCTCCGTAGGTTGTTTTGTAATTTGTAATTTACTGTCCTGACATTGGTTGTTCAGGTTGAGTACTCTGAACAATCATAATATTATCATAACTATATTTAAGTACATACTCAATCCAGTGTTTTAGTCACTATGGTATTCATCGGTGATTTCATTAATGAGTGACCGATATACATTAATATCCATAATTCCACCAGTAAATAATCGTTTACAAATAACAGTTGCTTCATTGCTGATTTCTTGCGAATTATTACCAGCTAGTTTTCCTCCGATGAGGATTTCTAATCCATCAACATCATCAAGAACGTTATTGGAACAAGTAATTATACCACTCTCTCAACCACTTCCAGTAGAAGGTTCTGACTTTTTTTTCTTCTTTCTCTTTATCCTCATCTCGTCTTCTCCAATCGTCTTTACTGGGAGGAAGACGTTTGCTATCCTTCTTCTTCGTCCACTTTGCTTGATTTCTCTTGCTTTGTTTTTTCTTGTTTTTTTTTGTTGGTTTTTTTTATTGGTTTTTTACGTTCTCTTTCTTTCTTGTTTGGTTGTTGTTTTTTTCTGTCCTTCGATTTGTTTTTTCTTTACTATTCTTGTTCGGATTAAATTATCAATTTCCCAAATATAATTCTGATATAATGGATCACCAGATCTATCTTGTTCAACACTCATACGTATGTGATATAACTATTTTGCCATTGTTTACAGATCTTAATATATTTAGCTTATTCAGGTTTCATTAATTTACCTCTTTGATTAAAACCATCAACAGCAACTTCAACAAATTGATGTAGGATTTTAACGTCGTTCTTAATTGCCTTAACAGTTAGGCATTACTTATATGACCTACTAATTTTGGTTCTGGGGCTAGTGCTTCAATGCCTTCAGGCTGAGCAGCAGCAGCTGACTGAGCCGCTTGACGATGACCAGCAATATGATCAGGCAATGTTTCAAGAGCTTTGTGTGTTGCCTCAGTTTCCGTAACAATTTTCTTTGCTGAATCGACAATCGGTTTAAATAATTGTTCTGCACCTTCTTCAAAATCAACCTGAGACTCCTTACGAGATTGTAGTTGTTGTTTAACTAAATCGCGGGCTGGTAATTACTTTCTAATTGCCTCTAGTCGCTCTAGGGCTAATCTAGCTGAATGTGGTTTTCCAATATTCATTGATTAATAGTATCTATACTGGCTTTCTAATTCATAGCAGTAGGGAGGGCTAATGACCAATACTGAGTGACCAAGCAAGTAAATGAAATTGCATAAAAATTTGAAACAAAATACGTCAAAACTGAGCGATCCCAAACCATTTATTATCAATTCAAGTTAGAGACTTTGGTTTAGCGTTATTAACCTTGTTTTTATGTTTCGTAGGAAGGTTTAGTTTTAGGCAAAATGATGATTCAGCCAAGTCGTCTGTTCGCCCTCCCTGCCGTTGTATGTGATGTAAAGGTGGTTCATGCAAATTCGTGGGACACCGATGTACTTTAGAATTGTCGTCAGATATGTGAAGAATCCAGTCTAAAATGTGATCATATTTTTGGGTGGGTTAGCTAAGTGGCCGTTTGAGGTTGAAAATGTGAATGCAATGTATAAGTTTTAAAAAATCAGTACAAGCTATCCAGTATACATGTTATAGAGTGAGCTGGAAGAAAAACAATAGACATTTATATTACATCTAGAATGATTGCGCTTTGTACTTCAATAGTAAATGCAACTTATTTTAAAAGCTGTAAGACTACAAAATCATGTGTGCCTCATGTGTACCGTTTTAATTGCTTTTATTATCATTTCTTGGAATCTTTGAAATGACAAACATTATTATTTGTTTTGGTCGATACAATCTTTATACCAAGATTCATTCAGTCGCAACCTTTCAAAATAATACTCGCTATTTTGCGATAACCTAATACAGCTACCAAAAATGATATACATTCCTCTACCGCAATTTAGGACCTGTAGCCATGCACTATCACTTATATCATGGCACATGCAAATACATCGTGGAAGGATATAATATGTATTCAATGTTTAAGTGTTGTAATAGGGGACGAGTTTCACTAGTTGCAAATCGCACCACGTTTTGTTTGGGATAGAGTCGCTTCATCTGATTCCAGTCTTGACTTTAGATCAAAACTGGTTTTGAAACTTCTGGAACCACTCTCCACAATAAATAAGTAAAATCTTATGAATAGTGGAATTAGTGTGTATGATTAATGTTGAAAGAAAAATCAATCCATTAAAAGAAATTTTGTTTGATTTTATTTGCTTTTTTTCTTTGATAACAATTTTCATTATATGTCCATATCTATATACTATATTCTTAACAACAATGTTCATTAATATATATATATATATATATATATATATATATATATATATATATATATATATATATATATATATATATATATATATATATATATATATATATATATATATATATATATATATATATACAGTGTTCTTAATAATAATGTTCCGTATTGGTATCTGTCTATATATTGTGTCTATTTTAATGGGGTTTTTATCGTCTAAATTTAGTAACAGGAATGACAAAATATAGGGAATGCGTCTGTTATTTACATTCCCTTTTGGTATTTTCTGTGTTTAATTTTGTTAATTATATACCTGGAACTGATGTGTACCTAAAAAAGTGTGCAATTCCAAAACTTCATTAATAGCAGTATTAGAAATTTCACCTGATGAAGGAGCATCTTTCTGACAATGTTTCAGACATTGGTAGATTTCAAACCAATGCACCTAACCAGCTTTAAATAAATTACAGAATAAAAACTGAACCAATAAATTGTAGGGGATATACTAATAAAATATATTTGCTAAGTTTTCTTATTCCTAAACCAATATAGGTTTCAAGAAGCAGTATGCGACTTTTCATGAACATATTGCCAGCCTGATGCGACTCTTCATGAACATATTGCCAGCCTGATGCGACTTTTAATGAATATATTCCGGCCTGATGCGACTTTTCATGAACATATTGCCAGCTTGATGCGACGTTTCATGAACATATTGCCAGTCTGATGCCTGATAATGAACATATTGCCAGTCTGATGCTGGAGCCTGATGCGACTTTTCATGAACATATTGCCAGCCTGATGCGACTTTTCATGAACATATTGCCAGCCTGATGCGACTTTTCATGAACATATTGCCAGTCTGATGCGACTTTTCATGAACATATTGCCAGCCCGATATTCTTTATTTTTTTAGACATTTTGCCAAGACTCGTGTTTCATATTTGATTAGAATGAACCTAAGACTCAGGGCAAAACCTTAAAAATTTGATATGGTGTAATAAAGATCTGAAAGATGATAAATTAATGTCACCTTCATTTTTTAAGATGCCATTCAATTCCTTTCATTGAATATAAATTTTTAGTATAACTACATAGTTCGTATTTCATTTTCTCGTGAAGATATTGGGATTGAGTTCCGTGTTCAAAATGATAAGGTTGGGTTTTGATTTTGCAGAGAAAAGTACCTTGTCCAAGGAAATGCCATAATCGCTGAAAAGAGCTTACCCACGCTCTCTCTCTCTCTCTCTCTCTCTCTCTCTCTCTCTCTCTCTCTCTCTCTCTCTCTCTCTCTCTCTCTCTCTCTCTCTCTCTCTCTCTCTCTCTCTCTCTCTCTCTCTCTCTCTCTCTCGTATAACTTGTACAGAATGATGGAGATTATGGGGCCTATTGCACGTCCTCGATCCCACAAAAAACACATAACTTGTAACTTCTGCTGAGTTAGTTTTATATCTTCAAACTGCTTCACCTACAATGACGTTCTTTTACGTCCTCCTCTCCCTTACTCTTCTTTATAAGAAGTAATTATGGATCAGAGAGAGAGAGAGAGAGAGAGAGAGAGAGAGATAGAGCCAGGAAACCAGACTTAAAGCAGTGGTGTCGTGCATATTTATAAATATTGTCCAATAAATCCGATAATAAAATGTTCTTTGTCTTTTGCACGTGTTTAATTACTAATTTTATGTGAACATCAGTCTTAATGTATTATATCTCCGGGAAGAAATATTGTGACAAATATCTTCATTTCAAGATAAATTAACCACGCTTTCTTAATCGTAGACTGAATCTGCTCGCCACAGTAAAGGAAACGAAGAAAAGTAAGATGAATGGCAACAATTTGTTACCCACTATATATAACTTACTTTTCCTCTTCTAACCTCTTCCCCTTTCCTCTTGTAACCTCGTCTACTTTACCCAAACCGACACATTCACCATAAACACAAATGGTTTACATGAGCTGGCGGAGTATGTATTCATTATTTTTAACACACATGTAACTATTAAGAAAATCTCAAAACAAAAGAGAATTTTTAACGTGTTGAAAAACTAAATATTGGTCAGTCTGGGTCTGTACTTGCAGACGTTTTACATGCTGACGTTTTACATACTGACGTTTTACATGTTGACATTTGTAACTTTGCTGCCGATGCAATTATTCTTTTGTGAATGAAACACGGACAATTACTATATGGTAAATGTATCATATATTTTCCTTCAAGCAAACAAACGTACATCCGTAAAAGTGGATTATAGCAATATTTTGTTAAATAGACTTTCTCTTGGCATTTTACTGTAATAGAAACAGAACCAGAACACATATTTTTGCGCAGTCCGTCTTATTTATTAACTTTTATTATTTAAAAATAATGATAATTTACAAACCAGTAAACATTTAAACAGTTTTGTTCCAAAATCAAAATAAATGTTATTTTCTTTTCAGATCTAAATGCAATATTTTTCTCAAATTATACTGGTACCTAAGAAAACCTTCTAATCTCGACACATTCATTTTCATGTTACATACATAGATGAGAGATATTCAGCCCCAACCCTTCTAATCTCGACACATCCATTTTCATGTTACATGCTTATATGACAGATATTCATTCCCTAACCCTTCTAATCTCGACACATCTATTTTTATGTTACATATATAGATGACAGATATTCATCCGCTTCTAATCTCGACACATCCATTTTCATGTTACATACATAGATGAGAGATATTCATCCCCTAACCCTTCTAATCTCGACACATCCATTTTTATGTTACATGCATAGATGACAGATATTCATCTCCTAACCCTTCTAATCTCGACACATCCATTTTCATGTTACATGCATAGATGACAGATATTCATCCGCTTCTAATCTCCACACATCCATTTTCATGTTACATGCATATATGACAGATATTCATTCCCTAACCCTTCTAATCTCGACACATCTATTTTTATGTTACATATATAGATGACAGATTCTCATCCGCTTCTAATCTGGACACATTCATTTTCATGTTACATACATAGCTGAGAGATTTTCAGCCCCTAACCCTTCTAATCTCGACACATCCATTTTCATGTTACATACATAGATGACAGATATTCATCCGCTTCTAATCGCGACACATCCATTTTCATGTTACATGCATAAATGACAGATATTCATCCCCTAACCCTTCTAATCTCGACACATCCATTTTCATGTTACATGCATAGATGACAGATATTCATCCCCCTAACCCTTCTAATCTCGACACATCTATTTTCATATTACATACATACATGACAGATATTCATCCGCTTCTAATCTCGACACATCCATTTTCATGTTACATACAAAGATGACAGATATTCATCCGCTTCTAATCTCGACACATCCATTTTCATTTTACATACATAGATGACAGATATTCATCCCCTAACCCTTCTAATCTCCTCACATTCATTTTCATGTTACATGCATAGATGACAGATATTCATCCCCTAACCCTTCTAATCTCGACACATCCATTTTCATATTACATACATAGATGAAAGATATTCATCCGCTTCTAATCTCGACGCATCCATTTTCATATTACATACATAGATGACAGATATTCATCCGCTTCTAATCTCGACACATCCATTTCCATGTTACATACATAGATGACAGATATTCAACCTGACAGAGTATGCAATATCTTTCGTTACAGGGAACATAAGCCCGCCTACCAGTTTCAACTGGAAACCTGTTTTGCAGTTCTAAACTTAATTATATTTATTGATATATTTTTGGAACTGTGTAATAGATTTTTTCCAAATTAAAAACTCTCTTTTAAATAAAGTATTAAAAAGACGTATTGATGTTAGCTGAACAAGTTTGTGTGATGATCTTCTAGTTAATCATTAAACTGACACATAGCTTTGATTTCTCATATACAGATAAACCAAATATCATCTAATAACGGCCAAGTTCACCGTAGACCATATATAAAAGGGTGCATTTTTGACATTCAATATACTTCTGAGAAAATAAAAATTAGTTTTTGTACTCTATCAGATTTCAAACGTCCCCGAATTTCACAAGTACATCTTAAAATCGGTACAATGTAATAATCAAACAGTTTCAGCTGATAGTCAATAGGCAAAAGTAAATTGTATGCATGCTTTTTATATAAATACATACTGTTACGTATTTACTTATAAGTAATTTAATTACTTGCGAGTTACTTTTTTCATTACATGTAATTGCAATGATAACTTCATGATACCTTTATTTACATGATTTTACATTTTATGCGGAATATTCACTTCAGTTCAGTAATTAACCAGTATGGCTGCATTGCATTTTTTGCTGACCTAGATCCTGACCTTGATTCAAAACTGGTAAACAAGTGCTTTTTATTTCTTTCCTGGAGTGAAAATCATTGGTCGTAATCAAGGTCATATTTGACTTGTGTGTCAGTGCTATGTAAACAACTTTTTAATTTTATTCCATCTTATAGATTCGTTCAGTAGAATCAAATTCGTCCGTGGCGTACGTGTCAGCAGGTCCAAGGTCTTACTACGCCGTTCGAATTAATTGACCACGTAACCCATCACGTGATCTAAAACTGCGTTTAAAACTAGAGTTTTCTATTGATTTAATTCAGTCTTAATTTGTACCTATGAGCTCAAAGGTACTTTTGTGTTGGGAATAGTTCCAGTTGAATATTTTTTACTTAAAATCATTTACTCACCCTGGAAATATCTAGAGCTCATTAAAATTCTTGGGCAAATACATTTATTGGAAATTATTCGGAACTCTAAAGCTGGAATATTAATTTTAGTGACTCAACAAGGAACTGTTAACTCGACAACACAAAGCAGGCTACAGAAGATGGCATAGCCTTCCATTTTGGTACTTCATCAGGATTCAAACTTTGAGATATTTAGAACATCTTAGTGATATGACATATTAATTCTATGATTTTTTGGATTAGATTCACAAACAGTAAGTCCTTTTTCATATTTTTACCTTGGTTTCTAGAGAAATAAATTATGTTATTACTTTTTCATTGCTTGTATTCTTCGCTCTTTTCTTTGTTACCTTAGTATTAGCCTAGACATGTAAAAATACCTTTACTGACTATGGGTACTAGATTATTCGAGCATTGGAGAATTTTCCATTATCGATAATATGAGACCAAAATACTTATAATATTTATGTTCATCTTTTGTAAATCCAACAGATTCGGTATTGTTTCCGGGAAAGTCTTACAAAAATATATTTATTGGTATCAGACAATTTTATTTTATGTAAAAATGAATTCATTGGTAAAATTGTGTGAGTAACATGAAATCAAAACCTTTGAAATTTTGAGTTTCTTGTTATGTAAATATTTAGTATATATTTTAGGCAACAAATCTATATTCAAATTAAAATTAAATATTCCATTTCGTTTGACTACTTGATTTAACCTTCGAAAGTAGTTTATAAGGGTCTTTATTATTATGAAATGGATAATAGATCGACTGGTGTCGCTACACCTAACACAGTAGTTTGTAAGGGTCTTTATTATTATGAAATGGATAATAGATCGACTGGTGTCGCTACACCTAAGTAATTTGTAAGGTCTTTATTATTATGAAATGGATAATAGATCGACTGGTGTCGCTACACCTAAGTAATTTGTAAGGGTCTTTATTATTATGAAATGGATAATAGATCGACTGGTGTCGCTACACCTAAGTAGTTTGTAAGGGGTTTTATTTTTATGAAATGGATAATAGATCGACTGGTGTCGCTACACCTAACAAAATAGTTTGTAATAGTCTTTATTATTATGAAATGGATAATAGATCGACTGGTGTCGCTACACCTAACTGTAATTTTTTACATAAACACTTTTCATATGGAATTATACCTTGAAAAGTAAGAACATTCATGTTATGACAATAGTTAACTTTTAAAAATATCAAATTCCCTGACATGTAGGCGTATCACCAAAGAAGATTACATTATGTCCAAACTATTTCTTATAGAAAACCGTTCCCTTGTTCAGCCTTATCAGTGAGTTCATCTATAAATTTGTTTCCATATGATCTTCTCCTGTCTTTGGTATTTTATTTTTCTCTCTTAATAGTTTCCAAGACATTATAACATAAAAAAGGATTGTTTTATCTTTTTTTTTTTTTGGATAATGTCATGCCCATGTTCTAAATTTTGTCACCTACTGTAATTCTAAAAAAGTCATGAAATGTTTCTGCACCGTAATTTTCCTATCCTCTCCAAACCGTTCTTGTTTTGGCCATGTTAAGTTTCTTGAGCTCAAAATTAATAAGCATCATTTCTTCTAAATTGTCAAAGTTAGTTTAAAAATCCGAATCACACACATACACACACACACACACACACACACAGTGAAAATCTATATATTTTGGAGCGGTATATACGCCTTAGTTTAATAATGCTGACGAAAAATACCTGTTCAAAACGGAAATAGGGGATGTTAAATAATTTCTATTTTAATATAAAATTTAGAAAACCGGTCATATCATTTCTATTTGTGTGTGACTGAGCAAGCCAGGGTAAGTCTCAGGCGAGCAAAAAAAATTCACACAGCTTTTTTGAATGAGCTAAGACGGAATATTCTGCTTATTACATGGCCGAGGAAAATACTGATTTTCTTTCACCAAACTACATAGTTGTATATTAAAATATTTTTGAAATACATGCAACATTTCTTTGCATGACAATGATATGTTATAACGTGTCTTGCATATGTAAAAATTATGATATTGCATAAAATCAAGGCAGTCATGCGATAAATAACTGTGTATTTTACATAAGCATATGTTTGTATGAGAGATTTAAATGCGAAAATTTGTCAAGAGGGCGAGTTTTATCAGTTTTGATGAACTGTTTCATCGACAGTGTGAATTTTATGAAACCTTTATAATTTTACAGTATTCCATCTCAGCACACAAATTCCCAACTCCACTTAAATTCATGAGTACTGCACTGGCGAAATTGCGGAAATAAAACGTAGCATAAAACAAACACTAATATATTAGTGTCGACGCCACTAGTGATAATATAATATGATTATACGTCATGAATTAAATATTTCCTTATGTCAACAAAAAACAAACGTAGACGTTCTGTATATTATATATTGTTAAGGTACAGACTTTCGATTTGCATGAATTTATCCACATTACTTGTCAATGCAATTAAAGCTGTATTATTACAACAACAAACTAAGTTCCAAAAGTTACAGTAACTTTAAAACATCATCCATTTCTTATAAATTTGGATTATACATATACTGCATTAGATTGTGAATTTCTTTCCAATCGAACAAACAAATTCAATTTACAATTTGAACTGAGAAAAATTAAAAGTAAACATACAAGCTATTTAGAAAAAACAATAGTTTGGGAAAGAAAGTAATGAGTAAAATATTACATTCGATAGAGTATGAATTCTTTGCAAATTTACACAGGTGTGGCTATAACAGCAATATCGATGAGTGTGATTTACAGAGGGACATGGATTTTAAACTCCTCAGTAAGGAGGATGTATAAAATGTATTAAAATTTTATTAATATAAAAAGGTACCATAAACAGAAAACTAATAAATAAAGATGTGCATATGCAAGATATGTACAAACAGATAAGCAATATATGCAGATTTAGTCAAATATCGACTTCTACGCCTGTTTTCGCAGAGCCTTCAAAGGAAGCCACCACGGTCATGTATGGGAAACTGGTAACAAGTAACTATAGAAACCTACATAAACAACATTTTACCGTCTCTAAAGAGACAGCATTATAATGTTTCTAAAGAGACATTATACTGTTTCTAAAGAGACAACATTACACTGTGTTTACAGAAGCAACATTTTACTGTGTCTACAGAGACAACATTATAGTATGTTTACAGAGACAACATTATAATATGTTTACAGAGACAACATTATACTGTTTCTAAAGAGACAACATTATGCTGGTTTTACAGAGACAACATTATAATATGTTTACAGAGACAACATTATAATATGTTTACAGAGACAACATATTACTGTTTCTAAACAGACAACGTTATCCTGGTTTAAAAGAGACAACATTATAATATGTTTACAGAGATAACATTATAATATGTTTACAGAGACAACATTATACTATATCTAAAGAGAACATTATACTGGTTTTACAGAGACAACATTATAATATGTTTACAGAGACAACATTATACTGTTTCTAAAGAGACAACATTATACTGGTTTTACAGAGACAACATTATAATATATTTACAGAGATAACATTATAATATCTTTACAGAGACAACATTATACTGTTTCTAAAGAGACAACATTATAATATGTTTACAGAGAAAACATTATGATATATTTACAGAGACAACATTAAAATATATCTGCAGAGACATTATTATAATATGTTTACAGAAAAAACATAAAATGTTTACAGAGACAAGATTATACTGTTTCTAAAAAGACAACATTATACTGGTTTTACAGAGACAACATTATAAAATATTTACAGACATAACATTATAATATCTTTACAGAGACAACATTATACTGTTTCTAAATAGACAACATTATACTGGTTTTACAGAGACAACATTATAATATGTTTACAGAGATAACATTATAATATCTTTACAGAGACAACATTATACTGTTTCTAAAGAGACAACATTATACTGCTTTTACAGAGACAACATTATAATAAATTTACAGAGATAACATTATAATATCTTTGCAGAGACAACATATTACTGTTTCTAAACAGACAACGTTATCCTGGTTTAAAAGAGACAACATTATAATATGTTTACAGAGATAATATTATAATATGTTTACAGAGACAACATTATACTATATATCTAAAGAGAACATTATACTGGTTCTACAGAGACAACATTATAATATGTTTATAGAGACAACATTATAATATGTTTACAGAGACAACATTATACTGTTTCTAAAGAGACAACATTATAATATGTTTACAGAGAAAACATTATGATATATTTACAGAGACAACATTAAAATATGTTTGCAGAGACATTATTATAATATGTTTACAGAGAAAACATAAAATGTTTACAGAGACAAGATTATACTGTTTCTAAAAATACAACATTATACTGGTTTTACAGAGACAACATTATAATATATTTACAGACATAACATTGTAATATCTTTACTGAGACAACATTATACTGTTTCTAAAGAGACAACATTATAACATGTTAACAGAGAAAGCATTATAAATATGTTTACAGAGATAACATTATAATATGTATACAGAGACAAAATTATTCTGTTTTTAAAGAGACAACATTATACTGGTTTTACAGACAACATTATAATATGTATACAGAAACAACATTATAATATGTTTACAGAGACAACATTATAATATGCTTATAGAGACAACATTATAATATGTTTGCAGAGAAAGCATTATAATATTTATAATATGTTTATAGAGACATTAAAATATGTTTACAGAGACAACATTTTAATATGTTTACAGAGACAACATTATAATATGTTTACAGAGACAACATTATAATATGTTTACAGAGACAACATTTTACTGGTTTTACAGAGTCAACATTTTAATATGTTTACAGAGACAACATTATAATATGTTTACAGAGACAACATTTTAATATGTTTACAGAGACAACATTATAATATGTTTACAGAGACAACATTATGATATGTTTACAGAGACAACATTATAATATGCTTATAGAGACAACATTATAATATGTTTGCAGAGAAAGCATTATAATATTTATAATATGTTTATAGAGACATTAAAATATGTTTACAGAGACAACATTTTACTGGTTTTACAGAGTCAACATTATAATATGTTTACAGAGAAAGCATTATAATTATAGTATCCAGGAAGAAATCCTTTTGTAAATTATGTATAAAATTCAAGTCTATTTCGAAGAGTCATATCAGGGCAATTTTGTATTTTCAGATAAGAAAGAATTTGAGAAATACGAAATCAAATACAGTACACAAAAGTAAATTAAATATGCTCCGCTGTTAATGTATGAATGAATAATTTTTCCTGTAACAAAATTGTATAGTCTTCTACTTGACCTCAGGTCACAATAAACATTTTATATAAAAAAAATACCTGATGGAAAATAACCTTGAATAAAGTTCTTAATGTCTTGTTACGAGTCTATGATGTTAAAATAAGTGAAGAATATAATTAAAGATAACAAGCTTTGTAACATTTAACAAATAATTTATTTCCCTACAATGCAAAGTGAACATGAGAAAAAGAACTTGTTGTATTGCGAATTATATCCCAAAAAATCCAATAATTACAAACAATGATCCTAGTAATTTAATGAACTGAATAAAATTCAGTGAGTCCAGAATCAATCCAAAATATGAACGCGATGAAGTTTCTGTTATAGTTCCTTGTGTGTTCATGTACCAACAGGTTATCGTTGAATCACATAATATAATTTTACGAGTGAATACATAAATTCCATTGAATGTTTCTATCCAAGAATTTTATCAGAGCACTTTTGTATTTCCAGAGAAAATAATCACTTGAATTAAATATTTTAAGAAATAAAATTCAGCCAAACTGACCACGATATAATACAACATGACAGTTCTAGATGTTAAAGAACGACTGATAAAATGATATCAATTACAATATGTATAGTTCTCTACTTGACCTTGGATCACATTTACCATTTTCTATAAAAAAACAACCCCACTACTAATGGAAAAACTTCCAAAATGATCCTGATGTTTACAAGGTAAAAACAATAACCTGTAAAATTCCAAAACCTTGAACCAAACAAACATATTTCCATCATCTATTAATAATAAAAATGATCTTAAGCCAATACATTTGGCTGTGGTTTAGTTTATAATAAACAAAAACAAAAAAGAATCAATTTAGGACAAGCAGAAAAAACCTCAGTTTTTGACACTGTCAAGTCCAGCATACACTGCTACATTACAATAGCATGCAATCAGTGGCGTCACTAGGGGTTTGCAGGGGATGGGGTGCGGACAGTACCTGATGACACCATCAGAGAAGGTGACACCAAAATGACTGTCTATAAAATTTTGAATTTTTTACATAAAGAAGGCCCATGGGAGTGACACCAAGAGTTACCGTACTGGACTATCTATAAAAGGTTTGATTTTTTTGTGCAGGAAGAAGGTCCATGGGGGTGACACCATAAGTTACCATACTGAGTGACACAAAAGGGTTAAACTAGTAGAGTTATTACAATTAAGAATGTTTAAGGAAATCTGATCGGTAAGTTTGAGATTGATATATGCTTGTATGTTTGGGGGCGCTGCTGAATATTAAAACGATATGTGTCTAAGTCACGTTTAAATCGTATGGTGATGTTGATAATATTTTTGTAAACTCCATTCCTAGTCGTTTAAGAGGTTTATGGGACGTATATAACTAATATCTATCACTGTATGTTTAAAAATATTATAGACAGTTTCTAGTGTGGAAATATTCATGTTAAATAAATTTCAGTCATTGACCAATACATTCCAAAGTATTTCACTAACAAAATATTTCTCACGTCGTACATGAAAGCTATATTTATTTTATATCCATTTATTATCAGCTGTATGAACCATTTTGATTCGTTTAACAAATACAATACAATTACTGACGATTGGCAATGTAAACCCTTTTAAAAGTATCGAATTTGAAAACAGATTGTTAAATATGACACATAAAAGTTAACCTTTAGCCTTGACAATATATAAACAAGCTTCCAGAATCAACCTAACATGAACGGGGGAGAAAAGTTACACTATTATTCCTTTATTAAGTAAAGAGACGAAAATACCTGTTTATTATGAAAGTATATCTAAAGAGTGGTAGCACAAGGGATCATGCAATTAACATTTTAAAAGTCTTGTATCATGTTATCTTATTATATATATATATATATATATATATATATATATATATATATATATATATATATATATGTGTGTGTGTATGTATGAATGTATATATATATATATATATATATATATATATATATGTATATATATATATATATATATATATATCTATATATATATATATGTGTGTGTATGTATGAATGTATACATATATATATATATATATATATATATATATATATATATATATATATATATATATATATATATATATATATACAGAGAGAGATTCCCATTTACAATGTAAAAGACGATATTTATTCTAAAACAGACAACAAGCAACATTTTTCCAAGTCCAATTTATCTTCAAAGATAATTGATAACGGACTTGACCTTCTATACGAGTACAGTTGTCAAGTTTCATGACTGATAACGTCTTTCTATATCAGACCTCTGGATAGTTATTGCAATTAACTGTTTCGTGGCGGTACATTGTGGAAACTGTAGACACTGAATGATACGATGTTGTATATGTTTCTGTTTCAGATACTTTTATTGACAGGGTGAAATATATACTGCTTGGTTTACATACAGTTAATGACACGATGAAATATATGTTGTTTGTTTTACGTACATTGATAAAATTGAAAGGCTGTTGTTTTACATACATTGAATCATACCATAAAAATTAAATGTTGCTTTTCAACTATTTAACGATACAATTATATATATATATATATATATATATATATATATATATATATATATATATATATATATATATATATATATATAGATGCAATAAACTGACGACGAACAGTACGAAACTAGTAACTAACTAGCCTAAGGGCTTTCGACTCTTAATGAGTCTTTTTCAAAGGCAAATACAAAACATAGTTACGACAAACAAATAAACACAAAAACGTTGTGTTTGTAAACCTCTACATTTCTGTCTTCACATGTGCCAAAACTATAAATACAACGAGCTTGTATAGACTAGTTGCGGAAACTGAAAACGTTGTATAATTCCCTAAAAGTCTACAAGCCAAAGCGACATCTATTTTTACTTTGTGTACATATGTAACGCAGATTATATCCCGGATATTTGATTCTATACCGGTTATTCTTATAGTAAAAATTGAAGGATAATAAGAAGATTTAGAAAATGTTAAATTCTACTAGTGCATAGTTTTCATTTTCTAGTCTTCTTGGTTTAGACCGCTTGGTTTCAATGTTCTAAGGCGGCGTATCCAGTATGATTCCTTTTCCTTCCTGGTTTCGGAACTCCAGCTGTGGTTGTTAGCAATAGCGATAAGTATTATATCACTGAAAGTGTGGCCAGGGGAGGAGAAGTGTTCTGCGACCGGGCTTCTGTACAGCTTTTTTGTCATCCAATCAGATCTATGAAGATTTATCCTTTTGTGTAGCTTTTCAGTTTCTCCGACTTACTGAAGGCCACAGATCTTACATGTGATGAGATAAATCACATTCTCTGTTTTGCTCGTTTTGTTTGGACCATGTATGTTTAGTTTTTCTTTAGTCACTGTGCTAGTGAATGTCTTGGTCTCTATCATATGTTGACATATCTCAACATTTTTTACTATAAGAATAACCGGTATAGAATCAAATATCCGGTATATAATCTGCGTTACATATGTACAAAAAGTAAAAATAGATGTCGGTTTGGCTTGTAGACTTTTAGGGAATTAAACAACGTTTTCAGTTTCCGCAACTAGTCTATACAAGCTGGTTGTATTTATAGTTTTAGCATATGTAAAGACAGCCATGTAGAGGTTTACAAACACAACTTTTTTGTGTTTATTTGTTTGTCGTATATATGTTTTGTATTTGCTTTTGAAAAAGACTCATTAAGAGTCGAAAGCGCTTACGCTAGTTAGTTACTAGTTTGGTACTGTTCGTCGTCAGTTTATTGCATCTATTTTAATTAATCCCTGACAAACGTGATCCCTTGGTGGATCCAGTACGCTTGAAAGGGTTGTTATTCGCCATATGACTTGTATTCTTTATATATATATATATATATATATATATATATATATATATATATATATATGATTTGCATTCTTTATATATATATATATATATATATATATATATATATATATATATATATATATATATATATATATGATTTGTATTCTTTATATATATATATATATATATATATATATATATATATATATATATATATATATATATATATATATATATATATATATATATATATATGATGAAATATATACTGTTTTATATATATTGAATCATACGAAAAAATTTAAGGTTGTTGCTTTGCAGACATTAAATGGCACGATAAAATATATGTTATTGTTTTACGCATATTGAATGATACGATGAAAATTAAAGGTTGTTGTTTTACATTCTTTGAATTATACGATGACATGTTGTTTTACGTGCACTGAATAATACGATGAAATATATGTTGTTTTGTTTTGCACTGAATGATATAATAAATATTTAGGGTTTTATACGTACGAATACAAGAGAATAAACTTTAAAATATACTTTACAAAATAAAAAATACAATTCTTTCAATTAATTAATGTCCTTTATTATTTTGAAACAAGTAAGTGTTTGAATTTTCAAAATGAGCTGAATAGAAAAGCGAGAATGTTGCGGCTTGAAGGTTGAATTCTCTATACTGTGCATTGATTGAACCATGCTAGTCCTCAAACATAATTATAGGATAGAAAATATCGTGACAAAATGTCCAAAAGCAATAAATAAATTGTTTTGATAAGAGGCTCATTTCAGGATTTAAACAGATGTTTACATAGAACATTTTGTAACAAACGAAAGGATTCAAAATATAATTCATCATTCTCACTGTTATTTGCAAGATTTACCATTAGTGTCTATATCACAATGACGGATGACTAGCAAATTCAGTCTGAAGACAATATTATGTCTGATTTAACACAGTATAATGTTGGTTCTGTAAAACGAGCATAATGTTGTCTCTTTAGAAACAATATAATGTTGTCTCTGTAAACACACAATAATGTTGTCTCTGTAAGCACCGTATAATGTTGCCTCTGTAAACACATTATAATGTTGTCTCTTTAGAAACTGTATCATGTTGTCTAACAAAAGACCGTTGGCACATCAACAATTTACGGGCCATTACAGGCACATCAACATTTTCAGCTTTGGACCTAATTTGGATTTCCATTAAAGTTTTCTCGGAACTTTAATAATTAGGATATGTGTCTGCAGTTCTAGATTCATTTGCAATATAATTTGCAATACCATTTCACTTTGCATTCAAGGACAATAAATTATATTTTGAAATTTATAAGGCAATGAGCAAAATATTATATTAGATAGACTATGATTTCTTTAAAAATTTAAACAGGTGTGGCTATAACAGCAATATCGATGAGTGAGATTTACAGAGGGACATGGATTTTAAACTCCTCAGTAAGGAAGATATATAAAATGTATTAAATTCTACTAATATAATAAGGTTAAAAAAAAGATAAAACTAATAAATAAAGATGTGCATATGCAAGATATGTACAAACAGATAAGCAATATATGCAGACTTAGTCAAATATCGACTTGTTAGACTTCTGTTTTCGCTGAGCCTTCAAAGGAAGCCACCACGGTCATGTATGGGAAAATGGTAACAAGTAACTATAGAAACCTACTGTTTTTCTGTTCAAGAAAATGTATTTTGTGAGCTGATTAAAGAAACAAGATTATAATGTGTCTAAAAGGACAATATTATACAATGATTAAAGAGACATCACTTTACTGTGATTAATTTAAAGAGACAACATTTAATAAGTTTAATGAGACAACATTATACTGTGATTAAGACATTATACTTTTTCTAAAGAGACATCATTATACTTTGTTTACAGAGACAACATTATACTTTGTTTACAGAGACAACATTATACTTTGTTTACAGAGACAACATTATATTATGTTAATGAGACATTATACTATTTCTAAAGAGACAACAATATACTTTCTTTACAGAGAGAGCATATACTGCGTTAAAGCTGACACAAGATTGTCTTCTAACTGAATTTGCTTGTTCAAAGTGTATAAAAGCTGGGAAAAAGTTCAATTTCTTCTCTTAAGATGCTAAGTTTAGCAGATTTTGAAAAAGTTATCTATATGGATGAAAACAATATTTTGCATTCAAACATTCATAAAATTAAACATTTTCCTCATTCCATGAACACAAAGTAAATGTATTTTCTCACTAGGAACTGAATAGATTCATTGGATATGCTCTAAATAAAGTGTAAATCATATCATCTTCTGTGAATTGTGATTTAAATAATTGATTTTATCTCGGGTCAGCTGACTTTAAACCATTTTATGTAGCTTGTAGCTTCATTGTATCTATTGTAATGTCAGCGTTTTTCGTCTTCTTGATTGATGTAAGTCCATCTGAAAAGCAGATGTTGGGAATGATGTATCGCTATGTTGTCACGTTCATATCGGCTTCAACAGCGACAGCCGTAGTTGTTCAAATATGAATGCTGCTACCAGTACACTCTTTATAAAAATATAAGGCGTAGTTGCCACTTTCAAATCTGAAACTTAATGCTATCTAAATAAGCCAAAAGTTTTATATGTAATTAGCTGCCGCTCTACAGTTTCGTATTTTGCATAGCGTTAGAATTTAAAAAAAATTTCTTCGGGTGTCCTCACTGTTTATACTGGGTACTTTAAAAAGACCTTGTATATCTTAGGTATTGTTCAAAGGACCTTTAATTCTCTTTATTTTGGTGTATGTTTGATGTATGGAGTATACAACTTGGACATATTCCAGGAGTGCATCTTTCAAAAACTCCTAGTTTCACTTGCTCATTTTCACTTCCTGGACTTCAAAAGTAAATTGTAATATATGTATGTATGTATGTATGTATGTATGTATGTATGTATGTATGTATGTATGTATGTATGTATGTATGTATGTATGTATGTATGTATGTATGTATGTATGTATGTATGTATGTATGTATGTATGTATGTGTGTGTGTTTGTGTGGGGGGGTGGGGGTGGGGGGGGTGGATGTGTGGTAATTAATCCATTGCACTTTCAGAAACTGGTATTGCCAAAAGTCATTTTCCTTTTTTTTAATATGTGCTAAAGATAGCATACTTTAGACTAATTCAGGCTGAAATATTTAACACAAGGGAGCAGTATTTTTAATTATTAGTGTTCTTCGATTATGTTCAATTTCCTTAAGTGCAATGTCCAAAGACAAAATGTCAGCCACGTTATTTTAAAATAGCATAGAGATATTCCAACATTATCTCCACTGTGCTTCTTTCAAATGCAAACAACTTTACTTTATCTACTTCACTCTCATAAGTATATTATAAGTTGTGAGCGGCCCCCTTAACTGTTCAGGAAGTTGTATTTTTGACAAGGACGATAATTTCCTGGTTTTAGTTTTTCATAATAAAGAATAATACTCCATTAATGTATAGTATCATATTGATAATAATTAGACATAGTGTGGTGGAAAAAAAAATAAGATTATACAGCCATTGAACACCATTGAATCAACGCTCTCTGCTGCTAAATGGATGGTATAAGGGAAGTAACAAAAATATACTGTACAATATAAACCTGTGAGGTTATAGCCCTATCAGAGCCACATATCCAGCTGATTCAAGATCCGAGTCCAGTGAATAAACAATAATTTAAATGTATTTGCAAATTTCTACAAAATGTTATTATCATCAAAAAATCTCTCCCAATCTCGTAAGCAGCAGAGAGGCTAAACCCTACAACTTTCTAGAGACCTTATTTTTGAAAATTAAGGGTTCCTACGAAGGCTGAGGCTGGACCCTACAACCTTCTAGAGATCTTTTGTTGAAAATTAAGGGTTCCTACGAAGACTGAGAATAAAAGTTTTTGCCTTAATAGTAAAACATTCTCTAATTGACCAGATTTTTTTTTGCTCGATTTATTCACAATCTGGTCACTATGCGTATGTATTCAGCCTCTCTGCTGCTATAAATTAACCAAAGTTTTTATCTAAACCTACACGATACCTTGATCTATTAGCATATAAATTTATCGTTAAAATTCCGAAAGGAACAGTTTGAGCTCTAGAAAAGAAATTTTTTAATTTAATCATATCCATATCCCCTGAACGCGAAGTATAATAAATATTTTGCAAAGTGTAATTATCTACGCCATTAAACACAACCAAGATATTACAGTTATCTCTGATCACCTTAGGTATCTGCGTAAGTAACATAAATCACATCAGTATTTTTATGTCTTCCTCGAGAAAATATTCTTGCTGGATTGGATTGTTTCTCCAGCATCACATCATCATACACTACGAGATTATTAATTAATCATCTAAGTTATCTACGGATGAAGCTTCATCAATATCGGTAATAAAATCAATGATATCAATTTTGCCCAGTAATTTTGCATTTTGATTAAAATCTTTAAGTACTTCGTAACATCGTTGATCATGTACAGATGACGCTACTAAATACAACTTATTCAAACTGAGCCATCGCATTATCAAATTAAGCAATAATTGTGTCTTTCCACTTCCGGACGGACCTATTATGATCATTCTGATAGAATTTGGTAACACCGGATAGTGCCTTACTGGCTCTTGTTTTCGTTTCGCAGAAAAGTCAGTTATATCCATATAATAATGATATGAGTTTATATTGTGCTCGATGTAGAGCAACAACCCCCACAGGTGGTTTGACAACGATAACAAAAAAGGAAACGCGCACTCACAGGCAAGTGTGCAACATGTGGTACAAGCAAATATAAATTTATTTCCGCGTCGCGTGGTGGTGATATAGCCGCTTCGTTAGGGAAATTGCCAAGGAACTCCATGGGCAAAATACCCTGGTGAGAAACACCTTCCCGGATATAATTATTGTGGTCCTGGAACTCGTCTCGATATTAGACTCGATAACCAAGATCGACCAAGACCAGGAGAGATTCCAGTAAATAAAATTGATCAAGCATATTACACTCATGATGTAGCGTATAAAAATCCTGATTTCCAACAACGGCATCTCGCAGATGTGAAATTGATTCACACGTTAAATTCTATAGCTAATAAACCTCTCAGAGAATCTCTCGCTAGCTTCCTAATAAAATCTGCTATGAAAGGTAAAATAATGATAGGGGGCTGGTAATTAATCATTTGATTATTATAATGGAATATGTTTATTATTCTCCGAGAGAGTATTGGCGAGGTAAGGCAGCGATTAGCAAACTTGCCGCTTCAGCAAAAGTTTCACGTGATGTTTCTGCATCGTGGTTAGCACGACAGGCAATATGGCAAATCTTTCTAAATCCACCTAAAAAATTCAATCCACACATTTCGATGTCACTGCTTCTAACGAAGTTCATCAAGAGGATATCTTGTTTTTGCCACACGATATCATTTAAACAGGTAGACGTCAACACACATACAGATACATTTTAACCGTAGTTGACGTTGCTAGCAGATATAAAGAAGCGGAGCCGCTATCAACAAAGACATCATCTGAAGTTGCATTTGCGTTCAAACGAA
Organism: Potamilus streckersoni; assembly: GCA_016746295.1. Lineage (NCBI taxonomy): Eukaryota > Metazoa > Mollusca > Bivalvia > Unionida > Unionidae > Potamilus > Potamilus streckersoni. The sequence goes on along the minus strand of JAEAOA010000947.1, from coordinate 1,140,014 downwards.
TTTATCAGCAAGGACCATTACAATGGCCAAAACTACTACAGGTTGATCCTTGCAAAGTATTTCCTGGTGCAGTATCATCGTTGATGAACAAGCACAACGTTAAAATCAGACGAGGACACACGGACATTCATCGTGATCAGGCAATCGTTGGACGATTTAATCGAACACTTGCTGAACGGTTTTTCGGGTATCAATATGCAAAGGAAATATCTGCCGACTTTAAGACATAGGATAGATATCGTGAATGGGTTGCGAGGTTAACGAGTGTGATAGCTGCGCTGAATAATGAAGTTGCTCGTGCAACTTCTATGAAACCGTCTGCGATCAAAAAAAAATATATACCGATAAAATGTAAATCTATTTCTCAACCAGTACTATGCAATGTTACGGTTAGATATTTATACGAACCTGGCGAACTCGAAGGAGGCAGAAAAAGGGCAACTGATCCTATTTGGAGCGTGACCACACACAAAATATCTAGCATGGTAAGGTCCACGTATAGACCTGCAAACTACAGATTAGATTCAACTGCTCGTCGGCGTGGATTTGTACGCGAACAATTACAAATAATTCCTGAGGATACGCAATTACCACCGAGTATACTTTTATAAACACACAGCCCCTCGACGTCGATTACACTCCAAACAGGTCAGCATCACATTTTTGCGTGTGTGACCGATACTACTATTAATTCTATCATCGGTAAGTTGTCTTGGGTTATTGCTTGAATACTGCCACAACATTATTGCGTTACAATTTACACATAGATTATTTTGTCGTTGTTTTAGCGTAATAATGAACTCAGTATCTATATCAAACTCGCGATTATTTTTTTTATTGCACTGCATATAGCTCACTAAATGTTTATTAACATCGACGCTGTTAGTGATTTCTTCTGTTAATACGCAATCCATGCTAACCCGTTTTAGTTGTGATATTCTTCTAACTCTAGATACTGCGAGATTGACTAGATTTGACCACTCAATACGATCATCCACGATCTAAACTTTAGTATCAGTGATAGTTAATCCCTGCGACGAATGAATCGTTACAGCGTATCTGAACGTCCATGGCGATTTATCAATTTTTATCGCGCTCTCGACATCATCAACAACGACAAGGACAATATCATTTAACACAAGATTATGTATTCAGACACTTTCAGTGTCTACACTAGGAATCTCAACATCAACATTCTGTTGTCTAGTATCTGCTGGGCGACAACACAACGGTACAGGTAAAGTTGGGAAATTTTCCTTGTATAACGCACATAATTTCTTTTGCAGTTCGTCACTATTTTTCTAATGGCAACTATTAAATCAGCAGGTTTCCATAAGGTCCAAAAATCATTCATGGCTGTTTCAGGAATTATCTCACGCATTACTTCACACTGTATTTTATCTGGTTGTATTTGTATTAATATTTTAAATTCTTTCAGCGACTCATCAACAGATCTATGATCATCAGATATTTCTTCGTAATAATCTGCAAATGTTTTCAGCCACTCATGTGGAGACTGCCCAACAAAGGGTGGTGGTTGACCATGATCACCACACATATTCTTTAGTAACAGCCAATCAAGAAATATTTGGAATACCTCCAGAGGCACCGTGCATATCTCGTCCCATATGATAATTTTAGGTATATATTTTTCACCCATTCGTGATGGGGTCCACGTATATCCACATCATCTAAAGAAACTATGATATGTACACGATTTATACCTCTTTGCTTTGTGTCCCTGGCAAGCTTGTGCTTTGGTGTCAAAACAATCATATCTAAACTCATGAATAAGTTGATCGTGCGTATTGTTTTACCTGAACCTCTACACCCATTTATGTAAACGGTCTTTGGTCTAGATACAAGATCATACACGGATGGCGCAGATGATTTTGATACTTGATTATTTTTGTAATATATTTCCTCAATTTCAACATCGGCAGATTCACAATAACTAAATATATTTTCTTGTTTTATCCTCCACGTTCCCCATTCACCATTACCGAGATTTAATGAATCTTTATATTTTTTATGTACATAAAATGAATCTGTCGCAACTCTAACAGTATAACGAGAAAATCTGTTTATCATCGATAATAGATTTATCGAAACATAAGCTAGCATCGAAGATCTCAGATGAATAAACTGCGGTGACTCGCCATCAGTATAGCTCACAATGATAGCTAAATCTGTTTTGTCTGATAAATAGGCATTACATCGGTTTATAAATGTGTTTTTCTTTCATCGTATCAGAAATTATGAAATCGAGTTCAGCATCGTCCATGATCAATCTTGTACAAGTTCGTCTATGATCATGTGATCCTCTTTGTGTAAACTATTTCTGACAAGATCTTTTGCATCGTATTTAGCATCAAATACATCAGGTTCTCGCAACCAAACTTGCTTTTGCACGAGATATGATATAATAGCTTCAGATACTTTCAATGATATCAAAACTTCAGCATCAAGCATATACCGCAATAGCATTATTGGAACCCACCATTTCTCTAGGAATGTTTTCCCACCCACCCATAAACAATCTTCTCTAAACTCAAATGATTCTACATGAGCAAATCCTGTTAGCTCAAACTCTGGTAAGGGTCCGTTTATCGCAACCCTGGTCATGTCATGTGTAGGATGTCCAAATTTCTTAAAGTATTTAGAACACTCTCCATATCCAAGAAACCTCCCAGTATAACACGCTACCATATCAACTGAGATAACATCGTTGTAATTATATTTAGTATTCCACAATCCACCGTGCCCGTATTTGTTGCAACTTCTCACGACATCTTCAAGAAAAGGCACTGTACAGCAATTACTTAGTAGTTGTTTAACTTTGACATCGTCAGAATTATATTTCAGCGCAAGTTTTTCCATTTCTTTATAAAGAGATTCTGTACGATAAATATCACCGTTAGACCGTACAAACTGATCATAATGATCACATTCAGAACTCTGAAACAACCACACAGAAACAGTGTCACTTTTGCTAATATCACCGATGGCATCGAATACATCATCGTGGTAAACTTTAACCATTCTTTCTCGTGGAAATACAGTTACAGCATTAGTTAGTCCATGCACGTGCGTTATGATCAACGATTGTTATAGGGTTTCCATTTTTTATATATTTTGGTTTGTAAAAATCTCTCCGGTTAATGTCTTCACTGCTACTGGAAATCTTAATAACTTTTCTAGCTCAGCAACGTCACTGATGGACGCTCCAGTGTATTTAACTTTTTCAGTCCACATATTTATTTTTTGCGCATTAAATCTGTTTAACCGTTTCCCCGTATCGCGTTTGTGAAGTGTTCTATTACTCGCTCAGGCACACAGTTTATCCTCAACAATTTCATTTTCTTGAGATCCTTTACGTCAGGTTTATCATGTAACGGATAGAGTGCGTACACAGCAGCAGTTACTGGATAAGATCGCTCATAATACGGCTTGTCTATTCCCGTCAGTATTCCTGGTTTGGAACTTTTACCAAGGATAATATTATTCCATCACGTTTGAATGGATTCGCGCTTGTCTCGGATGATCCAAATATCATCCTCTTTATTTACAATAATTTTACTAGAATAATATATTTCCGAACATCGAGGTTGTCAATGATTTCTCTTGTTCGTTTGTCATTCATAACAATCCTGAATGTGGACCACACATGAACTGCATCATCTTCGCTGAACTCCTTCTTGGCTTCACGGATGCGTTTTGTTATATCAGAATTCGTTGAAGCTAGATCTTGCATCGAGAAACCAAATTTGTATAGTTTGTCAAGATCAAATCTAGCGATGGCAGGCTCAATTGCGGTTAATTCCTGCATATTATAATTAAGGCAAATATGTGTCTAAATTAAAGTGTTAATCAAATATATATGATTCAACCAAATCACTATTGCCGCTGGCTTAAGATTGGTTATACATCTCCATGTAACAAAAATTGCGTAAACGAGTTCTGCACTTATCACATGCGATGCGTTAATAACGGGAGTCTCGGACCTAAACCGTGTATACAGTGTGGTGTTGGTGTGCGAGGAAAAACGCACCTTTTTGCGCAATGTGGTAGTAAAAGATACAAGGAGTCGAAAAGATATTACGATAACAAATATAACTCTGAATTTATTATAAAGCGCGAAGAAGACTATCTAGCTAGATTTTTAAAACAATGATTTAAACAAATAGTATATTATATTAAATGAGTTTGTGTCACATCTAATCCTAACCAAATTATGAAGCAAATCGTAATGGTATTATTGGAAACTGCAGATTAAAAAAACCTGTAGGTAGTGTGAGCAATGCTGGTTATCTTGCGTTTACAATCAGCGGAAAAATCATCTATCATTAGATTTGTGATCGAGTGTTTTTTGGGACCGATCAAAGATGGGTATATAGTTGACCACATAAACGGCGAAAAACTTAACAACTCACTTCAAAATTTACGTATTACCACGCAAAGTGAAAACTGCAGATCTGGAACCACAAATTTTGCAAGATATACTGTAAAACCTGTTAAATCAGTGAATGCATCGTCTAGAGAAGAAATTATGTTCAATTCCATTTATTCCGCTAGTAAACATTTTAACATAGCACCACCGTCAGTGAAACGTTCCGCTGATAGTGTTATTAGATCTACTTGTTCCTTAAAATTTGAGCAAACTATTATGTTCAAGTACCTAGATGATCAAGGGAGATAACCAAGACAAGCATAAAACTTTTCAGTATTGCGCTTGGTTCAATAATCAACAAACCTCAGATTACCATAGAAAGACAAATTATAATATCATTATAAAATGTATAGATCTGTCCTCATGTTAACAAAGTCTCAGATTAACAAAAACAACGATATACCATAGGATAAATCATTATGAAATGTATAAATTCGTCCTCATATTAATAAAGTCTCAGATTAACAAGGGCAACAAAGTAACATTTACAACTTGATAACCCTGCTAGTGGTCTTATTCAATGATAATAGGCAACTTTCCACATGTGGCAATCAGAGTAACTAACAAAAATACTGTATTTATCATTTACATAAACTCTGCGTACATCCTGTACTGTATTCGTCGCTTACATAAACTCCGCGGACTGGTTTTGCAAAGTGTATTGCAAGCAATTCATAATTTATCGTCTAGTGATTGGCCGGTCGGTCTGTATTGATTTTTCCAACAGAGAATTCCTCGTGTTTACAATGAGACTGAAGCTTCTGTTTAAGAGAAATTGGCTATATAATAAACACGCGTATTATATGCGACTCTATCATGATAATATATAATGCCTGTAGATTCGCTTATCATGTGAGGGGCTGTATATTGCATATTTATGTGATTGTGCTACGTAGACTTAGATAAGTAACAGCAAATAGTGAAAATACGTAGATTTAGATAAGTAACAGCGAAAATGTATTATAAGCGGTAGCAGTCTATTACGCAAATCTTGTAGCTAATTGCGCATGTGTAAAGCTATTGTAAGAACACATAACATCCGCTTTGTCAAACGGCTTAATTCGCATGGATTTAGTATTATTCGTGTTATGCAGAATTATATATATTTTCTGGAAACTGGAAAAATAAAATACCAGAAACTGTGGTTTTTGTTACTTTTAGGACTACTGTGGTTTAGGTAAGAATATATTAACTAATTTTTCTTGAACAGATAAATGCGTCCGTCGCTCGATTTGTAACTTGGAAAAGCTGCGGTTATTGCGATTGGCGTTCGAATCCTGTGAAAGGCAATTTGTCTATGGGGGTGATTTTATACCCACAAAAAATTATCTATTTAGTGGGGTCCCGGGTAAGTCCTCGAAATTCAACAAACAAATCATACTCCTCACTATGTACATCACATAGAGAACGATATTTTGCGCTCTCTATGTGTCGCCATAGCAGAGAGTATGGTGCGTTTGTTGGACGTAGATCAGATTACCCCGCCGTAGGTGTTTTTTTGTGTATATGTTATGTGCCGTCCCTAATTAAAAAATCAACCACATGGCCATCGGTGAATATATTCATGTTTATTAATCAGTTTATGTATAACATCTGAACTTGCGCGGATGGCAAAAGGGCAACTTCGGAGTCACAAAGGTCAAAATGTGCCGTCCCTAATTCAAAAATCGACCACATGCCCATCTGTAAATATAATTATGTTCATCAAACATAACCATTTAGTATATAATTGTATATAACCATTTTCATCTTTTAAAAATCCTCTTTATGAGGACAAGCATTTTTATTGTTTTTTTCACATCATTTTCAACTAATTTATCTTTCGGCGATATAGGACAATTCGTCTTATAGTTAGAAATTTCGTCTTGGGGTGTCACCAACGCTGGTCAATTTTTGTGTTATATTATAATATATTATATATATATATATATATATATATATATATATATATATATATATATATATATATATATATATATATATATATATATATATATATATATATATATATATATATATATATATATATATATATATATATATATTAATGAATACTGAAAATATAAATGCCATTGTTTCTGCTATTAAAAAATTTCAACATAACGATATCAATGTGTTCTTAATGCTGACAAAATTCTATGTGATTTTGACACGTTACAACAATTAAAAAACCAAAACAGATTTACGCTATTTTCTGATCATAAATTTATGAAGGACATCAAACAGAGTATGTTAAAGTCACTGGCAACAGTCACTAATAATCAGGTAAAATTGATTGTGCCTCTCTCAAACGCTATTGACAAAATCAAGTTAGAATTATCTCATGAATACGAACAGAAAGATTTTATGAACTTTCGCATAAGATAGTTAATGGAACATTGTGAGAATATTGATAAAAAGTGATGATGAAAATTCTTGACCATTAACTGCTATAATTTCTAATCCAAACCCTTGGGACAACAAATGCATATTCTACCTAAATATATATATATATATATATATATATATATATATATATATATATATATATATATATATATATATATATATATATATATATATATATATATATATATATTGTAACTGTATTGTATACGGACCAACCATTATGTATCAGGTACCATAAAACCATAGACAAGTACCATGCATAAAGATTTTTTTTGTTTCGCATTTTGACGCATTGCGATCTCACATACATATTTATATTTATAATTTCGTTTCTTGTGTCTATGATTATTTTGGTCTGTAAGTTTAAAGTGTATTCTTGATAATAACGGATTATGAACACGCAAGTGTACGGGGTTGATAGGTTCTGATACAATAAGGTACCCGGGCGGATCGCGCAGTTAAAATGTGTATAATATGTATCCTTTTTCTTCACTCGTTTTAAACTCATTTTTAGTTGGTTCTGAAACTCCATCATAAACCGGTGCGACTTCAGACCATCCTAACACTGATCTGATCGAACTCTGATAAATATCTACGAGGTAATCTGGGGAATTTATTTCAATCAGCGCTGATAGTATTGGTTCGTATACAGTGATCGCTATTTTGGATTCTTTTCCAGTGATAGATTTTATTCTGCGTTGGAACTCGTCATTAATCTCCTCTATTTGATAACTCCCCGTTGAAATTCCAATACCTTTCCAATCGGGAGTTCCATTCGGTTTATTCTTATTTGCAAATACCAGTGAATTATTTGCTGGTAATCCACCGAATAGTTTTAACCTGATATTTGGCCAGCTATTATTAACGCGCAGTTGAGCCGATGCAATTTCATTTGCTGGAATTGCAGTTGGAAAGTTAACGCTAAATTCAGGCCTGGTCGAACTTACTGATATCATAGTAGTTTTGTTGGCGTCGTATTATTGACGATCTGTTCCAATAGTTCTCTTGACTCTGACATTATTGTTATCGTTATTTTTTAATTTTCCATCTTTCTGTTATTGTCACTAGATGATGCGTTGTTTTCTATTATCGTAGGTTTTCATTATTGTTACGAACGCCTCGTCAGATATTTTCCCATCACTGAGGTACAAGGAAAGATGCGAGCATAATTTAGTATAGGCGGCAGTTGCTGTGTGTAATTTTTTCATGTACTTGCGTAATTTATCGCTCGTGCATGTGCATATTTTCTTAGCGATAATACTGAGAATACCTGCACGTGTTGTTGTCATGGAAACGATAATCGTTAAAAACGCAGGGGCAGTCATAGTTAGCGTTCATAATAATAATCCGGTTCAAGCAACAACAGCAGAAACTGAGTAAACTACTATGTCAATAACAACCATGCGTCTGCGATATTTTTTTACTTTCAACGTGTAATCATCATTGATATTTTTTAGTTCAGTCTGACACTTACACGCTTGATTATATATGTGATGTTGAACGTCAATGGCTAGCTCTCTCATCGGATTCATTATACGTTTATCTAGGTAATTGAGGAATTTCAGCTACGAATTCAATACACAGCCAGTAAGTAGCTGCGATTAACTTTTTAGTATCCGCTATCAGCATAAACGTTTCCTCAATATCTTTGTTTAACAAAATAGATACAGTTCCAGAAAAATAATCGGTCGAATGACGCAATGGACATGTAAATATACTAATCTTTTCACTACTAAACAAACACTATATATATATATATATATATATATATATATATATATATATATATATATATATTGTGACTTCTGCGATATGTTTAAGAGTTTTATTTTGCTACGACCATGTTTCGTTTCCTGATGATACCGTGTACACAATATTTTTAATTTGTTTGTGAGGAATTTTAATAAGATCAGGTTTTTAATAATATTAGGAATGCCACTAGTGATATCGTTAAGTTTTGAGTTAATGTCAGCGAGATTAATAACAACAGTTGGTGAAGTTCCAATAAAATCATTAATGGATCTGTTTATGTTTCTACGAAAATTTAGAAACGTTTGCATGTGATTAGAATACTCAGTTCTAAATGCGGCAACTCCATCATTGATTGTCGTTATTGAAATTTCCTTATCGTCGACGTATTATTTCGAAGCAGCTTCAAAATTATATTCTGGTGCTCTAAGATTAATAATACCATTATTCATTTTGAGAAATGCACGCATTACACCACCGTTGGATAGAACTTACTTTGATTCTTGATCGTCCAAGTATTTTTTTGTTGTTGCGTCGTTATCTGCCACTGGGTTTCCGAGATAGGTAATTTTTTCCTAGACATTATTATATCACCAGTAAATGCATCGCCGGTTTTCTTAACATAGTCGTTAACCGACTTACCGGAATCCTGCATTTTACCCTGATCAGCAAAAGTAACGATATTATTAGTAACTGCAGTGGGAATTCGTATAAGTACATCTGGTAGTTGCATGTTGCTCATTTTTAATAGTCCTTGTTTATCCTGAAACACGACGACTTCGTTTTGATCCAAACTCGTGATATGTAGTAAATCGAGCTCATTTCTAAGCTATTCAAGAGTTGCGTATTTAGCTAAGTTGACCCTTTTATCTTTTTTTTTGTCCGAGATCTTCCATAAATATCAACCATTATGTTTACTTGTGTCTGTTCAAATGCGACATCGTGGTATACTCATGCACGACTTTATGAGGTGGTTTTGTTGATTTTGATATAGCATCAAGTATATTAAGTACTTCTCGACCACATATTTTGGGGTCCGTTATTGTTTGTGTTGGTAGCGCTGAATACCAGATCGGAGAAATTTTACTGCTGACATAATGAAGGAAATTCCTTTGGTGGCGCCAACAAATACGAATCGATATAGACAATTCCACGTGGATCAATTGCATATGCCACCCAATGCGTTCCAGGTCCAGAATTTTTATCGAGATTAATGATACCGGTTTCGGCGTTGTTGGGTTGTTTTGATAACTGATCGCGCAAAAAAACTCATCTGAAGTTTTTTATATTTAGTTGATTAGCTGCATCGAGTAAATGGAAATTCGATAGAGGAACTATCATCGAACTGTTCCTAGTCTTAGACCGCGTCCTACCACGAAGGCGGGATTCCTGGAAGTCTTAGACCTTTTCTGTACCACGAGGGCGGTGTTCCCAGAAGTCTTAGACCTTTTCCCTTTTGATTCCCTGTCTGGTTATTTTCTTTAACGTCATTCCAGCAGCGATTCCAATAGCACCTAACGCAGCTGCTTTTGCAACAGCTGGGGTTTCAGAGGTTATTAATGCTGGTATAGCTGCGAGAAGTAGAAATATACCACCCGATTTAGCGATATCTTTGATAACCGCTGTAGAAAGATCAAGTCGTAATCCGGACTTTGATCGTTTGGCTTTATTAAAGTGATTATACTGACGATCGGTCAACGATAGCTTATTTGGACCACCTTCAATTTGTTCTTTTTTAATGATATTTTTTAACCCACCATTACTTTCTGATGATGATTGTAACTTTTAAACTGACCAGGAGTCAAACTCACACTAACGTGATGATATGACATTATTAATATTACTGGGGCATCAACGACTCTCATTCGTCCACCAACACCTTCGAGTAACATTGATTTATCGCTGAGTATAACAGTAATTGCTCTATAATTAGGAAAATACTCCAACATCTCTATTAACGCGAGCTCGAAAATGTATATCCAGCGAAAACTAATAAATCGGATACAGCGTTGTAAAATCCAGCTGCGATATTTGTAAACCAGTATCAACGTTTTGATCACGTCCCATGAACGATATAAGACGATGATACGCACGTACATCTGGTAGTTGTATGTTGCTCATTTTTAATCGAAATTTAACAAAATATCCTCGGATGGTTCTTGATGTCCTTTTATTTTTAATGATACCTCAGAAACACCGAGATTATTAAATACCATAATACTTTGTAACTGCGAGTTTGTTCGTGCAGTATCTTGAAATGCGATAAGTATGTGTCACATCACATCCATACAGAAAGTTTTGTTAGTACTACAATACCAGGATCACCAGCGGGTCTCCATATTGCATCATCGTCTGTGCTTTTTCGTACAAGTACAACTGTATGTTTAGCTCCAAAAATAACCTTTCTATCACCTCTACAAAATCCAAAGATATGTAAGAGTGGACTTGCACATGAAAATACTCTTCTATTACCCATTAGTATCGCTCGACGTGATCTAAATCCTAGGTTGAAATCTGGATCTAAATTAATAATCATTCTGTCTACATCTGCTGCGGAATTTCTGGCAAAGTTCTGTGGTCGTCATATTTCATATTGTTCGTACTCTAGAGAATTAGCAGTATCTTTTACATACATCATTGATGGACCAGCTGATCTTGAGTAATCATCACTGTATCTTGCAAGACCAAATATTGTTGCAGCAACGTCGACATCTTTCTGAATTGATTCAATATTTTTTCCGTCGATCATGCACGTGGCGCTATTAAACAATGCCATAATACCATTATTAACAAAACCAACACTAACATCAGCTGTATATGATGCTGTTGCTGCAGAATTATCGTTATTTAAAATTTCACCTTCGACTTCAATAAATGCTTCAGCGGGTAAGAAATATCTACTTGTATCCTGAGCCTGTAATTCGATTCGTCCACGCTGATCTGGAATTCGGGAGTCATAATAATAATACTGATAATCGCGCACAGACTTATCTTTGAGAACTGGTGCGTCCATGTCAAATGCGGGGTCCGAAATGCGCTAAAACATCTTTATTATTATCATCTTCGTCTAACACGAAGACCTCTTCTTGCTATCATAAATTAACTCCGCCAGGTTTTGATTAGCGGCTTGATTTTTTTTATTTTACTTACACTTGCGGGCATTACTTCAGTTCTAGGTAATTTTACAGGTTGAGGTCGGACTGGTTGTGGTTTGCGTATTAATCACGTTAGTTTATCTTTGATTGCTGAATATGCTTTGCTAGCAAGGTTACCAACAGCGCTTACACCTTTTTAACAAACAACATCAATAGCTTCATTCCTAACTGCTTTACAATCGGTATTGCCTTTGGGGCTATTCTTCTAAACAGACCCTGAATAATATCGCCTTGTCCATCTCCGTAGGTTGCCTTGTATACCGGTAATCGAGAGTTTATTACCCTAACCATGGTAGGTCGACGTTGAGTACTATGCACGATCATTTTATTATTAACTGATTTTATCACTAATTGTATCTAATCACTGTGACTTATGTACTATGGTAATCATCTTCGATTTCATTAATGAGGGACCGATATACATCAATGTCCATAATGCCGCCATTAAATAATCATTTGCAAATATCAGCTGTTTCATTAATGATTTCTGATGAATTATTACCAGCTCGTCTTCCTCCGATGAGATTTTCTAGTCGATCAAAATCAGCAGTAAGGACATTATTGGGACAAGTAATAAGACCACTTCCTAGACCACTTCCAGTTGCACCAGGAGGGTCTTGAAATGCATCTTCTTCTTCTTCTTCACTTGGTTTTGGTGGTGCTTTTTTACTTGGTTTTGGTAGTGTTTTTGGTGATACTGGATAATCACGAAGTGATTGTTCAAATGGTTTTGGTGTTTTTTGTTTTGGAGGTTTTTACTTTGTTTTCTCTCTCTCTCTCTCTCTCTCTCTCTCTCTCTCTCTCTCTCTCTCTCTCTCTCTCTCTCTCTCTCTCTCTCTCTCTCTCTCTCTCTCTCTCTCTCTCTCTCTTCTTGATTGGATTAAATCATCAATTGCCCTAACATAATCCAGATATAATGGATCATCATCTCTAGCTTGTTCAACATCCATGCGTATGCTATATAATGATTTTTGCCATTGTTCAGGGGTTTTAATAACTTTATAGTGTTCAAGTTTCATTGATTTATCTCTTCGACTAAACCCATCCACAGCAAATTCAGCTAATTCTTATGGGTTAAGTTTCATAATTACATTAATAGTTAGCTCTTCAAATTTATCTATCAATTTTACTGCTGGTTTAGGAGCTAGTGCTACAGCACCTTCCTCCTCTTCTTCCTGATCTTCATCCTCAGGTATTTCCGGGACTGGCATTGCAGCAGCTATTTCTTCTGGAAGTTTTTCAAAAATCCTTTTTGTTTTCTTAGTTCTTTTTGCTATTGTTTCAGTTGCTTCAGCTGTTTTCTCTAGCACAAATTGAATACCTTTAGTGGTCTCAGTGATAGGTTTAAATAACTGTTTTGCATCCTCCTCATATTCAAATCGAGATTCCTGACACGATTGTAGTTGTTGCTAAACAGAATCACGAACAGGTAGATATTTTTATTTGCATCTAGTTGCTCTCGAGTTAATTTAGCTGAATGAGGTTCTCCAATACTCATTATTGATAATGTTTATACTGTCTGTTTAATTTATAGCAGCAGAGAGGCTGAACGACATACGCGTAGTGACCAGATTGTGAATAAATCGAACAAAAAGATCTGGTCAATTAGAGAAAGTTTTACTATTAAGGCAAAAACTTTTTTCTCAGGCTTCATAGGAACCCTTAATTTTTAAAACTAAGATCTCTAGAAATTTGCAGGGTTCAGCCTCTCTGCTGCTTCGTATTAACAACCTAGCGTAGTTATGCCGCTGAGACGAAACTATACAGATGTTAGAGTGCTGTTATGACTATATGTTGATAATAGAGTGTTGTGATCAGAATGATGACTATATGTTGATAGAGTGCTCTGATCAGACTGGTGACCATATGTTGTTAGAGTGTTGTAATCAGACTAGTGACTACATGTTGATATATTGCTGTGATCAGAATGATGACTATGTTGATAGCGTGCTGTGATCAAAATGATGACTATGTTGATAGCGTGCTGTGATCAGATTGATGACTATGTTGATAGCGTGCTGTGATCAAAATGATGACCATATGTTGTTAGAGTGTTGTAATCAGACTGGTGACTATATGTTGATATAGTGCTGTGATCAGAATGATGACTATGTTGATAGCGTGCTATGATCAGAATGATGACTATGTTGATAGCGTGCTGTGATCAGATTGATGACTATGTTGATAGCGTGCTGTGATCAAAATGATGACCATATGTTGTTAGAGTGTTGTAATCAGACTGGTGACTATATGTTGATATAGTGCTGTGATCAGAATGATGACTATGTTGATAGCGTGATGTGATCAGATTGATGACTATGCGTTGTTAGAGTACAGTGATCAAACTGGTGACTATATGTTGATAGAGTGCTGTAATCAGAATGGTTATTTTATGTTGATAGCGTGCTGTGATCGGAATGATGACTGTTGATAGACGGCTGTAATCAGAATGATGACTATATGTTGATAGCGTGCTGTGATCAGAATGATAACTGTTGATAGACAGCTATGATCAGAATGGTGACTGTTGTTAGACGGCTGTGATCAGAATGATGACTATATGTTGATAGATTGCTCTAATCAGAATGATGACTATATATTGATGGAGTAACCAGAATGCCACTTGGCAAATAATGGTGTCTTTATGCCACGTGGGATGTGCCAGTAGGCATATTTGGGAGATAAAGCCTGTTTATCTTACTTTCAAGCTTGTTTTCTACATCAGAGTTGGTTAATTTTTGTTGCTTTGCATTCAAATGCTGTCATTTTATTCGTCTATCAATTTTTCTTCTCACGGTCACTTTAACATATCTTTCAGGATTACATTCCAGTACCCATTTTCAATACAGGAAAACTACATTTAAAGTTTATTAAAGGGATACAATCTAGCTGTTGTCACCTTTTCCATTACTTGATTCCAATTGTTTACTACGCAGGTATTCATGGTGGTCCCTTGTGGTTAAGTGGTCTAAATCGCTTGCCTTTGCTAATCACTGGCATCTCACCTCTCTCCACGACGGTTCCAGTCTGGAGCTCGAGCAATGTGTGTATGTAAGAAAATTGTCAGTAGCTTCTTTTGTGTTGATGGGTGTTATCGGTTTTTTTTCTTCGAGTTCTTCCTCAACCAGTTGTATATGCCGTAATGTATAACCTGTTTTGCACACTAAAAATATCATTAACCCCCACCCACCAACCCAACACCCTCCAGGCATTCATGTTTTGAGTACGAATAGGTGGTTCAGACTGACTAGTTACATTTTGCATTACCTTAATCGATCTTAACCCAATCAACTTCCTGCATCTCTAGGGTGCAAACTGTTGACACAAAGTACTGTCTGGAATTACCCTTTTAAAATTTCGATTTATTTTTGGTATATTTCAGTGGTTATAAAATTAAACATATTGTGGTCAGAGCCTCATTATGGAAAAATGATTATGGATAATTCGGAGCATAGAAAATGGTAAATATATTGTTTTACAAAAACAAACAATTTTGATGCGCAAATTTTTTGGCGATCACTAGACATCTCTGTATTAAAATCATTTGTCCAAACTTCGAAATCTCATTTCTTTTTTTTCAAGATTTCAATTGTTTGTTTATGGCATTTTTTATAAGTTATTTCCCTTTCTACAGTAAATGACAGGGACATAATGGTGGCCAGGTTTCAGGTCTTTATACTGATCTAAGACATTTTGCCATAAAAGATAGTATAAAACTATCAGATGTCATAAATAAAAGAAGTAAAAGTTATATCTTCTCCATATGTGTGTGTGTGTGTGTGTGTGTGTTTTATTTCATTACTACAATCTGCCAACAATGCTTGTAAAAATTATTTATGATTTTTTTTATTGAAACTATTAAACATTGGACATACAATTTAAAAAAAAATTATATTCATTTTGCAAAATGATCTAATCCGATCGCTTCTACAAATATTCCTTTCTGTAAGTTTTTGTGACTGATACATTTTTTTTCAAGAACAGCTAGATGAGTGAACTGTAATAAGTACAAACTGGCATAAATTCTGGCTTCCAGCCAATTGCTGCTAACTGCTACTTCAACAATCATATAAAACAGCAGTTTTCTAAATGGGTCCCTGTCAAAATTTCTCATTTGATGTGATATTTTCAACTAGAATTATTTAATAGTTTAGGATATTGACATATTTGCGAATTAGGTGTTCAAGGTTTGTGTAATTGCCAGCAACTATTGTAATGGACGATACAACTCTCGCAGTTATATCAGAACACTCAAATACCAATAGTCGGTAGGGAAGTCGAGCTAGCCACCTACAGCACCAGAAGCTTTGGATTCAAAACGGAGAGAAAAATGATATCAAGAGTGGCTTTCAAGTCAATATACAACAAATTAACAACCAATAATATGATTTTAAACAGATTTTTAAATTTGCAATGGACTAAGCAAACAAAGAGCAAACTGATAATATCATTCCAAAGATTTGTAATCAGATAAAATGAAAACTTACTGGAAAACCTTATACTAATTATTTCATGCAGCATGTTGATGCAAGGATTAGTCGGTTCCAAAATATTAGAGTTGTGAAAAATATTAATCGATGACACATTTAGACTGTCAAGCACACGGTTATGTCTGATATCATGATTTTTTTATCCGCATGGATTTTACCAATAAGATTCGTAACCGATTCAGCTCGTGTCAACACAGTCTCGTGCTTCATTGACGTTCATATTACATTTTACTTATCTGTGAACTGATAGCTTTCACAGACTTGATTGGATATGATATTCTAACAATGCCAGATGATGACGCCACAACTTCGTCAAAAGTGATGTCGATGACATTGCTTTTTGTGCAAGGAATCAGACTGAGATGTATTGAAACGCTTAAATGCTTATGAATTAAACATGCGTATGAAAAATAAAACCACCCCCGTCTTCTATGCTCCATAATGCAGGGACATTTTCTAAACTGCAGAATAAAACACAAAATTATGGTGACAAGAATAGTATATAAAACAATCGTCATCCTTGAGTATTGGAACTCATCGGTATTCTCTGGTCGATTCGTTATTTCAACTACGACATTAGATTCAGTAAGTGAAACCAAGTGCAACAACCCTCATAAGTCACAGTCAGAAAGGATATTGAATTGTGTCCCTGGGCTTGCCAACCACAAGGAATTGACAACTTAGAGATTTCGGGCTTTCCTAAAATGTATAACCAACATTTCTTCACACAGTGTTTAAGATGTAGTCAAACTATATTTTCGTGTGTGGGGAGGTGTGGGTGTGAATTACGATTATTTGTTTACAGTGGTAAATTTTATAAGAAAAAGTTTGGTCTAAGAAGTCGAGTGTATATAAATTCAAAAATATGAGCCGTCTAGTCATGTTCTCGCATGGGGAAAATTTAGAATACAGCTTTGCATTCGCCATTGTATTTGGTGCTGATTGATGGCAAAGCCATCAACTCCCGTGACTGTCCTCATATCACACTCTCATGTCCATTAGTGAACTTTATAGCAGCTGAAAATGTTTTGGCAATCTAACTTTCGATAACTTTACCACCATCCACTAACAAACAAACAACAGCGATGGGACGAATCCAGCTGTAGCTGTAAACAAATCAGACGTTTTCCAAACACCAGTGAGTCCCTGCAGTCCAAACTGCTGAAGTTTCATCAGGATTTCTTTGGCAGCTGAGTTGAGTTGTAATGCATCGACCATCACGAAGACTTCTCTGTTGTATTGGCTTGAGAGTAACTGGTCCAGCATCTACGCAACGCTAGTATCAAAATGCAAGGACATGAATACCAAGACGAAGTCGTCAGAATAGTACAAGACAACACTAGTAGTGTTGGAAACCCTACATTCACGTGTATGACGTACAAATAGATGTAATCCCAGACCTATATTAAAGTCAAACTGAAACGACTCTAGATTATTTAATCGTTTTTACAACATTGAACTTTAATATTTCATCATCATTTTGGCAGCATAGCTTGTCTGGTTGCATATTTATTTTGACACATAATCCAAATTGATACATAACAACAACTTCCCTAGACACAATCCTTAGAACATTCTTCATGTCCTGTATTCCATTGTTAACATAACTGTACTGCAACAAGTGTATATTTCATTTAAATCGCACGCCTGTCAACATATTTTCTTTCTTTTCCATTCACTGGCAACTGGCCTAAGTCAGTTACTTTATTTTACGTTTAGAATATGATATCAAGAATAAATATCGAATGAGTTAACGATAGACAAAATGCGAAAGAATTAGATATTTCAAAAAAACTAATACCAAAATCGTTTGAAGCAAAACCAAATTACTAAATGTTTGACTTTAAATACCAAGTTAATTGAATGCATTTTATTTCTAACTTAATAATTACATAAAGTTAGTAGCGAGATCATTATATAATAAGTTAGTACTACAACTATGAATACATATAAGTTCTTATTAAAATTTAAACAATCCATTACACAGTATATTTATTATCATATAATGAAAAGAATATAAAATGCTTAGAGAGAGAGAGAGAGAGAGAGTACTGAACAACTATTGTCGTTAGATATTTGAATTATTGCATTTCAGTACTAAAATCAAGTCGTTAAAATGTCGTAACGCATTTTCTCTTGCCGATAAAGAAAAGGCAAACCTTATATGAAACCTAGGCTGAGTTTTAAGTTGAAGCGGCTCTTATACATACATGTATTCACATACACATACACACACAAACACACACACACATAAGCATACATACATACATACATACATACATACATACATACATACATACATACATACATACATACATACATACATACATACATACATACATACATACATACATACATACATACATACATACATACATACATACATACATACATACATACATACATACATACATACATACACACACAAACACACACACATACATACATATACATATATATACATACACACACAAACACACACATACACACACATATATATATAATTTGCATAGACTGATTATTTTTATTTCATTAAACGCTATTGCAATGTAACATTCGATGTATCCTTAGCGTTGTCCAAAGTCAAAGCTTAATTTTCAACTTGACTTTAATCATTGATTTTTTTTTCTTTAAGCAACTAAAACATGCTAAAACATTCTCTTTCAGGATGGGTTTAATATTGGGACCAGAATTGTTCTTAGACATAAATACATTTATTTTTGTCTAGGTCTAGGTTAATCCGATTTCCCTGTCTTGCCTGACAGAGTCCAGGTTATATATTATAAATTTTGTCCATTCCTGCACAAAAATTAAAATGGTATTGACAGTCATGTGTGGTAACTATTGGTGTCATCCGCATTGACCTTCTCCATGCAAAAAGTTCAAAAAATTATAGACAATCATTTTGGTGTCACCCCCTCTGATGGCGTCACTAGGTACGATCATACCCCAACCCCGCACCTCTCTAGTGACGCTTCTGATTACATGCTAATCTAATATAACAGTGTTTGTTGGACTTTACCTTGTCCAAAACTGAGTCCAAAATTTATGCTTGACCTAAATTTATTCATTTTTTTAATTATGTGCATTCGAAACAACTAATACGTAGCTAAATTATTATTTATGTGTATCGGTCTCAAATCAGCATTATTATTAACAGGAAAAAAGCAAAAATGTTTATTTGCTTCAAGGTTTTGTAATTTTAACGGTTATTGTTTTATTTTGTAAACATCAGGATCATTTTAGAAATTTTTCCATTAGTAGTGTTTTGTTTTAGAAAATACTAATTGTGACTTGAGGTCAATTGGAGAACTATACATGTTGTAGCTTAGAGAATTTTATCAGTCGTGCTTTTAGTGTTGACGTAATTGGGATTTCCATTAAAGTTTTCTCAGAACTTTATTTAAATAATACACAATACACAGGTTCAATAGACACCATATTGTACATATAAAAAAATCTTATTGGCATATTGGGGGCAAATCCTGTCACAGCACACTGCACCACTGAATTGTTCTAAAGGATACCTCAGGACAAGAGACATGTGGGAGTTTGTAGGGTTGTGAAGAGTGTCCGACACCTGTATGTGGAGCCGCAAGGGGCTGATACGGGGTATAAAGAGACAATGATAACCAAAACTCGACAAGTCCGATCCTGAGGATGCTTTGATAACAAACATCAGCCGATACTCCATACATGCACCGTAGGAAGAAGGTATGACGTATATGGGAATAATAGTCGAGTACATTTAAGTACTGACACAAATTGGGGTTCGAAAGCAAAGTTTTTGAATGAATGAAAACTTGGCATTGGCCCAAACGAAGTGAAAGTAGCACTGTGACTGGAACAGTGTTACTGTAACGAGGCCCTCAATTTAAAGTAAGGTTAGGATCTATAAGGGGAATAATGATTGGAAATGCATGACTTATATTTGAATTGCATGATAAAGCCTGATGTACGCAAAGGTAGGGATGTTAGATATATGTATTCGATAGTCAGTTAGGAATTCATATGTGCAATAATAGTTGATGATACCGGTGAAATGATAGTTTAGCATAGATAAAGTGTTACAGTGTCTTTTAAGCGTACGGAAATAAATTTAAAAAAATAAATATTAGGTGATGGTCTCACAAAGTAAACAAATGAATAGTGAATTAATTGACATAATGTAATAAACTAGTGAGGCACAAGATGTGACATCTGTCTCTGTGCAAAGCTAATTTTGACTGGGTGCATTAGAGGACAATCGACCTAAGGTCTGGATAAGATTGTCCGGAATTCCAGCATTAGCAGCACTAGTAGCCGACCCAAGTGGAAGGAGTGCCCATTATAACGACGTGCATCTGGACAAAATGGCCTTAATTGTAGTGAAAAAAAGTTCTACAAAAGCGTGATCATTGTACATGAAAAACAGAGGATCACATATGCAAGCTCCGACGAATATCTGAATACGATGAAATTTCTTCATCACACGGTATGGGCATACAAAGACGTAACAGTGCATAGAATAAATATGGATATCCATCCCTAGACGGAAAAAATCAGTCTTAGATGCCAAAAGATGCAGAATGAATAGGCGCTTTATCGTACGAAACATTATGTCAGGACATTCATAAATTGTTTGCTGTAGAAAACATGGGCTCCATGACTAGCAAATTCTCCACACCACAAAAAAGCAACAAAACCCAGTGCAGAAGTAGTTTGTAGCAAGAGTTTATTGTTCTCACTCAGTCCATAGTGTTCCAAGCACTGCCTTATGTCGCATAATATATCATACGTAATAAGAAGTCGTTTCTGCTGTAGTCACATTTCACCTTTCTGACACCTTTCGAAATATTCTGTAATCGAAGCAAATAACTAACATGAGTTAATGGAGTATGGATACCAAGATGCAAGTATGACTGCCGAATACCGGCTAAAGTTTTATATTGTGATACGTCAAGTGCAGCATCTGCGTACAATACGCCACAAAGTAAATCAAGGTGTCATTCACAACGGGGGGATTAGAATCTGGAATCCACAATCCTACCAATAGCAAGAAAGACTTGAAGGTTTGGAAGCCTGTAGAATAAGCAGACAAACGACAAACGCCTATTGAGTCCTCCTACAAATGTTTAAATACGGATTCCAAATCAAGGCGCTATGTATCATTTGCTACAGACAGAATTATTCATGAGCATGAACCTGATTATAATTCACCTCGTGATAATGTTCAAACAAACGGCCTTGGTAGATTATTGTTATTTGTTGTTTTGGGTCTATCGCCATTTTTATACACATGATATATATGGCTGCCAGTACAATTGGTGGAGGAAGAGCACATGAAAACGCTGGTAAGAACCAACGACCTAAGGGAAACTAACGGCAAACTTTCTCACATACCCACATTGACCTAGCCTGAGACTCGAACTCACACTGCTATAGGCGAAAAAACAACTTACATTAAATGTAATACAGACAGAAGCAAATAGGTTACAAACAACTTTGAAAAGTTTTCCTTGGACTAATTAATACGTTTTCCTTGGCAATAAAAGGTGGAACTCTTCAACAAGTCAGAGCTGCGAATAAACTGGTTGCAGATCCTGGTTTTGTTGTGATTAATATTTTTGATGAAAGCCTGTTAGCAATAAACAGAAAGAACGCGCGTGTTATTATCAACAACCCCATTTATTTGTTAGCTAAGAGCTGTCTATTTTGCAATTCTCTGATAGTAATTATGACTGAGTCAAGTCAAAACATGGAGACAAGGCAATATTACTTTTTAGCGCTTTTTTATGAAATTGATATCTACAAAGAAATATTTGTACTGACGAGCATTTTGATTTTTCTCAGTATCCTAAAAGTATTAAATACTCTAAGAAACTAAAAAAAAATCGTTGGAAAGTTTAGAGATAAAACTCACTCTTTTTCAATAGCGGAATTCGTTGGCCGCAGAGGAAATATTATATTCTATATAGCTGGTCAATGATGCAGCAGAATCGTGCAAATGACATCATGAAAACTGTCCTCTAAAATGAAATTACGCATAAAAATTATTTGAAAGCGTTTGCTTGTGAAAACATTATACGCCAATAAACACGATCAAATCGTGGAATCAAGATTTACATACAATCACGTTAAAAAAGGCAGGTATTTATGTGTATGACGACAAAACGAATGTTCTTAATAATGGCGTAAAAATATTGGATTACGGTCATTTTATAACGAAGGAAAGAATAGCAGATATCATTTTATATTTGGTTTCTTATTACGTTTCAAGAATTATATACAATTCCACTAATGGTTGAATGTACACGCTGCCATAAATATTTCAGAAATCTCTCACTGAGCCATTGATTTATTATATGATTTTATTCAAAGAAAAAAGAATATTATTTAAATGTATGCTGATACATACGTAACACAAAATAATTGGCCTCTAGATGGTAATATAAAGAAAAACGGTTACTGGTTTTCTCCTGGCGTCATACTGCAGACCAGAACCCCAACTTGTGTTAAATATAAATTTCCTTTGAGGTCTACAATGGTTATAAATCGAAACTCGAGGTCAGACCTTGGGAAAGTCATACATTGTAGCCATAACCGTTTTTCTATATCACTGAAATTTTCTTTGTCAGTTTCTATTCTCAATTAAATTTTCAGAATAAATTATTTCACAAATTATTTGTAATATACTGACATACTAAAATATACGTGCACAGGTTTTCTACAATACTCTGAAAACATCAACATTAAAAACATCAGAAATACGTTTTCAAGTTAGTCCATACTTATGTATGTGTGCTTTGTAAATTATATTGCTCTATGACAATATCGTCTGTATCACTGTAAAAAAATTCCCATTATTTATGTAGCCTGAACAAAAATCATTTCACACTCTCTGGTTCTTAATATATTTTATAAGGATTGATCACACAGGGAATGCTGATAAAGTCACTCCTTAACTTTGAATTTGATTCTATTTGACCGGATATAAAATGTTGATTGTAGGATTGTTCTCCCTATTCGCAGATTAAAATTTACTTTTATCAGTATTTCAAGATTTGAATTGTTTTTGTTTTGTTTTATTTTCTAAATCAGTAACAGATTTCTTGAATATTTAAGACTTCACATGAGGATTGTTGCACCTTCTGAAAACGGTACAACAGAAGACAACTGGTTGATCTGAAGGCAAGAATAAATCAGGACAGGAGAAAATATGTCCAAAGCATTAATGATATTCATTCGATAGTGAGCGTTTAACACTTGTACATTGCTAAACCTAAATTGTTTTTGTTTCAATCATGTTTCAGATTAAATGGAGTACTAAAAATTATTCCTCCTATTAAGGAACTTTTCTTTTTCAGTTTTCAAATCTGTTTTATGAATTTGTTTGTTTGTAATTCTTAAAACTCTTTTTTAAAATCTTCCTGCCCCATCACACATACCTGGTCTGGATGAATTATGGGGTTTGGGCATACTTCTTGCTTTACAACAAAGATGCAGAGAATGCCATTTTCTTAGAAACGCAAATAATTGTACATTGATAAAATAAGATAAGAATTCTTTATTTCAGACTACATAGTCCATACATATAAATTAATATATATCATACACGTTAGAGAACTATATTATTTTATAGTTCTCTAACCTGTATGACAGTATTATAAGTATTAAATTAATAAATTCTGTCTACTATTATTACGCATTCTTCTATAGAATCCAGGGATATCACTTTTTGTTCTATTTGGTATATATTTATAATTCTTTGTAATAAAAGCCCTATATACCTTGATTTCTTTAATAGGAATCTGGAACGACTATATATATATATAGATATATATATATATATATATATATATATATATATATATATATATATATATATATATATATATATATATATATATATATATATATCTATATATATATATATATATATATATATATATATGACAATTACTCACTAGGTCGTCATGCGAGTGTGTCTGCTACACAAGAGTTCATAAAACACCGATTCAGAGGTGATGCGTGCTTAGTCGTGACGGGATATGGGCTGGTGTGTGCAGGCAGGCGATAGGTGCCATTTACTCGCGGGCCTGGGTAAGAAACTCCGTAGAGTATGAATTATAGTTCTCTGACCTGTATGATGGTATTATTTGTATTAAATTATATATATATATATATATATATATATATATATATATATATATATATATATATATATATATATATATGTGTGTGTGTGTGTGTGTATGTGTATTAAATAAAAATAATAATAATAATAATAATTTTTATAATAATAATAATAATAATAATAATAATAATAATAATAATAATAATAATAATAATAATAATAATAATAATAATAATAATAATTAAAACATTGATAAACCTCTTTC
The DNA here is from genome assembly GCA_016746295.1 of Potamilus streckersoni. Classification (NCBI taxonomy): domain Eukaryota; kingdom Metazoa; phylum Mollusca; class Bivalvia; order Unionida; family Unionidae; genus Potamilus; species Potamilus streckersoni. Next base: position 1,115,401 of record JAEAOA010000947.1, on the reverse strand, counting down.
ACTACTTTAGTTATTTAGCCGGTATGTAATCGTAAGAAACGATAGATTTGTCTAAGATAACAAGGTAACACAGTTTAAGTTGTAATAATATGTTGTCCAGACAAAGCGGATATAACAGAAAGTATACTTAACCGAATGGCATATTTTTCTTTGTCCATCAAATAAATCGGTAAGACACACTGTATGTTCAAATAATCGATTAGCAAGTTTAATTTTTTTTGGAATGACAAATAATGACAGATGGGGTATTTTTTTTCTTCGCTCTGTCTGTTTTATTGTCTGTCTCTCTGTTAAGACATGTGCCACAACCTCTCAAGAACACATATGATAGTACACTCTACTTGGCACAATTAGCCAAATACTGACTCAAAGCAAGGAAAACAAACAAAATTGAATGTCAGGACATTAATAATTTAATAATTCTAAGATAAATAACAATACCAAATACATTTGAACACAGATCAAAGAATTAAATCCATTATATATCAAAATTAGTCACTGCACTACAAGTACCCACTCCACACAAGAAAACACATGCAGTTTAAGAGGATCTGTTTTAGACAGCCATATTCAAGTTACTAGAGTGTGGAATCATTTGGACAGATTCGGGTTTTTCACACGATTGGTTTCATACACTGATGGAACTTTCAATCTTCATTTTCAATTGAGGACAACAATTCTATGGCTCTGACGCAAAAATGATGTTGTCATTTGCCACATGAACTTACAGCCTGCTCTATCGCTGAAAAGAAAGAGAATAAACAAGGTTATTAATTACCAGAAGAGGAGTTGTTCCTCAGTCAACCAGCTTAATAGGAAAGCAATGGTAAAATAATTTTGGAATAGATAGTATATGTTGACTTTTGGGATACAAATAAATTCATATTGCTGAAAGATTCAGTCAGAATGGGAGAAATGTGTATTCTCTATTATTGAAAACTACACGTAATATTGGTTGTTTGATTCAGAACCAAATGTATTCTCAGAAAACAAGATCCTATTCTTCTTCTTCTTCTTCTTCTTCTTCTTCTTCTTCTTCTTCTTCTTCTTCTTCTTCTTCTTCTTCTTCTTCTTCTTCTTCTTCTTCTTCTTCTTCTTCTACTTCTTCTTCTCCTTCTTCGTCTTCTTCTTCTTCTTCTTCTTCTTCTTCTTCTTCTTCTTCTTCTTCTTCTTCTTCTTCTTCTTCTTCTTCTTCTTCTTCTTCTTCTAATTCTTCTTCTTCTTCTTCTTCTTCTTCTTCTTCTTCAGGATATTATGACTTGGTGGGACATCATGCTACATGTCTGCGGCATGATGCCCCATTGCTAGAAATCACTATAAACTGCCACACTGCAGACATCGTAGCGATATGACTGAAAAATGTTAAAGCTACGTTAAAAATCATAATAAAATCACATATTATTATTATTATTAGTAGTAGTAGTAGTAGTAGTAGTAGTAGTAGTAGTAGTAGTATTTATTTATTTATTTATTTATTTATTTATTTATAGATTACAGCGTTACATCAATAAACTTTGAATAAGTGCACAAATTATTTTCTAGCAAATCATTTTAATAGAATTGTATACATGTCCATTCTCTTGCATGTCTCCTAGTGGATATATCCGTAATTCATAAAAATGAGAGACAAAAACCATTACTGTATATGACTGAGATACAAGTAGTAAACCTGTCAATGTAAAATACACATCACTGCTGCTAATGAATTTAAACAATCTATCTTGTCCTACAGGACTATACAAATAAGGGTTACATTTCAAGAACATTAATACATTGTCTTTGACGTCTTTTTGAACACGAGATAAATAATGGCTGTTATGATGCTGTTAACGACATTTTTCATAACACCATAGGCTTTAAATGACGGCTAGTATATTTGATAGAGAAAAAAATCAAGATTACCCAGGAAAGAACTACCGACACACGGAAAGATACAGGAGAGTTTTCTTACATACCCACGTTGGCTGTGCCCAAGACTCAAACCCACGAGGTTAGAAATATGTGATATGTAAAGGCGAGCGCCTTAGACCACTCGGCCACCCAGGCCCAAATGACGGTGTGCATTATGCTAGCTATTTAGTTTGTGTTTTACGGCACAACAATAGTTTGCAAGCTTTATATAGCACATTACAGAAGCCGATCTTGAATGATCGATAGATAGGAGTCGAACTCATACTATTCTAGTTATGAGTTTAAGCTTTAACCACTGGACTACCACATTTCTCACAATGCAAAAGAAATATTCGCCTCGCCTTATGATAAGGAGTCATACGCGTCACTATCGTACACGACATGGTATCCATATGGGTTGTAGGTGGCATAAGGTACATGGAAGCCATGGTGTCCCTGGAAGTAGCGGGGAATGAAGTAAGACTGTGCAATGGCACACGCCACTGTCACATAGATGAGCATCACAAGGAACATTTCCATCCCAATAATATATAACTGAAATGAAAAGACGAATTTTTAGAAAACAGATGCAAAACAAGAAAGGTGTATATTTTATCACAGAAGCGGTAACTCTTGAAGATTTGCCCATATTATCGGCATTAGCATATTTGGTTATAGTGGAGTTATCTGCTAATGACCTTAGTCTATCATACAATATTTCTGAAGGCATACAAAGTTACGTCAACTATGAAGGTTAATGAATATTTTCATACCAATGTCTAATTAATAGGGCACAATTAGGATTTAGAAAATGCTTCATGTGCCAAACAAAACCCAAAAAATTAATAAACATTTGGCTACAAGACATAAATAATGGTTCTTTGATTTCCGTTATTTTCCTTGACTTCAAGAAAGTCTTTCATCTGGCTGATCATGAAATTCTGCTGCAAAAGCAGAACAGCTAGTGGTTTGATAATTCCGATTTAAACTTCTTTTGATCTTACCTAACGCATAGGACTCAACAAATAACTATTGGCTCTATTAGCCTGCAAACTAACACTATTCAATCAGGGGTCCATCGAGGCTCATTTTATGCCCTCTAATCTTCATTATGTAGGTAGACTATCTTCCACTAAATAATGATTACATAAATACACATTGATTTACAAAATTAAGCAACCTCGTACACATCTAGTTCTAATATTGTAATTATCAAAACAAGATTAGATTCAGACTTCATTGGAGTATTATTGGTTACTGCATATGACCGAGTTTTAGGATGGTTATATTGCACGATTTTGGGAGGACAGTATGTCCATCCGACAAAACGTGTTTATATTTTACCATGCAAATGCATTAACCTTTTCATTATATGCTCATTTTCTTGTTCTGTCTAAGGCTTAAGTATATAAAAAAATGCACTACAATAATCAAAGAAAATGAATGAATGCCGTATTCTAAACTAAATATACAACCGTAGCTACATCATTACATAACATTATTAATGGGCACGTAACTCCACCCAAACAGATTTGAAGTTGGTCAAACGCTAGACGTAAGTTTCGAAAAAAAATGGTGTTTGGTCTACTTAAAATTGAAATTTGGAGTAAATTGCAAATGAATGCGCATTGCAACAACTTTTCCATTTTATCTGGAATGTATACGTTTTGGTATTTTTGTCGATTTGACGCAATTTTGTGGTCTGGATTTATCTACATGAAGTGACTTACATCGGATTCCAGCAGCGTCTGCCAATTTAATCGTATTGAAGTGTATTGACATCGGCGTGCGTGTTTCTGTTTTCTGTCATTGAATGATTCAGATCATAATGTGGGAAAAATATGAAGTCTTTCAATTGCAATTATCGAAACGACGCTGTGGAATTTAATACTTATTTCATTTTGGGGATGTAACTTCACTTGGAATATACTCGAAATTATGGTATAATTGAGAACCCATGACAAGGCTCATGTAATTCGGATTTGCAGAAATAAGAATGCACATTTTGAGAAAATTCAAGATTGTAAAGTTGTAAGTATAGTTTTGCCATTTTTATTAATAGCTAAAGAAGACAGTTTATGTCTGATAACTTGCATGTTACTCTAAGGATCCTGTCTGACGTCTATAGCTAGCATAAATCTGAAACATTGTATCAAAAACGTTAACGCGGAATGTGCCAAAGCTGCTGATATGTGGCAGTCCATGCAACATTTGTTTTAGTTCATTCAGAAAAAGTATTGTTTGTTTACAATAGAAAGTAGTTCCTTTATTCGAGTTCATTTAGTATGTATTCAGCGCGAGGGTGTAATATTGGGAAACACTGAACGATTCTGACTGTAAAGTTAACGGAGAAATAAACGAGCATATAATAATTAACAGGTATGCACAACAAAAGCGATAATTAATTAAGGTAAAAGAAAATGTGCGAATTCGTGATTTCACAAAATCCACCAAAATTAGGGGACCCAAAATTATTTGTTACCAAGAATAATAATTCGTTAGATAATGTCAAACGTATAAAAATTGTATAATTGTCTGTGGATAATAATTTGCAATAGGATGACCATATTGGCAAAATCCCTGTCGTCCAAATTCGTCCTACTGAGCAGAATAAATATGTATTTGCCAAACAAAACTCACAATCTATATTACAAATCGTATATATGTAATAATGTATTATTATTATTATTATTATTATTATTATTATTATTATTATTATTATTATTATTATTATTATTATTATTATTATTATTATTATAACAAAATTCCTTTCTTTTTGAGGAGCGATCGAAGAAATATTTTGATGCATTGTTTAATAAAACTAGAAATGCGAAAAGCTCACAGGGTACTTATGCTTCTGTGGCATGAATCATTATCGCTAAAGAGTTGTTTATTATACCTGAAAAGTTGGTTTTGGTGACCCATTTTTGGTGGATACTAAAGCCCTTGATGTAAGTTTGTGGTACAAAGTTCAATGATAGTCTAATAAGAACCAGGACATGGTTTTTAAACAATCCTAAGCAAAGCGGGGAAAGTAAATCACTACAAGTTTTAGTTGTGACATATTTTCATCGCAAGATGCGCTTATATTGCAAGCTGATTTCTAGACGTTAAACGTTATGAAAATTAGAGTCATGACATAACGTTGAACAGACATTCTTACTGCGATGCGCAATCGGTATAATAAAGATGGAGACAATTGAAAAAAAAATTAAAAAATTATTGTAATTAGAGCCAAAATATTGGTTTTTAGCAAATTTTAATTAAGACTTTGAAGTTTGATTCCGTAAGTTCTGGGGTGATATATGTTCATTCCAATAACCCTTCTGTGTATCAGTATGTCTGAGATAGTAGTTATAATGCGATATACGTCCATTCTAATAACCATTCTGAATATTCGTTTGTCTGAGACAGTAGTTATTGTACGATATACATGCACTCTAATAACTATTGAGTATTCGTTTGTCTGAGACAGTAGTTATAGTGCCATACACGTCCATTGTAATAACCAGTCTGAGTATCAGTTTGAGGGCAATAGGAAAAGAATGTATTATAAGAATTGTAGCCCGGATGTATGTTTTAGAAAAAATTTAATTAATAAAATAGTTTTGAATGTAAGCCACAGCGGTTCATTTTAAATACAAAACCCAAGATACATCCGCAGGGAAGGTTTGTTTTTAATGTGATTAATACTGTACGAGGAAGACAAACGAAATCAAACGTATGTGCGTATGGACATGGAATACAGTTCAGAAAAGCCGTCTTTACATAAATAAATCAATACTGATTATAGGGATGTATATTTTCACTCGACACGGATAAGTTTAAAAAGTCACAAGTTTCTACTCTTAAAAAACAAAAGATCTGGAAATAATATAACTGTTTAGTCAAAAACATTAATGTTACGTGTCAGTCGTAATGTTACATATGATTGCATTTTATCTAGGCCTATTAAGTAAATTACTTTTAATTCAATAATTTACGCAAGAAACTGAACAAAACACAATTTTTTCAGTATAACGTATTTGCAACTGTCTAGCTAATCGTATACATCTTCTAATATGACAAAGTGCTCAAATATGACAGCGAACCGTCGAAAAACGCGACGGTACTATTGGTCTTTTTAACAAAACAATTGGCAGCAACCTTGAATAATTTGTACCTACAGTCTAATATATCGTTTTAAGCAACCCTTATTCTTGTATTTCTTCCAAAAATTGGGCACAGAAAATATTTTAAGTTTGACTTACCTTATCACCTTTCAAGCGTGCTATCAACTTGCTCTAACATAACCTGGATGACGTTACATTATATACCTGCCACAAATCCCATTAATTCACTCATCAATTCCTTTATTACGTTGATGTGTTTTGAATGCCGTACGTAGGGAGTTGAAAGCTCTATTCACCGAGTCTGACCTTGTTAAGTGACAGTTAAGAACATGATGATCTATCTATACATTATGCTAGTAATAATGATATAAAAATAGTATATAAGCAAAACAACATAACTATGGGTCCTAAAATGCAATGCCTAAGTTTATTATTTTTTCCATACGGTTTGTAGTGCATCTAAGTTGGTATCAGAAGAAGCAATCAGTAAATAATGTCACTTTAGTGCCATCGATGTATGGTTCCTTTCATTTGCTAAGTGTCAGCTTGCCGTAGGCGATGATCAAGTACATATTATAGTGCATCTAAGTGGATATCAGCAGCATCAGTTAATAAATAATGTCACTTGACTGCCATCGATTTATGGTTCCTTTCATTTGCTGCGTGACTTCTTGCCGTAGGCAATTATCAGAATTATCAGATACATATTATCTTTGGACACTTTTGACAGGAATTGACATTTCTGGTAGAGACCATCTACGGACATGGCGAAATACGCATTTATGTTATTGGTGCTCTTGTTGCAGAGTATAACGTCATTTTTCAGCCCTAGAGAGGCTAACATGACAGCCAGTATTAATGGTGGAGGAAGAACCAGGAAAATTCCCTAAAAAGCACCGACCCACAAGAACCTACTGGCAAGCTTTCTCACCTACCCACAGTGGCTGAATCCGAGACTCGAACCCAGGCCAAAAGAGGTGAGATGTCAGTGATCCGTAACGGTGTGCGCCTTAAGCTATTTGGCCACTTTAGGCCTTCATTGTTTTTGCTTTTAAGAGTAGTCAGTGCGTCAAATAGAATATTCTGTTCAATACTTGAAACCAGTTTATGTCCGTTCTAAAATTAGAATGTAGAGCATGCATCATTAAACCCTCAATGCAGCTACCAGCCATATAAAGTTTAAATTATTTCTAATCAGAATAATCGCCATATTGATTAAATTTGACCAGTATGCAAATCATTTGTACAACAGCTGAATTCAAAATCATTCTTTAAAACTGTGGGGATAAAAATTCTAAATCATATTTAGCACTTTAATGTTTAAATTGTCGTTGATCTTTAAAAGCCAGTCAATATTATATCTCAGAGTTAAAGATAAATAATATAAACTATAATTTATTATATTTCTTCTTTTTTCTGAAATTTTGCGAAATTGGATCTGAGAAAACTACACAAAAGAAACAATACTATAATTATCGGTGTAAGCTTATGCTTCTTGTCGGATTTTATTTTATTTTTACTTAAGAAGGAGGCTAAACAGTTATTAATTTGAAATCAATGCATCATCCTCATTCTAACTTTGACACTTTTTGAATAATGATGCATTGTTTGTTGTTCTCGTCCGTTTCCACGTTAGGCTATAACAACGAGTTTTGATGATTATCTAACACTTTTACAGTGTGTGCGTCGAGTAAATTGACCTGGAATCTGAATCATTGCAAATTTTGTCTGATATTTCAATTCGATTTATTACAAATCTTAGAAACTGTTCCTCCTCCTCGACCTTATACTTCCTCTTCGTAGTTTTAGTAGAATTATTGTCCTTGTAGTTCTTGCTATTTGCTTGCTGTCGGTGTTCTTGTTGGTGATATTAATGTAGTTTTAATTTTATTTTTCAATTTCTAAAAATCATATATTTATGTGCAATGAAAATAAAGTAATATTTATACCTCTATCTCATTAGTGATTTTGTTATCACAAGACAACCGTAAAACATTTACGTGTCTCGTGCAACCTTGTCATGCTGCTTCGTCATAAATTTCTATTTCTGTTGGCTCCATCCAGACAGTGCCTGTTGTATAATTTAATCTTAGCATCATGTAAAATATTAAGACAGAGTACGAAACAATCGATTCTGTCGAGAACATAGCAGTCCAGACAGAGTCGGTTAATGAGATTTATTTTCAAAAAATAATACCTTTCAATAAGAGTAAAGATAGTGGATCATCATAGGATTCAATTTAAAAGCCTTTAAATTTAACAGAGGTCATTATATTGTTCAATACATTCCAATTACAACAAAATGCAAATGAAGTTGTGGGTCTCCCTTGAGTAAGTTTATTTCATATGTGTATGAGACCAGTGAACTTTCGATGTATTTATTAATTTATTTACATACGGTTCAATCGCTTGATTCCGGAAGTAAAATTCCACTACAAAAAAAGAATTAAAATGCTTGCTTATAAACGTGTAAACAATGATTTTCCACGCGTGCCATTTTTGCTTTTGAATTAACTGTAGGAAAAATTGTGACGTTCATCGTCATCATCAGTTCCGTAGTCTGGCAGACGGTTGGGGAACCGCATGAGACTGGACAACCATCTTCCTCCATTCCTCTCGATTTTCCGTCTTTCTCAGTGAGTCGCTCATTTTCAAGTCTGTCCACTCCCAAATGTCGTATGCCCACCTCTTTCTCTGCCTGCCTCTCTTTCTTCTTATTGATCAGTACCTTGAAGGATTGTCTTGGCAGGGACTAATGATCATATGTCCATACCACTGCAGTTTAGATTTTTTCACTGTGGTCAGAGAGGCTTCGTGAGACCCATTGGATTGTCTGATTCTTCATTGGTGACACGGTCTTTGTATGAGCCGACGAGAATCTTTCGAAATCATCATCATCATCAGTCCCGTTGTCTGGCAGACGGTTGGTGAACCATATGAGACCAGACAACCATCTTTTGTCTGCGCAATTATGGAGAGTATTTCAGGCTACGATCCTTCATCTGATACAATTGCCCCCAAATACTTGAAGCTGTGGACTGTTTTGAGTTTCGTACCTTGGACCCTTACGTCAGTGCTTATTCTTTTGGTGTTGTTGATCATCATTTTGTTGTTAATCATCATTTTGGTCTTCTCTGCACTGATATTGATGTCGTAGGCTGCCGAGGTTTTGTCGAGGCTCTCTACCAAGCTAGCTCATTTCCTGCTAGTTCATCAATGTCGTCGGCACAGCGTAGGTTGGTGACTATTCTGCCTCCTATGTTGACTGTCCCTTCCTGCTTTTCAAGCGCCTCAGCCATGATGATCTCTTGAAAAATGTTGAATAATGTGAGAGAGATCAGACATCCTTGTCTGACTCTACCTATCATTCTGAACCAGTCCCCTGTGCTGTTGTTGAAGTAAACTGGTCTTGTCATAGAGCTGCTCTAATTCTGTAATGAGGTTGGCATTAATGTTGTAGTCTCCTGGTCGCCCAAAAGGCTGCATGTCATACCCTGTCAAATGCCTTCTTGAATACGAAGACGTGGTACAGATTTTGTTGGTGTTGGAGGTACTTCTCACACAATATCCTGAGGTTGAAGGTCTGCTCTGTTGTGCTTCGCCCTGCTCTGAAACATTTTGTTTTACTCTGTTCAGCAGTATCTTCAATATGACTTTGCATGGATGGCTTATAAGACTGATTGTACGGTGGTTTTGACACTGTTGCACGTTTCCTTGGGGAGGGTGATGATCATTGATTGGGTTCACGGCGATGGCCATACTCCTGTTTGCCAGATTTTTTGCAGATGTTTGTGAGGGCGATAAGCATTGCTTCTCCCAATGCTTGGACCAGTTCTGCTGGGATATTTTTCACTCCTGCTGACTTCCTCTATTTTAGTGATCTCACTGCTGCTTCTACTTCTTCACGTGAGATAGGGTGATTGCCGTTGTTAGTTGACGGATGGACGTTCAGTACCTCTTGATCTATTGTGGCTCGGTGGGTGTAAAGTTCTGCGCAGTACTTTGTCCATCTTTTTAGAATGTATGTTTCTTCTGTTAGGCAGTTTCTGGCCTTAGAATAAAAAAGAGGTTCCATCAATCGTAATTCCTTGGTCAATCCTTGTTTAGTAAGTAGCCAAGGTGGTCCGAAGGAAACCTATCGACATACATTCGAGATATGATCCGTAAAATTGGCCTCGAGGTAGCGAATAAGCTGTAGGACAACATTAATCTTTATTATTCATTTGAGTATGCTATTGGCTTGCCAATTTAGAACAAAGGCTATTATCAATAGCAACTTTACATAGCAACTAACTAACCACAAACAATGAAAATGCACAGATCAACAGATAAAATATGCACACACATAATTAGATTGTAATGAAACTTAGTTTAGCCATCATTAAATCCACTTCTGATAATTGTTATTTATTTTCGATACTGACAAAAATTGTCGTTTAAAAATCGGCAAGTAGCACAAAGGGTTTGGTCACCTGACAACTTTTTGTTGCTTTAAAAAGTATCGGACCCAGACTTGACAACATTTTTATTATCGTTTTAGGATATGTATACGATTCACTGAGACAGTATTTTCCTCAATTACATTCTTCAATATTAATAGGGAACTCATTCAATGACATGCGTATATAACATTATGGCTGACAGATAGCAATATTATTTCACTACCATCAGTTTTATTATTTGCATATCCTCTGTTTGTTATAAGAAGAAACTTGTGCTTTTTAAACTGTTCTGAGCAGAATGAAAATGATCGTTATAGAAAGTATTTCTTGATCTGTTTACATAAAGATGGCTTTTCTGTATTATACACCTACCCACTTTGCTTCTTTCGGTTACTTAGGTTTTGATCATAGAATCGTAACACTGTATCTGTATTAGCTAAAAATGACATTTTACAACTTCTTGCACTTATTAGCTTGTTTTTTGCAATTGTCCTCAAACGGTTTATCCCTTTTGAAACCGAAACAATAGACTCAAAATGGCTATAAGAAGGGTAAAAATATTGTTTTGAAATGTAAAGTAATTATTTTATAATAATAATAATAATAATAATAATAATAATAATAATAATAATAATGATAATAATAATAATAATAATAATAATAATAATAATAATAATAATAATAATAATAATAATAATAATAATAATAATAATAATAATAATAATAATAATAATAATAATAATAATAATAATAATATCCTTTATTAATTCCGAGTACCATATATAACCAACAATTTGTTTACATTACCGCTTTGCAATTTAAATAGATTTACATAGAATTAGTCACTATTGTTCAAAATGAACATCTACTATATAAATAATATTAATATAACAGAAAGTTAATAAGAAATTACACAAGGTTTAACATACTTTGATGGCAAAGGTAAACTACAGCTAACATGTACAAATATTATGCACTTATCAGGATTCCTTATCAGAAGTAGGCATATTTAGAAGCTGAAATTGCACAGGTGCCAGCATTGTTTTCTAAAAAAAATGTAAAATATTATGTCCGAATCTTTGGTACACATAAATCATTGTGTTCACTCGACCACATTTGATAATGTTTATTACAAACTTGTAATATTCTGTTGCTCGATTATGTTGGACCTTTATAAAAGTACACCTAAAAGAAACCTTTTTTCTTTAATTGGCATCCACCGAAACTCGTAAATATGATTTAGGTTAAATGCTAAATTATTGTTTAACTTTTTAACTTTTATATCATCCTGGCTGCTCTGTTCTGTAATCTCTACATTCTCTGCAAGTTAGAAGAATTACGGGATTTGCGTCATGCAGCAGTAAATAAAATGCAGAACAACAACAAAAATATTATATATTTTTACAACAAAAATATATATTTTTGTGATTAAATGGCATAAAACGTTTGATCACTTTTACAATTTATATTTTTTTCAGATACTTGTAAAAATCTTATATTGGTTGGATATATATAAAGTAATATCCTCAATGATTCATAAAGGCTTGGCAGGTCTACAATTTAAATTTTTGTATCATTTAGTTGTCAAATAAAAATATCTAAGTTTGGCTGTTCGTTTTTCTTAGTAGATAAGCATTAGATGAGATTTATGTAAAACAAAAAAAAAACAATTGGCATCTGTTTCTTCCGTAGTACCTTGTAATTCTTTATTTGGTTTGAAAATGTACCGAGAACACCACTAGAATACTTCTTGAAGCGACAACAGAAGATTTGCAGGAAAATTCACTCAGGAACTCAAAGATGGAAATATATAGAGATTACCCAGCGATAAAATCGGGAGGGAGAATTTTCGAAATAGAGATAGAAAAGGCCAAGACACTAGCAATAGTTTTCTATCTGCAAGGTTATTAGTAAGATCGTGTTTTAAAGGTTCTATATACTACAGGAAGTGTGAGAAATTCAAAGGGCGTGACAGATGACATTAAAAGACCAAAGAAGGAGCAAATGAAGAAATGATTAAATAGACTGAGAGAAAAGTACGCAACACATGCAGCCCGTGCAAGCTCAGGAGCTACACAAGACAACTGTGACAATCTTTCCAGAAAAAGTAAGCACTTTGGAAACAGACTAAATACTGCAGAAATAGGGGAAAATAGTAGCAGAGACCGTAAAAGTTACAAATGCAATCAAATTATTACTTAGTGTATTTTTATGCATGCCAGCCAAATTAGTACATGGTGTACTTTGATGCATGCCATTCAGATTATTACATGGTGTATTTTGAAGCGTGCCAGTCCAATTAATGCAGGGTCTACTTTGGTGAAATCCAGGCAAACTATTACGTGGTGTATTGTAATGCAAGAATGAAGGTTCAGAAACAAAGTTAAAGATTGTATCATATCTGTCAGTTGAACAATAACTCATAGGATGACTATTGTAATAGAAATAGTTCGATGTATATCGTAATTGAGATCGTAAATTTTCTCACATCCCTGCTTACTGAACGCTGTATACCTAATGCCTCGTGATTAAAGTTATTGGAAACATTTCACAATATGGAAGTAGTAGAAAAATAATGGTTCTTGATTATTAATCAGTAACCCTAAAATACCTCCAAACAAGTTCTTCAAGTCGACCACATCCTTAACACCACATTATCACTATCTTATTGATGACAAAACTATATGATACATCATCATCATCATCTTCATCATCATCATTGTCATCATCATTTTCATCATCTTTTGAGAACTATCTCATAATACAATATATTCGACGACTGAACTTGCTTGGAGGGATTTTTATATCTCTGATATGTAATCTTCATTTTTCCTCTACTAATGTGATGATTCTGGCTCAAAGACCCCTCTCCCCCTCCAAGCAAATACAAATTGCCTCTCTAGACACCCCCACAGACCTGGCGGAATTGATTCTCATCTTCATCATTCGATGGCTAATAATAGAACAGACATTTTTACATTCCAGGGCTTCTGTTGGATTAATGGGGAAAACCCAGAGTTTTGGTTTTGTCAAAAACGCTGTTTTTTGTAAAGTTCACACAAAATTACATACCTCGTCAGCAATTATCAATGTTTAAATAGTTGATATTAAAAATATTTCATCGTCGCGATAATAGACAGAACTTTATTTTGCAGCTCACACAGCGATGGCATTCGAATAAAAGGATATTTATCTCGATAAAATATATTTTTGATCGATCAAAATCGATAGAAAGTTTAACATATTTTTGTTAACTGATTGGATCATAAAAATGTCTAAGTCCTGCTGACAACATATGGCTCAATTGTTTAAAATAATTGAAATACTCACTGTCACCAGATCTGAGAAGTAAAACTTTGCTTGTTACGGCTATTGAAACATATTACTGATATTTCATTATTAATTTCAACTGTCAACTGTTTGCTCTCTAAATTATATATTTGATCATGCTATTGTAGCTATTTATCACTGTCAAATTTTCAAACGTTATTTCTAAAGTTTAAACAAAAGTTCATACCCTAGCCGTCAAATATGATATCAAGTATAGATCTATCATCACAACGATATCCAAGTGAAAATGTATCTATTCCATTTTCGCAATAACGTTTGTCATCCAAATTACTCTATCCTCTTTTGATAATAACATCTATTTCAAGTTTATGTAGATTTCTTCGAATATCAAAACGCTCTGATAAAACTTACGCTTCCGTCAAGTGCATCAAAATTCATAAATTGTTCAAGAAAATCGCGATGCATCCCTTTTGCTTATTTCGTTATTTTATTATTGTCTAGCAATACGGCATACATTTTATTTCGCAATCAAATAAAGTATTTGATTGTATGCGAGTTAATTTCATCCTTGAACTTACCAACAACCAATTTATCTGTGTCATCATGAAATTTCCTTGCAATGAGGGCAATCGGAAACATCAAGAAAATATCGATTATGGTAAATATCCTGATAGACGACACAATATTTCCTACACAAGATAATCACTATATGTAAACAATAATCTTCTCTACGGCCACTGCTTTCTAGAAAAATTGCAATGAGCCTTTGATAAATCTAACACAGAGGCGTCAACGTAAATTGGTTTATTTAGTTTTTTATTTGTTTTTCGTCGCTAGTTTGTGACAAGGTTCTCATTACAAAATTTCATACTAACAAAATTGTTGTCTGACGCAAGTTTATTTCAGTGGTTGATATTAACTAGCTCTATATTTTGTTCGTTTTCTAATATTCTACATAGTTTTACCAATGACAGAGTTATTCCTTTCGTTTAAAGAACATTTTCTCAAAATCATTTTACGCTAAGATATATTTGCCGTATTTGAGTTAATGTGACCTCTCATCCAAGGTGATAGATACAATTTTAGTACATGATGAACTTTCCACAGCACGAGACCGGAGTCTATTGCTTGTTTGAGAACTTTGAAATGCAAAACATAATTTCACTTATCGAGTAAATATAGTACTAGTTTTTATCTATATAATTTTGTTTTGATGATGTCGTTGCTTGTTGTTCTTGAGATAACATTCTATAATTAATTATCCATGATTCCGCACAAAACGGATAATAGCTGTGCAAATAGTATAACGAAGATGGATAATCAAGATCAATTTCAATGAAGTACGTAACGTAGTCAGGTATCCGTTTTGTTTCCGCTAAAAATCGGTCATGTGTAACCCAACAAAATCCACCATGAGGCTTCGGTTCTATCATAGAACCATCGTACCAATTTTTGCAATCTAGATGAAACGATATACTTTGATGGAAGACCAGGGTTGTACTTGTTCATGAAGTTGTTATTTGCCGAACACTTTTTTTGTTATAAAGCTAATACCTACTCGATGACGTCAGTCAGTAATTCTAGCTTTTCTTTACTAAACTTTAGCCGAGCATCCCTAGATAATCCAGGTGAAGAGTAATACCAGCAAGGATCTAATCCGTAATTGTCATAGCTCACTTTTCAAAAATTTAAAATACATCCAGCAGGACATCAGTTTTCAAATACAAATCATGATGATCAACAACCGTCTTACAGGCGAATTCCTTTCAAATATCTTGTACATACTTGTACTGATCATCAGTTATATTTTCATTTTTAAGTTACGAATCAAATTTATTTTTGTCAGGTAAAGAAGTTTCATCAAATTTACTACAATCGTTGAGGTACTCCTAGGGAAATATTCCTTTTTGTCAGTAGGTTAAATTTATCTCCAAAACAATTTTGTAGGTTATCAAAATCACTACCAGATCTTGCAGCATTTTCTACAGTCTCTTATAATGATACTAGTGTAAACTGTAGGCTATCGAAAACACGCAACTTACCTAAAATAAATGAAAAACACTTTTCAAAATTATTAGGAATACACTTAATCCCATTATCAAGTTTTAAACAAGATTTTATTTCAGGATCACCAGAACCTTCTACGATATTATGGTATCATATCCTTTGAAGTTGAAAAGAATAACTGGAATAAAATCTGAAGCGTTAAACTTAAAATTACATTTATCGTGAGCCGCTCCACGATATTGCCCAGTGAAATGACAATGATCAGGCACTTTTTATTATCAGGAGAGTCAAGAGCTTTTTTACAAATATTACAAAGTTCTGATTGCTCGTGATCAGATCCTTGTTGAGATGTCAGTTGTATCATTGGAGTTATTTTTTAAACGATTGAATATATTATCAACTGCGCTAACCAACTGCTTGTGAAGCTAAACAGCTCGAGTCTTACTATGATATAATTTAATTGGTTTGGACAAACTCGAATCAGCACAGCATGCTACCTTATACGCCTTCCTATATGGGATATGATTTTGAGTTTTTCTTGTACTCGATTGCTTCAGATTATTTTCTGCGCAAATTACAGACTGAAGTAAACATTCGAAATCAGCGTATATAGCGAAAGGAACTTTTTGTTTGTGATTATGATCGACAAACTGAAGGATGCTTTTATCTTTCTAGGGCATAGTTATTAGTTGTACATAATAGCAGTACTGCAAATGTTTGGTTTTTTTGTAATTTTTCACTGTCCTTCCATCCATGAAAACAACGGTAACAGTACTTTTTATTTTTACGTTCGTTGTACTGTCTACCAACCAGTCCTTTAAAATTTTTGATCCAAACGTAATGACTTTTAAAAAACAAAAGGTGTATTAATGATTGTGAAGCTTTTCACAAATATATCTCGGAAAAACGTGTCAACGCTCAAGACTAAATACATCACCTGAGATATTATTTTGCTTTTCGAACTTTGGTACTTAATTTTTCCGCAACTGGGAAGTCAATACCAGTAAAATTTAATTTTGATACGTAACTAATATACTTATCAACGCTATCAGCATTTTTATGCTGGAAAAGCGCGGAAATAGCTTGTTGGAATCACCTTTGATCAACCTTTTTCACATTCATACAACATTTTTTGCGGCAGGTCAGTATGCCAACTCCCACGTAATACGTTATACCTCATTGAATGAAATAGGATTTAATTAATCCTCTCAAACTTCCATGATAGCTCAGTAAACTTTCAGCCAACGACAACAAAAACAAAATCAGTTTCAAACAAACCACGTCTTGATTTTGCATTAAAGTAACGGTATGCAGTTTGCTCGTCAATTTGATCTTCTGTCACGAACAGTTTTGAAAATATAACGTGAAATTGTACTAGTGTTTATAAACCCTTGTGTTTTCGAGTTCACGTTGTGCAGTTGGCTCTATCAGACAATACAGATTCATTGCAATAAAATTTACTAACACAATTTGCTTGTCAGATTAATAGTTATTATCACATCATGCAAAGGTTGTTGCTATTTTTACAGGTTGACCAAAATGCCTCTTTTGGCTATATTACAGCATCGTATATATATATATATATATATATATATATATATATATATATATATATATATATATCTATATATATATATATATATATATATATATATATATATATATACCAGCCAGACAAATTTATCGATAGTTCACGGTGTTACAACTGAACAGTCAATTAGAGATACGAAAAGCTATAGAAATAATGACAAAAGTCTGAGAAGTGCAGGCAAGATATATATTATGCCTATCCGAAGTATAGTTTATACGCGGTAAATATGTTAGGGTCAGTGATACACGTCAAATGCGGACAACCAGTTGGTAAAGCTATACCAGCTGGTTATAAGATTAGTGTTAGAGGCTATCATGCTGAGTAAGTTGAAATGCCACAAAAGGATTTTATTTACACGTTATTTTGTGGGAAATGTCCAGAAAGACAACGAGTGTATCATATGAACGGTTGTGTTACGGACTATGATATTGCAAATTTATCTTTGCAAGATGAGTTTTAACCATATCCTGTATTGATTTGTAGGAGGCGAATGATAAATGAATTATTCGAAGAAGATAAACTAAAACAGTGCTAAGTAATTTCCAAAAATAGTGGATTCTTGTATATAGTCGTTCTTGAAGTCAAAACAGATTTTGTTTTATTATCGTAGCCATAGATTTATTTACGAAACGTTTGTGTGATATACCAAATGGTTTGGTGATTAATCACATCAATAATTTGAGGACAGACAATCGGTTGTTAGATCTAGAATTAATTACCCAACAGGAAAATTTGAAAAAAGGACGAGGTAATAGTATTAATTTCAAATGTCCGTCTAAACCTGTAATTGCGGTGAATCTCGAAACAGACGAGGAACCAAAATTTTCTTTCATGGCAGTTGCTGCAAGATATTAGGTAGATTTTGCAATCGTCAGGGGAGTTGCATAAGGAAAAGGAAAAACAGCCACATCACAATCGACCCTGGACAAAATAATCTTTATATATAACGATTAAATATGTTCAAAATTTCAGCTTTTGTTAAGCAATTGAGAGCAATGTTTCCATAATATTGTTTTCATTCAATTTCAACGTCGTTACTATGCTGTCATTATTATCTGTCGCTGTCAGTTGACTCTTATTAGAATCGCATTGCATAACAATAACGTCAACAGAACAAGAACTATACTCTACCATACACTGCTACAGCCAATTCGTTGTAGTTTAATATATTAACTTTCTGATGATAATTTACCTCGTTAGTCATCTTTTTCTTATAAATTAGATAAAATTATATTCCATTATATTTACTCCAGCGATATAATCGCGGAAGATTATTTTACAACAGTAGATACTTTAATCGCAGCGGCTGATTATACCGAGGATAACATTTTACTTAACAACGACTACGAACAAAGGCAGATTTAAGTGTAGTTGATAAGAATAAATTTGGGAAACCGCCAACTGTTAAATATAATGTAAAGTGTCATATCACTAAACAAAATACAAATTTCATTTTACAGCAGACGAAAATCAGTCGTTTGGCAACTGATAAAACCTGTTGTAAACGTCAAAATTCCAGATGGGCGGTCAAATATGAAAAGCGTGTAAAATGTAAGTCAGTCTTGCGCAATTGTGAAAAAATCTATAAAAACATTATTTCACAATTTGCTAAGTTCGGATTTAACTATTAAATTTATCGCTGTTCTCATGCCACTTGACTAGGCTTTTATTACCGCACAATTTAATTTGCTCGTTTGATAACAAAACTATCTTGTTCAGTTTTCTGTAGCTCCTGTTCGTAAAAACTACCAATTATTGGTTTCCCTGTCAGATTGTTTAGAGCATACGTTACAGGTATTGCTAAAATTACTTTATCGACTTTAAATACTTCTTCACTCCATTTTGAGGCAAAACCTTTATCAAATATTTTTTGTCAGAGAAATCCTAACCTTATCACCTGTAGTACATGCTTTCATTTGCTAGAATTGAAATTTTAATCGCATCATTTGGTGACCTTTTTATTTCACGCGATGAAAGGGTTCTATGTTTTGTGTTATTGTATTTGTCAATGATCTACGAAATATCGTTGATATACACGTTGGTATATTTGGTTGTCAAATATTTATGCCCAGATATTGTCAGTGCCATTCGAGAAATTCTGACGTCTTGGAAAGTTTTTTTAGGTTTGTGTAATTCAGCTGCGAGATTGTCGTACAATTCACTACCAAGACCAAATTTATATTTTGCTTCTATCATTCCCTTAACGAACCTTCTATCAAATCGTTCTTTCGTGTTTACAGGTTGCATATCACGTAATTTATCTAACATTACTTTATCATATTCTGGTTTTGAGCTCTCTGCACGAACATTATCACGTTCTATATCACGGTAGCATGTATCATGACGCGTTGCTATTGCATCAACTTGATTGTTGGACGAACGCGATAAAAAGATTACCAGGACAAGAGCCTTTCTTGTCCTGGTAATGGATTATCCTGTTCCTCCAACTGTTGGTCAAGTGGATTATACTGTCCAGTGTATTTTTTGGTTTGGTAGTGTAAACTCTCCTTTAAGTTTTCGTTAATTTTCCAATAAATGGGTGATGTCGATTCAGCAGCCAATAATCTCACGATGATTGCATGATTGATAGCACGTGACAATTTTGTCTTGTTCGATGCAAAGATCTTTATCACAATCACAGATACATTTCATTTTATTTCATTTTGTCGACAAAACTTATCGTCAGAGTAAAACTAAAAATACAATTAAAAGACATCACGAGAGAAAATCAGCAAATATACTGTTTTTCATCAATTCTTGACTAATTTTTGATTAATTTAGTAGACTTTGCAATGAGAAAATCAGTCGGATTTCTTGCTTTTTAAGGGTAAAATACCGAAGGGGTTGACTGGAAATTAACATTTTAAATTTGAAAAAGCGATCTTTTTCTGGTCTTCGTCAAATTTTTTGGCACAATATTTTTCACAGTTGTTCGTATATTTTAAGCAAAAAATCAGTAAAAGGGTCTGTCAAAACCAGTAATAAAAACGATATTTCGATTTCCCATGTTAATTTTCCGTTAACCCCATTGGAGTTTCACACTCAAAAAGCAAGAAATTGGACTGTGATTCAATAAATCTTTAAAAATATAATTTTCTTTGATGACGAAGCTTTCGGAAGTAGTAATGGAAGGAGATTTTTTCAGCCGTGATACAATTGCAGAAAATATTATTATAAATATCAGAAATATTTTAATCACGAGAGAAAATCTGCGGAATTACTATGGTCTCTCAATCATTTTGGACTAATTTATTTGTCAATTTAGTATTTTTGCGCGAGAAAATTACTATTAAGATATCCTTTTTGTTGAGTGTCAAACCTCAAGCTTTTTTAAACGAAATTTTGATAAAACTGAAAAACATTAGTCAATCTTTCTTAATTTTTACTGATTTTTCATCCGTTTTTGTCTGGTTTTGTGATTTGTTTGGTGAGATATTATCAAATTTACTAAAACCTCGTCAATATCAAGTACATAAACGCTTTTTGTTTTATCCGTTGTCTCATCCTTATTCCGTTTTAATTTTGTCATTTGAGACAGCATATTTACATTTTTAATACCAGAAAGTCATACAAAATTTTATGGCTATGTCATAATTACTCTTGCTCGGATACCTATCAAATTAAACAATAAACTTCAAAAGATCGATATCGCGCTGGGACATGTCGGACAAACATAATACAATAATAACCTCAAGCGGATGTTCCAATTAGTTGTAGATAATTAGACGTGTAATTTTTTTAAAATATATTTTTGATAAGATCACTAGGAAGAAGTCAGACCGATTCATGATATTTATCATCATAGACAGCAACACAGTGAGTATCGAGCCATAATTAAAGTTTTCTATGTTTACAACACACGAATTGCCTGCTAAAAGATTTTAATAAAAACACTTTCTCATCGCGTGTGTTAAATATTATTTGACCAACTATATTTGGTTCGTTTGAGTTATCGACAAGGTATTCGGCGTATTCAAACTATATTGTATCATCGATATAGTATACTTCTATGAGATCAAAATAAGTTTCAGCTGATACTTTTTATTTTATAATCGCCACACAAAACTGGAATCTCAGACCAGAGTTAAATCTAATTTTGGTCCTGTTTTATTTACTGGCTTACGCATTACATTCTCACCACTTGGCGACAGTAAATTTTCTTGTTGTAGCTATCATAACTCGTTCTATTTCTCTCGTCGGTGCAATATCTGATATTGTTCATTTTGTTTCTGATGCTAAAGGTTTGGGCAGTCTTTAATTTTATCAGATATGTTTTGTTCTACCGCACTTCCCGCTGAAGTAACAATTCGGTAATTTTTGTAAATATATTTCCAAAGACTCCACCCACAATTTTTATAGACGTTTTTGTCTCATCACTGTTATTAAATTAAGCTTACACAATTTACATTAAAATAGATTGGTATTCTAACGCTGAATAAGAACCTGGAACAATTAATTAATAACTTTGTTCATTTATGTTATATTAGCAGGCAGTTTGCTATCATATGATACATATTTTCTGCAATATTACCGCATCACCTGTTTTGAAATCCCAGCAGAGATGTCATGCTAGTCGCTGGTAGGAAATCAATTATCAAATTATTTTTAATATAATTTTAGCCCGCAGCGTATTGTAGTTCGAAGACAGCTCAAAACTATCTGCTGCGGTGTAATTTGATATTTAGCTCTTTTATAGTTTTATTAAGGTCAGTTACATTATACTCTCCCTGTGGTATTTTAACTGATACCCAGAAGTTTTCACTTCCGGACTCGCCAGTCCGGACGCCAGTGTCAAATTTAAAATCATCGTGAAAAGTTAATTTTACTTTAGCCATGGAATGCCAGGCTGTAGCAGATATTAGTCCAATCTCGTAAGTTTTACCAGGATCCAATATGATTGGAGGATTATAGCTCACAAAGAAATTTTCATTCTCACCAACCGTCTGTGATTAATCCAGTAATTACTTTGTTGACATTATATCAAGGTAATTAGATAAGATCACTGTATAAAATTTCTTATTCCACTGATGTTAGTAATCTACTCAATCTAAGGTTATCTAGTATATCAATGATTTTAACATCAATCTGCGCTTTGATTGCCAGTTTCTTTGCCTGCTATTAATAGCAAATGTTTGTCAATTAGTTCAGTGTTTGATGTAAATGCTCGAACACCAGATCCAATGGTTTCCTCTGGCAATGTTTTATTTCGTCCTCTTTGTACTGATGAAAAAATCTTTTAAAATTCCAACATTTACCATAATCATCTTTTCTGTTTCTCTAATGTACTGTTGTTTTTCTTCAAACATCATCAATAATTCCTTCTCTCATTATATCTAAAAAGCTCCAAATTTTTATTTTTGAGCTTTTTTAATCTCTTCTTCAGCCTTTAAAAAACAATTAATGTTTTTCACTTAAAATAATGTTTTTTTCATCATCATCACTCTAATTTCGAAGGTTATATAGATCGTTACGTTTTTTTCCCAAATACTTTTTATAAAATTTATACATTCGTCATCTCGTAAATGTGACAAATTGTTTTCTGTAAAATATTCTGTTTTTCAGTGGTAACTTCAACTATTCTTTTTTTTTGTTCCTCCCCTAATACTCGAGTTTGTGTTGACATTTTCTTCTAACATCCTCAACTCGGCTGGATTAACAATCGGTTTTGCTATCGCATGCTGAAGTGAATGAAGATTGTTTATTAACCTGTCAAATTTGGCATGTCGTGCGGCAGAATCAGCAATGCTTCTTACAAGTTCCTCCACAACATTTTTAGTTCTCTCTTTTTATCTTCCTCCGAGTAAATCTAATAAGCTTTTTACCTGTACTTTTGTAGTTCTTCTGTAGATTATGCAGATATCTCGAGATTTTTGTCAAGTACTGCTTCAATAGATGGTTTTAAAAGTTGGCAGTTGCTTTTTCTATAAATTTTATGTTATTTATTTTGCATATTATGAGCTATTACACAGAGTTTGGAACATCACTTACAACATCAGACGATCCAGCAACAATAAAAGATATATCAGCGTTAATCGAAAAATCTGGTGATTTTATGACAGGCAATAGATTCATGTTTAATCATCGGGTACTAGGACTGGAGGCAGATTGTCCACCTGCTAAGTGTCGATCTCGCTAAAGCGTTGAGGTACTCACAACTGATGATAGATAATAACAAGCATCTGTTAGCAGGAGAAATTTTAAGCGGTAACTTTGACATGTCCGGGACAAAATTATATATTTTGAGACAGCTTATCTGCCAGCAAACTTAAATGAAATCCAAGCTGTAAGTTATTTAATGTTGAAGTACGTGGATGATGACAAACTTGACGAAACGGGTGGGAATGTTATAGGTAACATTAACATGTCAAGTAAAATAATCACTGTGCGTGATACCGTATATCCACCAGTAAACGTTGATGGCACACAAGGTGTTAGTTATTTACAGTTGAAGTACGTGGATGATAAAGTTTAATAAATCTGGTGGCACGATGCCAGGTACCCTTGTAATGAGCAATAAGTCCAAACTAACTGGATTACCAATAAATTAACAATCAGCAGATGCTAAGGATGCTATTAGTAATGCCCAATTGAAAGAAGAAATCGACCTGTATTCTAAACTATCTGATGGACCGATTTCAGGTAACATTATTATGAGAGCTAAAACGATAGCTACGACTTATGTTCTAGTTAAACCTATTGATCTGACAAATAAGGCATATGCTGATAATGTATATGGTGGTGAAAAAGTAACCAAAAATAGTGTTGGGTATATTCCAACACTCAATAAGGCAACTGATAACCTAACTTGGTTTGAGGTAAGTGTATCATCATACTACTAATGGAGAAAACAGATACATGGATCAAATTCAAATGTCCTGCTGCAGTCGCTATTGGGCAATTTCATTTACGCGGTCATTTACACTACTCTTGTGTTGGGAAAATTAATGGTTGGATGTTAGAAGGATCAAATGACGATATAGACTGGGTATTATTATATAATACATGAGATACGCGTATCTTAACCCAACAAATTCCAAAGGGAAAAAAACGTCGACAAGTACATGCATTTTCATATTGATATCCTAGCTACTGAAGATCCGATTCCAAGATTGACATCTTTTCAAATATTCACACTCGATGATCACATTTAATCTATTATTGTAAAAATAAATGTCAGGACCAACAATTATAATCATTACGAGAGAATTTTATAAATATTTAAACCCGGCCCATTTATTTTATCAGATAGTAGCATTAAAGGACAATCGATGAATAAAATCAGGATTACGGCAAGTCTAAATCTTAATTCGATACAAGCAAATTATCAGAAAGCAAAATTGATTGAACTTGTTTGGATGGATTATTGGTGACTGAGCTAGAAATATCGTTTTTCTCTAATACCGTAGATCCCGTTGATTTAATTACATTAAGAATAAAAAGCACACTAGATACAGACTGGCTTGCATCAAACTACAACATGTAATATTTTGACTGGTTTGCACCAAATGCACCATATTATAGTTTGACTGGTATGCATCAAAATACGCCATATAATAACTCGTCTGGCTTACATCAAAATACACCATATAATAACTTGTCTGGCTTACATCAAAATATACCATAAAAAAAATTTGTCTGGCTTACATCAAAATACACCATGTAATAATTTGACTGGCTTGCATCAAATCACATCACGTAATAACTTGACTGTCTTGTACCAAATACATCATATAATAATTTGACCTGCATGCACACAAAACAAAATAGTCTGAGTTGAATGCACATAAATACGCCACGTAACAAGTTGATTACGCATCCGATTCACACTTTCATCGCCAAATAAAGTGTTTGTATGACAATTGACCTATCGCCACTTGTCAATCACACAGGATCAATTAACCAATCAGCGAGCGCCAGCGACACTCCTCCAGACATTGCAGGAGTGTATATATATATATATATATATATATATATATATATATATATATATATATATTATTTATTCTTTTATTCTTGTATAGACATATTCACTGAACCTAAGGCTGCGTTTTTTTAAAGTTTGAAAAATTACAGTTTAATATTGGCTTGTCCCAAAATAAATTATTTATCGCCCCAATCTTTTAGACACTAGAGTTACGTTTTACAATCATATTGGGTTGAAGGAAGGTTGGTGAAACAAAAATGTAATTAGTAATAAAGAAATACGAAAAAAGATTTCAAATAATTATCCTCCGATATGTTAAAAATTCATTTATATGTTTACATCAACATACATCATTAATCAGAATTCCATCCTTTTAACGTAGCAGACCTTAAGAATATTATGTACAACAGTATACTTCTAAACAGTAATTATTTACGATTTTATTATTAATGTTTAATTTATATACTACCAATGCAGCATAAATATAGGTCAGATAAAATTAACGAGGCTAAATACATTTGGGGCAAATTTCCTTTCATATGAATAAATTCTTAAACAGCTTTACAATTGATTGTTATTATTTACTGAAATAAAACACTCAAGTTATTAATGTACGAACTTGAACTACATACATAAGTATTGTCTACTGCTACTGCAACTTTGTAATTTTTTTTAAGAATAATACAAATCACATTTAATAACATATCAAGTAAACTGAATAATATTTTTTGCCAAATACTTTTTGTCCGAAGTGAAGTCAGGTGATTTGGTAGGCGGAGCGATATGTTTGTCTGGCATAACTTAGGTCAATTCCCACTTGCTCGGCATTTAATTGCGTAATATGTTTAGTAAATTGAAGTATAGCGGTCGGTCCTCGGTTTAGCCAAAGTTAGAAATATCTTACTAAGGCGGCTATCTTTAGTATAAAGTTTGTATGGACCAATCAAATTGTCAATCCGGATTACGTGATTTGACAACCTTCACTTTTGTGTCACAAGTGTTTGGCTTCAGACTGTACACTGGAGCACTCCATCATCTTGGATGCACATCAGTTGTAACTATCACTGCTCGAGAGACGATAGGTTTATTGGTATTTGCAATAAAAGTTTATTGATCCCTTGGGGACAATTTACACCAGAATAATGATCTATATATCCAACTCCTGATGTGACGCAATTTATTACTGTCCAAGCGAGTAAGGCTGGTTATTTGATTAGATAATGCAATGCATTTCATCGTCGATATCGTTCATAGGGTGATAACATTAGAAGAAGAAGATAATTTCACAAAATGAAAAATTAAATCAGTTTGAAAACTGAAACTGTCAAGCAATTTTGCAAAATTACTTTTAACTGTCATAAAACGTTACAAGGATCGTCTTATCGCCTGATAAATATCAATATTCACGATTAATAGTGCCATGCCGCTACAACAATTTGAATGTGTATCAAAATACAACGGATTTCCTAGCCTTCTAAATATCGATATCCCCGATACTTATGACCGTTTATTACAGATGAAATCTTGAAAAAATTTGACCTGTGAAAAGAAAGTAATATGTGATTTTAAAACATACTTTATATTATAAACACCCACAGTTGTATTTGTATCTCGGATTACAAGCAATAAGTCGCGAGTTCGAAACACGCGGCGGAGTGCTAAATGATTTTAAAACTTTTTGCTTTTTATTTTCAAACTTTATTTCAAACTCGCTTTTTCCATTTTCTTTAGATTTTGGTTTTAAGTTTTTTTATTTTGAAAATGTATCCTTGGACGGGCAATAGCGAGGCTTTTTTTTTTTACTAAATATGAACTTATTTTGTTCACAATATCAGATGCCATATTTAGTGATTAAGTGAACAAAGGGATTGAGTAATTTAATTGCTTTAATGTGATTTTACTTTCTCATTTTCTTACGATAACGATTTCAACCATAAATAAACAATGACTAGCAAGGATCATTGTTACTTTCCTCCTTTAAATATACAGCAGAGATGGATCGCAATGTGTGGCCTGTTGGTCAAGTGGTCTAAAAAGATCTCCTTTAGAAAGCAATGACATCTTCCCTACGTCCGTGTAGGTTCCAGTCTCAGGCTTGACAAGCACGAGTAAGTCTATGTGAGAAAGCTTGCCAGTAGCTTCCAGTATGCCTGCGGTTCTTCCCGAGGTTTTCCCAGATTCTTCTTTTGCCAGATATACTGGACACCACGTACAGCCTATCATGTGTTGAAAATAGCGTTAAGGCCACAATAAACAAATAGCAAACACTCTTATCAATACTGCATTGTCCTCAAAGTTTAAAATTATAAACATTCGTTTGTTTATTGCAATAAAAAATATGCAGAGCAAAATGTTTGCTTAAAAAGTATTAATAAAAATAATCATAACTGAAATGATCTACACATTTTTTTAAACTTATATTGACACCCAAAGTTTTAATCATATGGACCACAAAATTTGAGATGAGTCAGGGTTTTTTTTAACATCTTAGAAATTTTTGTTCGTATGAATAATTAAATCTTACAAAATAATACATCAGATCCAATATATATATATATATATATATATATATATATATATATATATATATATATATATATATATATATATATATATATATATATATATATATATATATATATAT